>OZ020548.1:4899893-5074689 GCA_963971435.1 Lasius platythorax | reverse complement strand
GGTACAATTTGTTCCATTGTTCGAGGTAATCTCAGAAACTACTGAACCGATTTGAAGAAATCCTTCACTGGCGGATAGCTTAGATCTTCCTGAGTAACATAGGCTATGTGCCAAATGGTAATTGACCCATATTTGCCCATCCTCACAAATCCGCATCAATTACCATTGTGATTTATTAAATTCGACCTGACTGGCCAATACAAATAATTCAACACAACGTTTTGGCCCTTGGGTACGGGCCCTTATCAAGTGTTTCTATAAAAAATTAACAAAAAAATTTTGTGTATAATTGACAATAAGAAACGAACCGCAAATTCGTGATGTAAAGTACAGGATATTTTTGAGAACGTTACCTTTCAAGCTGTCAAAATGAAAGCCGTGATGTTACTAATGTCGAAAAAGAAGACAAGTATATAATATTACAATGTCTCGCGTCAATAATAATATTTAATATTTATTAGTATTTATTGGTTGGAAGAATGAAGCATATAACGAGCAATTATTGGTGTTTACATAGTAATTAACTTTATTATTATATAAAAAGAGTTACAAGATTCTTTAAGACGGAACGGACGACGGAACGGACGACGGAACTGTGTATCGAACGTCCATAGTCAACAATACTAAAATGTTAAAAAAATACTTCAAAGATGTTGCGTCAAAAACACCAGCGATTCGCAATCATTTAAAATAAAATTTGACATATCCATAATTTAAATGTATTCATTCGTTCGCGGCTGAAGAGACACAAGTAATTGTTGAAATGTTCCGTCTTAAAGAATCTTGTAACTCTATAATAATAAAGTTAATTACTATGAAAGCACTCATAATTGCTCGTTATAGACCTAATTCTTACCAATCTATTTGTTTTATAACACGCGCAAGCTTATCTATTATAATATTGTTAATATTTATTTATATTATATTTATCAATAATAATATTATTAATAATAATATTAATTATTATTAATATTCATTTATAAATATTAATGTTTATTAATATTTTTTAATATTTAATATCTATTCATTAATATAATTAATGCACGCGGCTCAGCTACGTTTCTTAAAGGAAAAAAAAAGGAAAGAATGACAGCTCGATATTGGAGCGAACGAGACGCCGATAGAGACAGCGCAGTGTCCTATAGCTTTCTCACTCGCACTCTCTCCATTCGAGCGTCGAGTGAGTGAGACGGCTGTAGGGACACCTCTAACTGACATCACGTCTTACATTGCTTTCTCTCTCGATCGTGCGGTTTGCGAAAAGGATGCAACATCGGATTGCCTCCTACCAATTTCTCCTTCGCTGCTTGATCTCCTCCGCGCTTCAAGTGACACATACGTCGCGCTTCGTGTGTATGCGGTGACGCTTTCGACTGTCATACACATACCATACATTTACCGAGGGACTCCATTCCTGCCGGTGCGTGTACAACGCACTTTCAAATATGTATGCGACAATCGTTGCACCGATGCAGTTGCGCAGTATGAAGCCGTGTTTGTTACGAAGCTGTGGTAGTATAGAGTACACTAGAAAGATTGTTAGCAAAAACAGTATAGTAATAATACGTAAACTAATACGTATACTTATATGATGATGTATGATAGGTTTTGAGGAGGTTATCAGAGCTATCTAATTTATAAATTAAGATTCTTGAAACAATTTCCGTTGGAAAGCTTATGTTGAACCAGATAATATTACACCCAGTATTTATCAAGATTCTTTTGTCGTCCATCAGACAAAAGGATTTTGATTCGACGAATTTTGCGGGATAAGGAAAATATATAGTGCCGTTAGCGATAAGCACGTTCTTGTTGATATCTCCAAACCCAATAATATGGAACTGTTTAATTTTCTGACACGGATTGTATGAGAGTCCATATGCTGTTAAGTTTATCTCTTGATTTTTGTTTTGCAACGAATATTGCTCATCTATGAAAGCTGGAAACTTTTTGATTTCTCCAGGAATGCATTCAGTCAGGTGATCATCGAGATGACAGCAGACCTGATAGCAAGTATTAGGTGTACATATCTCGTGCGGAACAAAGTATTCATTGCTGTCTTCATTATAATCAGTTTCATTAAAGTCTTCATAATAATAAGTTTCATTGAAATCATATAATGTTGGAATAAATATTTCCCATTCGTTGTCATAGTTTTTTGTGAAATTCTCGTCAATCTTGTTTTGCGCCGTCGAAATGTCATGTTTCTCGTTGTTGTTTGTAAAGTTTCGCTGATGATGTTTTGAAGACGATGCGACGAGCAGAAGCGCGCAACACCACCAAAATACGAGATTGTTTCCAAACATCGTTAATCTTTTGCCACGTTGAATTTATCTGCAAAAACGGTTTTTTTACGTTAGTTTCATTGTCAGATCATAATTCAAGATAGTTTCGTAGTTCAACCGCAGCAATAATTGAACTGCAAAATCAAAGATACGTATGATATCGTTAATAAATAATCCGCGACAACAATTGATTATATTTCAGCAAAAGATAAAATAGTTTTTGCAGCATTCTCACGAATACATACAAGTCAATACGAGAATGACGCCGCTAGAATGGCAACTCGAAAAACCAAGTCGTCGATCTGCCGAAAATGGCAATAGAACGACAAGGAATATCGTTCTTAGAGTCGATTTAGTTGAGTATGAATTAGATTTTATAATAAACATTTAATAAAAAAATTAATTGATTAATTGCAAAATCCTCTATATTAAGTTTTTTTATTAAATGTTTATTTCAATATGATACCCATAGATAACTTTGTTCTTAACATGTGTTATTATGGTCATGAGCTTGAGTAATCTTATAAAAAGATTTTCTTACTCATCTGTCGTTTGTTGTTCATTACAAAATTATTAACAAATAAACGCCTATGCAAAACAAATAGATACATTTATAATGAAAAAATGCATATTGCACACAATTTATATAAATAATACTATCCAACATACATCTACATTTACACAAACACACAATTTTTTATATATAACGTTTAAAAAAAAATTCCAGCTCGAGAGATTCCACATAAGTTTTCAACTTTTCACGCAAAGCAAGTTCCATTGCATATTACTTGATGCTTTCAATGCAAACAAGATTTACAATATTTATATGATTTTACATAAAGTTGTAACTTTTGGCACGAAATAACATTCATTTCACAATGTTTAATGCTTGAAAGCTATTCTTTATTACTATCTATTTTTGACTTAAAAATAATATAGAATAATATATTTTTATATATATCATATATGTATAATTTTATAGATTTCATTTTGCATTAAATGCACTGAATGATGTGAAATGAACCTCTGAACATGTATAAAAACACGTGCACAGTTTCAAAAACCTATCTGTTATAGTCTTTCCGTAACAAATTATAAAAGAATGCGTATTTTTCAGTTTTTCCCTAGACCAGAATACCACCTTAAGTGCAAATTATGAAAAAAATTAAAAAATGACTTACCGAAAGATGGATAAATTATAAGAGATTAATTGTAAAACTGTTATCTCTTACAATTATGATTGATTATTATTTATCTCATTAGACTCGATAGAACAATATATTTCGTTTCGGTGATTTTCCGAGACGTTCGAGAAAAGAGCATGCAAAGAACCATAATATTCACTCAAGTAAGAAATTAATACTACCAGGAACTGCAACATTGAAGAAACGGTACACACCTTATGATCTTGACGTCATACGAATTCTTGAGCAGCCTACATAATTGAAATGCACAATTCACATAATATGGGCAGAGTTGCAATTAATAATGCAAATAAGCTCGGCTTTTCCAGTTTCCCGAAAAATTTTTCTTGATCGCTGCTAATCGGTCGACGATTAATATGCAATCAGAACACTCTCTAGGAAGGGAAATAATCTCACTTGTAATAATGCTCGATTCGACGTAAAGAACGAGTGATTATCGTGCGTACAGTACATAATTGAAATACGCAATTCGCATAACATGGGCAAAGTTGCAATTGATAATGCAAATAAGCTCGGCTTTTTCAGTTTCCCGGGAATGTGAGCGAGCGATGCTTCTGCGATACTGACTGCATCAGCGTTCGTGCTAAAAAATTAATTACACAAACTGCACAGCGCATTCAAAAAGTTCGGGGACTGATTTTTTTCCGGACGTACTAGCTGCACCATCGCTTGGCCTATACTGAGACTAGTTACTATGATGCCTCTTGAGTCTGCCATATTTTTTACGCAACCTTTGATATCTGTAGTTTGTGTGCAGCACGCGTTTTTAAGTTTGTAAAGTTTTTAACTTAAGAAATTTAAGCATTTTTTTCAGCAGAATCTATAAAATTGACGGCTCACTTTCCATATCTAACATTGAGAGAAGAAACGAGTATAGCAGTTATGGAATATACTTAATCTGTGTATTATACTACATTATACTCCAGAAAAAGGAAATTGATAGCGATTATATGCTCATTAATTATACGTGTTTTTCTTCGAATTATATAATGCCAAAAATTTTAAAATATCTTAATATCGCTAGTAGAATAATCAAAGGATCGTTGAAAAATATAATCGACCAAAACTAGCCAGAATGTTTGTTTATTTGTTACAAATACGACGTTTCGACCATATGGTTGTGGTCCTTTTCAAGTATAAACTGGAATAATACAATATTATTAATACAGTATTAATAATAATACAGTATTATTCCAGTTTATACTTGAAAAGGACCACAACCATATGGTCGAAACGTCGTATTTTTAACAAATAAACAAACATTCTGGCTAGTTTTGGTCGATTATATTTTTCAACGATCCTTATATAATGCCAGTTGTACAAATGTTACATACATTCCTTTTATCCTTTCATTTATATATACAAGAAAAAAAAAAGGAAATTGCACTCATGTGCTTCTTTAATCGAACCGGCAAAAATTTCGCTAACGAAATACGCTCAGAACGACTTCGTAAAGGTAAAAGATTAATTTGTTAATTTTTCTTTCTTATTAATTATTAATAATAATAACATTTAATATATAACACTGTTTTTGTTTTGAAATCGCGTTTCTACTGTTTACAGCCTCGAGTTTTGCTAATTTAAAATGACGTAATGTGACAATTTGCATTTTATATCAATCGGAATAATCGATGTTTTGGGAATAGCGATGATGCTCCAAATTAGTCATTCATCAAAGTTATACATATATAGAATGATGAAATTTACATATAGATACATATTACATGATGTTAATCGCATTAATATTATTAATAAATTGAATTATTCTCGGAAATTGAATTCGTCATCATTCTTTATGAGTACTTATAGAGAATGCATAAGATTTCAATATTTAAATTTAATAATATCAGTTTTATAATCATCGATTCTTGTAAAGTAAGAAAATTTCTCACTTTTTTCAATATCATGCATCTACGAATATTGGTGATTCTCATTTGCATCATAATTAAGGTTAGAAATTTAAAAAAATAACGTAGACAAATACGATTAACGAATGCAATGATTAACCGCTATTGCAAAAATGGAAATGCGTTTTATAATCGCTTTGCAAATTACATTACTGAAAAAATTGTTGATACTGCAATATATGCTTTGTGTGTGTGTGTGTGTGTGCGTGCGTGTGTTTGTATGATGCATGTGTGACAACATAACATTAATCATTAGATGCGGTTTATTGCGACTTATCTTGCGAAACATTCCAAAGATGTATTATCATATACTAATGTGTATAATCTAAGACTTGGAATTTCCAAGTTACATCCGTGAATAATCAAAAGAGCTTGAAAATTCCGACTTTTAATCGAGAGAGATCGTTTGTGCGCACGTCTCTTTCGCCTCATCGTATTTACGGCGAAATTTCATGTATATGCAACGTGGAGCTGATTTTTGACATTTTATCTTGCAACCTAATTGACGTTTAATCTGGCAATAAACTCTGCTAGTTGGAATAAAACTATCGATGTCGTTGTCCGCCTCAATCTATATTTAACGCTTCAAATTGATGAACACTTTGATGACACACTTAATTTAATTGATGACACACTTAATTTAATTATATTTTAGGCATGTGTTAGGATAACTGGGAAAGCTTTTCGAGATAGTATAAGAAAGCACGTTTCTCCAGTTGAGAGGAGATATTTTACTCTTGAATACTCGAGGTGTCGCTTTGTAATTACAAATTAAAAGGATATTTTTTTGTGTCTTATCTAGAAAAAAATCTCATATTTAAATAATAGATTTTTACTATTGAAAATCACCCTAGTTTATATGAATTCGCATCAAATCATCTTTTTCCGCGAAAGAAAACTACAATTAGTAAATACAATTCACAATGAACTTTCTTTACATTCTAATGACTCTGAAGGACTCTTGATGTCTGCGTGCAAACTGCTTTGTATATTATGATATCAGAGAAGCGAGGAAAAATTTCTTGACAAATTATACTCTTCCAGATATGCATAGTACGGTTATAAAAAACCCTTTAAATAAAGAAATAATTGTAGGATATATATAGAATGTCTCAGAGAGCAATGACTGTTAGCATTGTTATAAAAATTTCCTTATCGACGATTTTTTCGATTAACTATAAGTTGATCGTATATAATAGTAAACTAGATTGTCTATCATTATTGTGTATTACATGATATCAAGCGTATGCGAGTTTTAGAGGAAACCGGGGGAAAATCATCCATCGACGTTGACAGAAATCAGTCAGTGGATACGTACCGAGGAGTAACGCAGTGCACGTGGTCAACTTCAACTTGTCTTGGGAGCGGAGACACTTACGAAGGTAAATCGAACGTAACGCGATCGCACACAGCGCGCCTACGCACTAGACTATCTTACTCACGATAGCCAGAACATGCACATGATGTGCACCTTGAGAGAGGGCCATGCATTCTGGTTGAGACAACGAGATGGACTGCGAAGATACATACGTTCCGTTGCCAGTCACACCGTCTCTGCCCGCTTCTCGTCGTCGCTCCTTTATTGCAAGATTATATTAATAACTATATAATTATATTATTCTCGATACCGCGAATTCAATATATCAGATCCGATCAATGAATCTAATGATCTCGATTTTTACTTGTTCACTAGATTAAAGTGTTACATGCAGAGTAATCATTATATCCAATGATAATTACACAGTTATACAAAAAGAATCGAAAAAAAATAAAATTATTTTTTTTTTTAAATTTAATGTTTTTTCTGTTAAAATTTAAGTATACATTTACTATTATAACTTTCTAAATCTCTTTTACTAACTTTTAATCTTTATAAAAGGATTTGTTACACTTTGTTATACCTTATCTTCACGCAACTCAATATTCCGTATAATAAATTCTCTTTTTCTCTAAAAATAGAAACATTTTTATTTATTATTATTATATTTTTATTAATTTATTTTAGTTATACATTAAAACATTTATAACATCGGGATGAAACAGAAATTAGTCAGAGACATTTGTTGTGTACATCGATATAAGATAAGAATCTAAAATATGACTATCTCGACGTCTTAAACAAAGAACTGACACACGATAATGTAACATTACTGTAAATTTCTCGATTCCACATATTAATCACGCCCAACAGTTAATTAAATTAATTACAGTCGAATCTTATTCTATAACCCTAGAAGATAACATGCTATCGCTACGTAAAGGTCTGCGTAAAGGAATTCCATTATTTTTGCGTCTTGTAAACAAAGCCACTATAAAATGAAGGGATGACAATTAAAAATTAATCTCTTACTAAAGAATTAAGTTACGACATTACAGTTAACCGCTGTTTAACTGCTGATGTCTGATCTACATTAAATTCTTTTACGCACATTGCAGAATTACATGGCGGCTTCATCATGTATATTGTTTCTGCGGCGGATTGTCTGCCAATAGAGATTGATCCTTTCTCGCAGGCGAATCATTCTTGACCTAATTGTGCGGGTGTTTGAGTCTGTAACAACTTCTGTCTGTCGAGCTCTTGGAGGCACATTGTAATTTTGATAACCGAATCGCGTCAACAACAGCTTCTTGATTCTTTTCTTACACACGAATAAGATGAAGATACCGATGTTCTGCATTATATCCATCAAATACGCAATATAGAAGATGTACTACTTGTTTGGTGTATAAGGAAATATCAACGATACTATTCCTATACAATCTGATATTCCTATCACAATAAACATCATGATAAACCACTTTTTTTCGTACACACAAATGTGATGAAAATACCGATGTCCCCCGCTGTTTCCGTCAAACACATAATATAGTGTGTGTACCAAATGATTGATGTATAAGAAAATATCGACGATCCTATAAAAGCTGATATTCCTAGCACAGTAAACGACATGATAATCCACTTTTGGCATAGATTGAACCTGCAAGTTATATATTTTTTATATTTTCTGAAACTATGAGCGGTAGTTGTGAAGATTGTACTATAAACGAAAACATTCAAAATAATTGATATTTTATATATGTATATATATATGATCATTCCTTTTTTGCATCAAGAATAAAAAAACGATCGAATTTGTGATCCCGTAGGCAAAGGGTTCTAGCGCAGTATATGTCTCATTAAGAAAATAGATTTTTGCATACAGGATTGGGAAAGTTACTTTATAAAAGTATCCAGTTACATTTACAGTTTTTTTCATTGAAAATGTAACTAGTTACAGTTACAAGTTATCGATTTTGAAAAATAACTCGTTATAGTTATAGTTACTTAAAAAGTAAAGAGTCGTTACTTTGCAGTTACTTTCTTGCAATAAAAATAAAAATGTCAAATCTACACTTACAATTGGTGATAAAAATTTATTGACATTTATTACAAATTCATACAATGTTATAAACATTATAGACAGCGATTAGAGTTACAATTATTTAATATTTAAAATTTATCGAATAGAATATCAAATCCTTTTAAAAATTAATAAAAATTTTAATAAAAATTAAGTATAAAGTGTCGATAACGATGTTTATGCACAAGCGCAAGGCCGCCCAATGCAATCTGCCAAAAGTTTGAAATATATATAAAGTAGCTATTATAAATTATATATTATATATATAATGTAACTATTAAATTATTTACTAGTTACCGAAAATATGTAACTGAGTTAAGTTACAGTTACAGATGGAGAAAAAAGAACGAAGTTAAGTTAGAGTTACCGAAAAAAAGTAACTGTAACTGTATTAACTTCGTTACTAATAATGAGTTACTTCCCAACCCTGATTACATATCAACGTAAAGATGATAGAGTACAAACTATTTTTTATTTTCGTCATAAACCCGGCTATCGACATTTATCAGATGAGTTGTGTTCTTCTCATAACGCCGGATCTTCAATGCCGCAGAGATGAATAAACAAATGCTACTGATACTACAAATATTCAAGGGAATCCAATAATACAAGCTATTATCCATATATATCCCCTCTCTCTTTGTATATTTATATATCATATATAAATATCATAAATGAATATGTTATATTGCATAATATATTAATATATTTGCATAATATATAAATCACAAATTTATAAAAATTAATTTATATTATAGATAAAATATAGCATAAAATATATACTTGACAATATACCTAAATGTCCACCACATGTCGAAGCTCATCACAGTTAACCAAAAGTGGGCTGCCAAAAAGCTAAAATAGCAGATTAAAGCTGCAACAACAGAATAAACAGCGTTTCAATTAGTAAGTTTGTTTCAAAACGTCGATTACTGATTATAATATCATAATGTCACTATGTAATAAATATCACTATGTCTGTATGTACATGAAAACACAAATTTATTTCAATTTATTGAGAATTAATAACAAAAAAAACGATATAATTAATGAAAATGTATTAATATTAAGTTAAATAATACTTGATTTAAAAGACATAACTTTGCAATATTCTAACGACATAAAAAAATATTTATTCTGACGAACCAAAGTTGTATAATTTACGTTAAAGTGCACCAAATATTTCAATTTTATTTCCTATAAGATCTCGTGTTTACAAAGTTTTAACAAATTATATAAATTTGAATTTTATTATTAAAAAGTGATTATATATAATCTACGAATACATACAAAAAGTCTAATAAATGTATATGTTGCTTTAATTTTATTGTTACATAACTTAAATATACTATATACCGATTGTAAATTCGTTGAAATACCCCAGATTTATCGTTAAATTATCCGCACTTTCAAATATGTATGCGACAATCATCACACCGATGCAATTGCGCAGTATGAAGCCGTGTTTGTTACGAAGCTGTGGTAGTATAGAGTACACTAGAAATATTGTCAGCAAAAACAGTATAGAAAAAATACGCAAACTAATACATATACTTCTAAAATAAGATAGGGTAGTTTTGAAGGGATATCAAGGCTAACTACTTTATAAATTAAGATTCTTAAAACAATTTTTGTGGGAAAGTTTATGTTGAAGATGGTAATATTACACCCAGTGTGTAACATGGTCATTGTTGGAAATACGAAGTGATTTTACTCGAGCCAGTCGCGATATTATTGACGCCCTATTTATTTTGATATTCATATTTTATAATCGATTTATATATTATCATGGCGTCGCGTTGTTCCTTATATAAAATTGTGTATCACGATATTATTAATTCATTAATAATATTCTGAGTTTGAGTTAGTGAATCGTGTATATTAATTTTAATTCCCTGCACATTGTGTTATACCCTGACAACAGGTTACGCGTAACAAGAGTGAAAAACTCGGCGAAAACGTTATTGCAGTGTGTAACGCGGTGCGTATACGGGAAAACTATTTTGTGAGATTCAGCGAAAATAGTGAAATCACAAGATAATAAAATGTCGGCGATTATGAAAATAGAACCGTTAACCGCGGAAAATTATGATACGTGGAAAATACAAATGGAAGCTGTATTAGTGAAGGACGACGTATGGACCTATGTGAATGGTATAAAAACGAAGCCAACAACTGGAGCAGAGGCGATTGCGGAATGGATAAATAAGGATGCGAAAGCAAAAGCCGATATCGTGTTGTCAATGAGCACCTCAGAATTAAATGTGATTCGTGGATTGGAAACGTCAAGAGAAGTTTGGTTAAAAATTCAGTCGACATTCCAGTCGAAGGGACCTGTGCGAAAAGCAATTCTCCTGAAGAAGATTATTTTGTCACGATTAAAGGAAGGAGACAACGTGCGAACTCATTTGATGGAATTTTTCGAGGCAGTGGCAAAATTAAAAGAGATCGGTTTAATTGTCAACGAGGAGGTATTAACAATTTTATTGTTGTATAGTTTGCCGGAATCATTTGGAAATTTTCGTTGCGCTATTGAGACACGAGACGAGTTACCAGACCCCGAAACATTGCGAGTGAAAATACTCGAAGAATATGAATCGCGAAGAGCGAGCGACAACAATGTGGAACAGAATGTCATGTACGCGAAAAGAGCACAATTTCGTCGAAACATGCGTGTATCACAAGATAATCGTGAAAACTCAAGAAGTGACAAAAACGAAAATCAAGCGAGTACGGGACAAAGAAAACTAAAATGTTTCCGCTGTGGAAAAATTGGTCATATCGCCAAAAAGTGTTTAGCAAAGTATCCAGTGGATTCGCAAGTAAATGTGCGACAGGTAGAAGACAAAGACAATGAATCAGTGAGTTCCGAGCATGTGCGCGGGGACACAGCAATGTTAAATACAATTGAGACAGTAATGTTTAATCGCGAGAGTGACAGTGTAGAATGGTGCTTGGACAGTGGATGCACCTCTCATATGTGTATCGAAAAAACAAAATTCGAGAAAATCGATAATGTGTACAAAACATTGAACTTAGCTAATAGTGAATCAACGAATATAACCGGTGCCGGAAATGTGCGAATGACTGTGAGTAATGGCAAAAAAGAGACAAATGTAAATTTTGAAAAGGTATATTACGTGTCGGATTTACGTACAAATTTATTATCAGTATCGAAAATTACGGATCGCGGATACAAGGTAAATTTTTGCGAAAAAGACGCGATTGTGACCGGTAAAAACGGAGAAATAATTTTTCGAGCGGATAGAATCGGAGATTTATATTATGTGCGAAAGGGAAGAAATCCAGTAAATGAAGTAAACAGTATAACAAGAAAAGAAAACAACGTGGTGATGTCTGTGAGTCATACGAAGAGTGAAATAGATGAATGGCATTATAAATTGGGACATTTAAACGAGCAAGATTTGAAAAGCATGGCGAAAAGCGGTGCTGTACACGGATTGAAATTCAAGAATAATCAGACAATTACAAAGTGTGAAATATGTATTCGCGAAAAACAAACTCGAACTTCATTTCCGAAGAGTGAAGGCGGCCGTACGAGAAACTTATTGGAGATAGTTTATTCAGATGTGTGTGGACCGATGAGAATCGCATCTTATTCCGGTGCAAAATACTTTGTTACATTTATTGATGATAAATCGCGTTGGTGCGAGGTAATTTTTGTGAAAAACAAAAACGATGTTTTGAGCGCATTTAAAAAATACAAGGCCGCAGCAGAGACATTAACAGGACGAAAAATAAAAGCATTGCAATCGGACAATGGAAGAGAGTACTGCAACAAAGAATTCGATAAATTTTTGGAGCAAAACGGTATCGCGAGACGATTATCAACACCGCATACTCCTCAACAAAACGGTGTGGCGGAGAGGAAGAACAGAACGCTGGTTGAAATGGCCAGATGTATGATGCGTCAAGCGAACGTTCCTCCAGTATTTTGGGCAGAGGCGGTAAATACTGCATGTTATGTAAGAAATCGCTGTATAACAAAATCATTGGATGGACAAGTACCGTACAAGTTGTGGAAAGGAAAAACTCCCACAGTGATATATTTTAAAATTTTTGGCTCGAAAGTTTTCGTCTTGGACAAAAATCCACAAAAGGGAAAATTTGATTCAAGATCAGAGGAAGGCATTTTCGTGGGATATTCAAACGAATCAAAAGCATATCGCGTGTGGCTACCGAAATCGCATAAATTGATTGTGAGCCGCGACGTGAAATTTTTGAACGAGTTAGCTTTTGATCGTGAATATCAAGAGTTTATTGAGGAAGAAAAACCTAACGAAATCAAAACTAAAGAATACGAACGAGACGAGTTGATTCAGGATGAAGCAAAGGAGCATAATGAAGTACCTCAAGTTATCATTGAAGATAATGAAATACCTCAAGTTATCATCGAGGAAAGAGATAATACAGAAGTTCCTCAAGATATTATCACAAGAATGCATACACCAAGAACAACAGAAGACTCTACTTCCTTGCCAACGCGGCTTCAACCATCGAAACGTGGAAGAGGAAGACCAAGGTTATTGCGTTCCGGATCGGTTGGAAGACCGAAAAAATTGTATCATATGGTTGCTAACAACAATGAAGAAAATGACAGTGACAATGAAGTTTCTGATGATGACGACTTACCTGAAGAGACTTCAGACGATGATGTATTTGTGGAATGCAATTTAACAATAACTCACAATCCGGTAACATGGCAAGAAGCGAAGCAAAGCGACGATATCGAAGCCTGGAGAGCAGCTATGGAAGATGAATATCTTGCACAGATTCGGAACAACACTTGGGAAATTGTATCGAGACCACAAAAACGGAAAGTGATTGGAAGCAGGTTCGTTTTCTGTACCAAAGATAATGGACTTATTACGAAGAAGAAGGTACGTCTCGTGGCAAAGGGTTGCTCACAACGTCCAGGGGAGGATTTCCATGAAACTTATTCTCCGGTTGGACGAACAACTTCAATTCGTTTATTGGCAGCATTGGCGGCAGAATTGGGATTACAAATTCATCAAATGGACGTGGTAACTGCCTATCTCAATGGTGAACTGGAAGAAGATGTATACATGGAGATACCTGAGCAATTACGAGAAGTACTGACGAAGATCGTTGCTGGAAAACATGTTGGCTCAAGTGCGGAAATAATTCGGAGAGAAGATGTCACAAGAACTTCAAGACGTTGGTTAAATGCACTGAACGAGCATCGAGACAGTGTGTGCTTGTTGAAGAAAGCACTTTACGGATTGCGACAATCAGGTTTGCAATGGTATCGCTGTCTTGTGACAAAATTAAAACAATTAGATATGCAACCAACAGGTCAAGATCCTTGTATGTTTACATCACGAAGAAAAAATTGTGTGATGCTGATTGCAATTTATGTTGACGATATTTTGATCGCTACAAATGATCTAAATTTGCTGAAGGAAATCAAGCAGCAGTTGGCAGAATCATTCGAAATGAAAGACTTGGGACCAGTGAATTATTGCCCGGGTATCGAGTTTCAGCAAGATGAAAATGATCATAGCGTAGTGTTAACACAGCGTCAATACATCAAAGCTATTCTGGAACGTTTCAATATGCAGGATTGCAAATCAGTAAAGACTCCAATTGATACAAACGTACAACTGACAAAACCGTCACGAGCTAACGAGAAGATAATGAAACAATATCCCTATCAATGTCTTATTGGAGCTCTGATGTATCTTGCGGTATCTACAAGACCTGATATCGCTTTTGCAGTAAATTTCATGAGTCAATTCAATACGAATTACTCAACTGAGCATTGGATAGCAGCCAAAAGAATTCTGAGATTCCTGAAGGGCACCGCGGACTATGGACTGATGTATCGAAAATCAGGTATGCCATTATATGGAGTGGTTGATGCAGATTGGGGTGCCAATACGGTTGACAGACGATCATATTCTGGATATGCATTTATTCTTGCTGGAGCGGCAGTGTGCTGGGAGGCCCGAAAGCAACGTACTGTAGCACTATCGAGTGTCGAAGCCGAGTACATGGCCATGTCAGAGGCCACCAAGGAAGCGATTTATCTTCAAGGTATATTACGCAATACGGCGAGGCCATGCGACAGGATAGTACTGTTCAATGACAACCAAGGAGCTCAACGTTTAGTATATAGTACTGGCGTACATCATTCAAGAACCAAGCATATCGACTTGCGACATCATTTCATTCGAGATCACTGTGCATCAGGCGCGATTGAGTTACAATATATGTCCACCAACGATATGCCAGCAGACATATTAACCAAAGGATTGACTGGAGTTAAACATCTTCATTGTCAGGATGGTTTAGGAATGATCGAGTATCGCGAGTAACACAGCTCGAGCTTACGACTTCGAGGGGAGGTGTTGGAAATACGAAGTGATTTTACTCGAGCCAGTCGCGATATTATTGACGCCCTATTTATTTTGATATTCATATTTTATAATCGATTTATATATTATCATGGCGTCGCGTTGTTCCTTATATAAAATTGTGTATCACGATATTAATTCATTAATAATATTCTGAGTTTGAGTTAGTGAATCGTGTATATTAATTTTAATTCCCTGCACATTGTGTTATACCCTGACAACAGTCATGTTCTCGTCTATCAGACAAAAGGATTTTGAATCGACGGATTCTGCATGATAAGGAAAATATACATTGTCATAAACGATAAACACATTCTTGTTCATATCTTCATAGTTAAGAATATGGAACTGTTTAATCTTTTGACACGGATTGTATAAGAGTCCATATGGTGTTAAGTTCTGTTGTTTTTTGCTTTGCAACGAACATTGCCTATCTACGAAAGCATGAAAAATTTTGGTTTCTCCAGGAATGCATTCAGTCAGGTGATCATCGAAATGACAGCGGGCCTGACTGCAAGTATAATTTACGCATATCTTATGTGGAACAAAGCATTCATTGATATCTTCATTACAATCAGTTTCATTAAACTGCTTATATATTGTTGAAATATCTATTTTATTTTCGTCCACATAGTTTTTTATGGAATTCTTATCAATCTTGTATTGCGTCTTCGAAATGTCATGTTTCTTGTTGTTGTTTGTGAAGTTTCGATGATGCTTTGAAGATGAAGCGACGAACAAAAGCGCGCAACACCACCAAAATACGAGTTTGCTTCCAAACATTGTCAATCTTTTGCCACATTGAATTTATTTGCAAAAAACGGTTTTTTTTACGTTAGTTCCATTGTCAGATCATAATTCAAGTTAGTTTCGTAGTCCAACCGCAGCAATAATTGAACTGCAAAATCAAAGATACGTATGATATCGTTAATGAATAAACTGCGACAACGATTGATTATGTTTCAGCAAAAGATAAAATTGTTTTTGCGTCATTCTCACGAAACAATACGAGAATTTTCGAGTTGCCGCCTAGGATGGCAACTCGAAAAACCAAGTCGTCGATCTGCCGAAAATGGCAATAGAATGACGAGGAATATCGTTCTTTGAGTCGATTTAGTTGAGTATGATTTAGTGTTTATAATAAACATTAAAAAAAAATTAATTGAATAATAATTGAAAAATCCTATATATTAAATTTTTTTATTAATTGTTTATTTTAGAGTGACACCCGCAGATAATTTTGTTCTTAACATGTGTTGTTATGGTCATGAGCTTGAGTATTCTTATAAAGATTTTTTTACTTATCTGTCGTTTGTTGTTAATTAAAAAATTATTAACAAATGAATGCTTATGCGAATCAAACAGATATATTGACAATGAAAAATTTAATATTGCACACAATTTATATAAATATTACTATTCAACATACATCTACATTTACACAAACACACAATTTTGGTAAATGTTCAGATTAACTTACACATCACGGATCATTTTCATTTTTAGATATATTATACAGGGTGCATTCCTAAGTAATACACGCTTTGAATTTTGCGGCGCTCTCTTCTGGTTCCTGAGAATGCACCCTCTATAATATATCTAAAAATGAAAATGATCCGTGATGTGTAAGTTAATCTGAACATTTACCATCTATTTTTATATATATTATATATGTATAATTATAGATCTCATTTTGCATTAAATGCACTGAATAGTGTGAAATGAACCTCTGAACATGTATAAAACACATGCACAGTTTCAAAAGTCTATCTGTTATAGTCTTTCCGTAAAAAGTTATAAAATAATGCGTATTTTTCTGTTTTTCTCTACATCAGTATACAACCTTAAGTGCAAATTGTGAAAAAAGTTAAAAAATGACTCCGAAAGATGGATAAATTATAACACTGTTGAAATTAATTGTAACACTGTTATCTCTTATAATTATTAATAATCTCACTGGACTCGATAGAGCAATGTATTTCGTTTCGGTGATTTTCCGAGGCGTTCGAAAAAAGAGCACGCAAAGTACCATAATATCCGCTCTAGTAAGAAATCAAGAGACACGATAGTGTCTCGCGCCAAGTACCGCGCAGCAACAGCGAGGCACTCCGGGTATCTTTACGCGAGTCGGATAGTTGAGAGATTGAGAGTATCTCAGATTATCAGACCTCAATAACCGTTAAACCGATCGAATTCTTGATAGACTTAATCGATAGCTTGGGGTTTGAATTATATAAGGAAAGTGTTTTTATTTTCGCTCTACATTATCTATAAACAGAGACATTAAGATGCAAAGTCTCAATGTTAAAATTTATCATTAAGAAACATCTCCGTCGTCGTGGTCGTCGTCAAAGTCTCCAATGCGCATGTTCGAAAAACGGTTCGAGCAGTCGACAGTCGACTGTGAATTTAGTTATATTATTAATATTACCGACCGTCGTCGGTAATTATAATAATCTAATACGTCAAAGTATAATATTTATATATTTGCTAATGGATTCGGTAACATTAATAATCTTTTTAACTACATATATATATTACGTATTGTCACTCACTCTCTCTCTCCCCCCTCTCTCCCTCTCTCTCTCTCTTTCGCTGTTTTTCTCTTTCCCTCTTTTTCTCTCTCACTAACTCTTTCTTATTTATAATAATATATTATAAATCTCTCTCTCTCCCTCTTTCTCTCTCTCTCCCTCCCCCCCTCTCTCTCCCTCTCTCTCTCTCTTTCTCTCTCCCTCTCCCCCCTCTCTCTCTCCCTCTTTCCCCCTCTCTCTCCCTCTCTCTCCCCCTCTCTCCCTCCCTCTTTCTCTCTCGTTTTCGTTCTTTCTCGTTTTTTAAATAATAGAATTTATATGTTATTAAGATCCGATAATCTAAGATATTTTTAACTCGGTAATCTAATACGTCAAAGCATAATATATATATTTGCTAGTGGATTCGGTGTCATTAATTAAATACTACAAAAAAGAATGATATAATCCCTAAAAACTTACCTTTTTAAAAAAATGTAAAAAAAAGGCACCAAGTACACGCGCTAATTGTGAAAACTGTTATGTATCTACAAAATAGTGTTATTTTAATCTACAAAATTGTTATCTGCACAAAATAGTGTTTTCTAAACTGTTAAAAACTGTTCTATAAATTATTTTAATTGTGTAAAATATATTCTACAAAAATAATGTGATATCAAACAATAGCGCCAATTGAAAATAAGAACTTTTAAAAATATTTTAACAAAAAAAAAGTTGTACAAAATAGTTGTTTTAATTTCCTACAAAAATTTAAAAATTTTAATTAAAAAAACTTGGCGCTGCTAAACTAAATAATATGATTAAATTAACGTATTCTTTAATATATTTACATTGCAGTTATTGATGTAATTAAATTAAATATAGTTCTGAATTAAATTTAGATTTAAATTAAATTTATTCGTTGGTTTAATATATACTTTAAAATATACTTTGAAATTTAGCAGCGCCAAGTTTTTTTAATTAAAATTTTTTAATTTTTGTAGGAAATTAAAACAACTATTTTGTACAACTTTTTTTGTTAAAATATTGTTAAAAGTTCTTATTTTCATTTGGCGCTATTGTTTGATATCACATTATTTTTGTAGAATATATTTTACACAATTAAAATAATTTATAGAACAGTTTTTAACAGTTTAGAAAACACTATTTTGTGCAGATAAAGATAACAATTTTGTAGATTAAAATAACACCATTTTGTAGATACATAACAGTTTTTCACAATTAGCGCATGTACTTGTCGCCTTTTTTTACATTTTTTTAAAAAGGTAAGTTTTTAGGGATTTAATACTACCAGGAACAGCAACATTGAAGAGACAGTACACCTTATGATCTTGACGTCATACGAATGTAAAGAGAGGCGCGTAAGTAGGTAAAAGAAAGTATCCATATGCAAAAGAACAAGAATTTGAGAATTTGTTTTATTACACGTAAAGAAACATTTTTATGTAATAAAAAAGAAAAAGAATATTAGATGTAATAGCACCCTTTTTATTTTCGGGTGAATCCTCATCGTACATATTTTCGTTTCGCCATAATCTCATCACATATTTCTTTTGTCGCATCGACAAGTATTTGGAATGTACTTTAAAGCTTTACAATGTGTATGTTTACATTGTTGCAGGAATGAAATTACTGTAGTTTGCTACGATGAACGGAATATAATTGTTAAGATGAAAAGAGCATCTGTCATGTACGAGGCACCAGCAAAGTTGGCAAGAAAGAGGTCTCCTGGCTGTAATATAGTGAAGCTGGGATACGAGGGATATTTGCAATACATTACTTTCGTGATTAAATTGAATATGGAATTTATTATGTTTCCGTTTCGTGATCCGGACACTGAAAAAAGGCCCCCACGACGGAGAAATGGAATTCTATTATATCACTGTGTGATACATCAAATAAATGTTTACATTAATTTATGGAAATTTTAAAAAATAAGCATTTTGAGATTGTTAAATTTCAAATTAACAAAAAAAAATGTAAAATTTACAGGCGTGTTTGTTAAAAATATTCAAATGGAGCGCTGACTTTGTGTACTTCTTACCTGTATTCTTTACCGAAAATCAGTAAAGGCAAACTGTCGAGTTCCATTTGATTGTTATCAGATAGATGAGTTTTTGGTAAGTTACCACTATACGTATGTGTGATACAATTTTTAATATCTTCCTGTTTATTTTGGAAACATTCCGGTCCTCTGGCTGATATAAAAACTGCAAATATGAGATAATCCAGATTATTATAATGCTAACAACGCTTCAATCAACGGCGTAAAATTCTAGAAAAAGATTTCTAAGAGGTATATGAGGGATAATTTATAAGATAAGAAAGAAAAGCTTTGAAAAAAGAAGCAACTTAGAACTATCGCGATTAAGAATGTTCCGAATATACAAAAATCTGTATTCGCTAATACGAATACGGATACAAATATTTTTCATAATATTCGCGAATACGAATACGAATACAAATACTTTGATCTCGACCCGTGTTCTCCGTCCGGAGAAATATTATTGATATTATTACATAGTTTAAGGGCGATTTGCACCATTGTGATTTAATTCTTAAACTCGATTTAGTAGCATGCTGTCACTGTCAAATAAAGAACGATAGAGAGTGACTGCATGCTACTAAATTGAGTTTATAAATTAAATAACGATGGTGCAAGTCACCTTTAGACTAAATAATAATATCAAAGATATATCTTTCTTTATAAGTAATTATTCATTGTAACTGATTATATTAGACTGATTGTTCAATATTATAATAGGCTATAATTAAGTTGTTGCCATAATAATAATTTGATTTTATGTGATGTTAACTTTGAATTTAAATTTAATCAATAAACAAAGAGTGACAAAAGATTTATTGAAATAAAAAATATTTTGTTGATTTTCAATGATTATTTCGATTATAATTGAACAAATGAAGTTAAAGTTTTTGTTGAAATAAGGGCGATATTTTATTTTTATTTTTAATAATTTTTAATTGTTCAATAAAGTATTTTTCAATTGACAATGACTTATTCATTATTCGTATAGCATTCGTGTATTCGTGTTAAATTTTACGAATACGAATACAGGAAAGTAAGGCGAATATCCGCTAAAACAAATACGAATAAGAATATTCGGAACATCCCTAATCGCGATAAGATCTCCCAGTTTGTGGCAAGTAAAATCCAACAGCGAGTCGATGAATTTCACAATCTTTTCTTCTTCCAGCTCCGTTTTTGTCAGACAATGTTTCATCACGTCGGTATGGTTGTCGGAGCAAGAACGCTTAATAAAGCGCTCGTTGCAATAATTCTTAAACATTATGTCCAGATTGCCGGTCGACTTGTACTTCTTGATCTCCGCTCTGACATCCATGATATTGTTGAGCGACTGAAGGCACTGTTTCATGTCCAACTCGGCTCGTTGGACATTTTTGAATGCGCCTGGTCCGCCGTTCTTCATGAACTTTTCCTTCAAGTAATTTTTCCCCTCGAAGCTGGGCAGTGCTAATGCGTTCAATTGTGAGCCGAACCCTTTTGATACCTCTTCAGCAGACGGTCTGCTCTCCTCCGAACGCGTACATGCAACAAGACCTGAAACAAGGAGAGAATAACTTTTAAAGAGATAGAGAATTTTTTCTTACCAAATTTGTGTATATTACATAGAAATATTATTTTTCAGGCAGACTAGAATCTATGAAATTGACGGCTTACTTTCCATATCTAACACTGAGAAATGAAACGAGTATAGCAATTATGGAATATACTTTATCTGCGTATTATATTACATTATACGCCAGAAGAAATAAATTGATAGCGATTATATCTTCACAAATTATACGTGTTTTTCTTCGAATTATATTATGCCAATTGTACAAATGTTACATACATTTCTTTTATCCTTTCATTTATATATACAGAAAAAGAAAAAGGAAATTGCACTCATTTAGTGGTTCTTTAATAATCGAACCGGCAAAAATTTCGCTAACGAAATTCGCTCAGAACGACTTCCTAATGGTAAAAGTTTAATTTTCTTAATTTTTCTTTCTTATTAATTATTAATAATAATAACATTTAATAGGTAACGCTGTTTTTGTTTTGAAATCGCATTTCTACTGCTTACAGAATCGAGTTTTGCTAATTTAAAATGACGTAATGCGACGATTTGCATTTTATATCAATTGGAATAATCGATGTTTTGAGAATAGCGATGATGCTCCAAATTAGTCATTGATCAAAGTTATACATATATAGAATGATGAAATCTACATATAGATACATATTACATGATATTCATCGCATTAATATTAATAATAAATTGAATTATATTCTCGGAAATTGAATTCGTCATCTTTACGAGTATTTATACAGAATGCATATGATTTCGATATTTAAATTTAATAATATCAGTTATGTAATCATCGATTCTTGTAAAGTAAAAAAATTTTTCACTTTTTTCAATATCATGCATGTTTCGAGAACGTTAAATAACGCTCGAAATTTAGAGTGCCGGGACACGCGTCGAAGGACACGTCGAAACAAGGGATATACGGAAATAAGAGCAATGATTAATCGAGGAATAAAAGTCAATGGTCGTTGAATGGTTTGCACAAATAAAATTTAATGTTTATTTCACTCAACGAACTTTTGTACAGAACACCCGAATTGACTTAAAGAATTGTTAAGCGCAGAGAAGCGCGAAGAGACTCTCTCGGCCCGACGGCTCCGTACGTGAGCACCGAGTGCGAGCGAGAGCGCACTATGGTAGAGAGAGAGAGCGATAGTCGCACCGAGCCGCTCAGCTGATGCGTGAGAGCGCGAGACTCGCCAATGATGAAACAGAAAATCGCGTTGTGATGCAAAGTATTGAAACGCTCACAGAAATACTCGCGAATTTTACTGAGTCCGTTTTAAACGAGAATCGAAAAGAATAGTACCGAATGTCTTATTCGAGTGCGATCTTTCGGTCGTCTGGTCGCACGGGAGAGGCTTTCTTCCCTGTTTTCGCTGTTCTGCGAAAACAGGTGATTTCGGAGCACCAATCCTCTCGCGTTACGTGGAAACGCGTGATTTTATTTTTCGAGCGAGGATCCGACTGTTTTTGCTTGTTTTCGGATATCAACCGAAGAATCGGTTGGTACGTAAACGTTGCGAGATTATCGTTCGACATTGGGTGTCAGGTTTTTTCGTTGTTGTTTCACGACGGGATCTCGAGATTGCCGAACTTTAATTTTATTATACGGAATCCACAACAATGCATCTACGAATAATGGTGATTCTAATTGGCATCATAATTACGATTAGAAACTTAAAACAATAAGGTCGACAAATTTGATTAACAAATGCAATGATTAACCGCTATTGCAAAAATGGAAATGTGTTTTAGTCGCTTTGCAAATTACATTACTGAAATAATTGTTGATACTGCAATAAATGCTGTGTGCGTGCGTGCGTGCGTGCGTGCGTGCGTGCGTGCGTGCGTGCGTGCGTGCGTGCGTGCGTGCGTGCGTGCGTGTGTGTTTGTATGATGAATGTGTGACAACGTAACATTATACATTAAAAACTGCGGTTTATTGCAATTCATCTTGCGAAACATTCCAAAGATGTTTAATTATCATATACTCATGTGTATAATGTAAGACTTGGAATTTCCAAGTTACATCCGTGAATAATCAAAAGAGCTTGAAAATTCCATCTTTTAATCGAGAGAAATCGTTAGTGCGTGTGTCTCCTTCGCCTCATCGAATTTACGGCCAAATTTAATGTATATGCAACATGGAGTTGATTTTTGACATTTAATCTGGCAAGCTAATTGAAATTTAATCTAGCAATAAACTCTACTACTCGGCATAAAACTATCGATGTTATTGCTAGCGTCAATCTATTTTCAACGCTTCAAATTGATGAAATGACACACTTATTTTAATTATATTTTAGGCATGCGTTAGGATAACTGAGAAAGATTTTCGAGATCGTATAAGGAAGCGCGTTTCTCCAGTTGAAAGAGTAGATTTTACTTTTGAATAGTCGAGGTGTCGCTTTGTAATTACAAATTGAAAGGATATTTTTTTATGTATCTTATCTAGAAAAAAACATTTTTAAATAATAGATTTTTACTATTAAGTATCACTGTAGTTTATATGAATTTGCATCAAATCATCTTTTTCCGCGAAAGAAAACTACAATTAGTAAATACAATTCACAATGAACTTTCTTTACATTCTGAGGACTTTGAAGGACTCTTGAGGTCTGCGTGCGAATTGCTTTGTATATTATGATATCAGAGAAGCGAGGAAAAATTTCTTGACAAGTTATACTCTTCCAGATATGCTTAGTACGGTTATAAAAAACCCTTTAAATAAAGAAATAATTATAGGATATATAGAATGTCTCAGAGAGCAATGACTGTTTGCATTGTTATAAATATTTCCTTATCGACGTTTTTTTCAATAAACTATAAGTAGATCTTATATAATACTAAACTAAATTGTCTATCATTATTGTGTATTATATGATATCAAGAGTATGCGAGTTTTAGAGAAAACCGGGGGAAAATCATCCATCGACGTTAAACAGAAATCAGTCAGTGGATATGTTCCAAGGAGTAACGCAGTGCACGTGGTCAATTTCAACTTGTCTTGGGAGCGGAGACACTTACGAAGGTAAATCGAACGTAACGCGATCGCACATAGCGCGCCTACGCACTAAACTATCTTACTTACGATAACGCGTACATGCACATGATGTGCACCTTGAGAAAGGGCTATGCATCCTGGTTGAGTCAACGAAATATGGACTGCGAAAATACATACGTTCCGTTGCCAGTCGCTCCGTTATTGCGAGATTATATTAATAATTATATAATTATATTATTCTTCGATACCGCGAATCCAATATATCAGATCCGATCAATGAATCTAATGATCTCGAATTTTACTTGTTCATTAATTACTAGATTAAAGTGTTACATGCACAGCAATCATTACTATCAATGATAATTACACAATTATACAAAAAGAATCAAAAGAAAATAAAATTATTATTTTTTTTAATTTAAAGCCTTTTCTGTTAAGATTTAAATATACATTTACTATACTAACTTTCTAAATCTCTTTTACTAACTTTTAATCTTTATAAAAAGATTTTTGTTACAGCATGTTATATCTCTTCTTTACGCAACTCAATATTCCGTATAATAAATTTTTTTTCTCTAAAAATAGAAATATTTTATTTATTATTATTATATTTTTAAAACTTAATAGTAAAAGGCTCTGATATAAATATATAAATGAAAGGAAACGGGCTAATTAAGAGCCAGGCGCGGTAAATAATGCGCGTGAAATAAAATGTATAAGAAAAATTATTGATCAAATCATGTACGTTTCGGTCTTGGTATTGGATCCTCTTCAGCAAACTATGCAAATATAAGATGAGAGAAAGTTAGAATTAACGTGGATCGTCAATGTAAAAGTAAAATAAATGCAATACATACATATAATCCTTAAACAAAGCATCTAAGCACGGTCATTAACAACGACATTTATATTCACAACAATGCATACACGCCTAAAGACACTCATTTACATTACGAAGAATAAAAATGAGTTTACGACGAATACTACGAAGATTAATATTTCAGAGAAATTTTCTTACTTCAACATTCCATACGTACCGGCGATTTCTGAGCAGTTTACGCCTGTGGTCCGTGATTTGCAAACCAAGCTTTTCTATACTGGCATCAACAAACTAAGGCGTTTCATTAAGGTGCATAAGGACAAGTTACCAAATAATTTACGGAACAACGTAATCTACAAGATCTCCTGTAAGGATTGCGACGCTTCATATGTTGGACAGACAAGCAGATTATTAAAAATTCGCCTGGCGGAACATCGTAACCACATAAACCGAAGAACAACACAACACTCTGTCATCACGGATCACAGGCTGACTGACCACGAGTTTGCTTGGGATTAAGTGGAGGTATTGGACGAAGAGCGTATATACGGGAAGCGTATGATGTCGGAGATGATTTTCATTAAAAGGCAGAAGAATAGCCTGAATATGCAGATCGATACGGAAAGCCTACATCACACATACCTCACGATGGTGGAGAGATTACCGCAGATTTAAACATCGCGCGCATTATTTATGTGTCCCGCGTTTCGTTTTAATTATTGACTATTTGTATCTGTTATTTACCGACACACACAATGTCATACGTCGTTTTAAACTATATGACAGTTATGCTTTGTTCATTGTGACTAACGGTGCGCTTTACTGCGATGGGAAATGTGAGTCTATCCCGCATAAATTTATTTTAGATATTAAATGCCTTTCTCACTCATATTATATTTAAGGCGTCGCACTCCGCACTTTCTTACGAGAAACATATCGGAACGTTTCTTCCTACGGCGGGTACCGAGGGATGGCTCACGAAGCTTGTCCATCGCTGTTAATGACCGTGCTTAGATGCTTTGTTTAAGGATTATATGTATGTATTGCATTTATTTTACTTTTACATTGACGATCCACGTTAATTCTAACTTTCTTTCATCTTATATTTGCATAGTTTGCTGAAGAGAGTCCAATACCAGGACCGAAACGTACATGATTTGATCAATAAATTTTCATATACATTTTATTTCACGCGCATTATTTACCGCGCCTGGTTCTTCAATTAGCCCGTTTCCTTTCATTTATATTATATTTTTATTAATTTATTTTAGTTATACATTAAAACATTTATAACATCGGGATAAAACAGAGAAATTAGTCAGAGACATTTGTTGTGTACATCGAAATAAGATAAAAATCTATAATATAAATATCTCGACCACTTAAACAAAAAACTCTTCAACACATGATAATATAACATTAATGTAAATTTCTTGATTCCACATATAAGTCACGCCGAACATTTATAATTACATTAATTACATTAATTATAATTGATTCTTATTCTATAATACTAGAAGATAACATGCTTTCGCTACGTAAAGGTCTGCGTAAAGGAATTCCATTATTTTTGCGTTTTGTAAACAAAGCCACCATACAATGGGGGGATAACAATAGAAAATTAATCCCTTACTAAAGAATTAAGTTACGACATTACAGTTAACCGCTGTTTAACTGCTGATCTACAATAAAATTCTTTTACGTACATTGCAGAATTACATGGCGGTTTCATCATGCATATTGTTTCTGCGGCGGATTGTCTGCCAGAGATTGATCCTTTCTCGCAGACGATTCATTCTTGACCTAATGGTGCGGGTGTTTGAGTCTGTAACAACTTCTGTCTGTCGAGCTATTGGAGGCACATTGTCATTTTGATAACCGAATCGTATCAACAACAACTTCTTGATTGTTTTCTTACACACGAATGTGATGAAAATACCGATGTTCTGTGCCATATCCGTAAAATACGCAATATAGTCGATGTACCAATAGTTTGATGTATATGGAAATATCAACGATACTATTCCTATAAAAAAAGCTGATATTCCTATCGCAATAAACATCATGATAAACCACTTTTGGCAAAGATTGAACCTGCAAGTTATATATTTTTTATATTTTCTGAAACTATAAGCGCTAATTGTGAAGATTTTCTGCCGAAAATGTTCGATTAAAACGGATTAAAAAAAAGTAATGCTAATCAATCGGATTTTCTGCACCGAAAATATGGTATTAAAACCGATTGAATATAGTCAAATCGAATATAGTACGCTTCAGGCGGATTAATGTTGGGTGATATACATCCATCTCAATCCGAAATTATACGATTTCATAACCCGGAAGAAAATGGCCCATATATAAACATATATAAAGCAATATATATAAATATATATGAAATATGCTCATATATAAATTTATACAAATATTTATGATTATATATAATTATATATGATTATATTTATATATAATTATGTATAATCGTATATAATCACACATAATCTCGTATAATATATATATATAATAAAATAATTTGTGAGTACAAAACATAAAAATTGAAATATGATTTTTATCGGGCCAGATAAATTTCTATTTTATATCTTAAGTAGGTAATAACGAAATATTTTCACTTATTCGGACAGAAATTGTCCGATTAAGTAAAAACCGGACATTTATTTGTCCGATTCTCCAAAAATCAGTTCAATATCTGAATTCCGCCGTACGGGAATCGTATCAGAAATTAAACTGATAAAAATAATTACATATGTTATTACCCGCATTTTGCAGGCTTTATATACGCTCATGACAAGAACTCGAATACGGGTATTGAAAGTGAATAATGCGCCGCGTAGCAATAAGCGAATAAACTACAAAAGTAATCCATTGCTATTCGAAATTTCACGATTTTGCGGATTACATCGCGATAGACAATTAAATCTGTTTTAATGCAATTGAATTGGAATTTACCATAGTCAATCCATAGGCAAAAATAATCCTTTTTAATAAAAAATTCCATTATTTCGCAGATGAAAAGTAAATCGATTTTATGTAGTGTGAGTCGGATTTGCTGTTATCATGAGTCACAATCAAGCTATTTAAAATCAAATCTTTATTTCTTTCTCAACTGCATAACACTTATAAAAGAAATACAATTTGAGCGTTAACCCTTAAGTGGTTATTGTTTATTTAAATATTAACTCCTAATTTGAGACAAATATACGATTTAGGCGGATTATTTTGAATTATACACAGCGCATTCAAAAAGTTCGGGGATTGATTTTTTTTCGAACGTACTAGTTGCACCATCGCTTGGCCTATACTGAGACTAATTACTATGATGCCTCTTGAGTCTACCATATTTTCTACGCCACCGTTGATTCAGTAGTTTGTGTGCAGCACGCGTTTTTAAGTTTGTACAATTTTTAACGTTGTCACGATTTTCAAAATGGAGCAGAGAGCCGCGATTAAGTGTTGTTAATGGAGACTGTTAATGGAGAGTTCTATCGCGACGTAATGGATCTTCTTTTGAAGCGGATTCGCCAAGTCAGACCGGGTTTGTTCTGATCGGAAAAGTGGTGGTTGCTCTAGCGCATTCCTCGTTAATTGTTACGAGATTTTTGTCTCAAAAATCGGTTTCTGTGATCCCACACCCACGGTATTCGCCGGATCTGGTCCTGACTGATCTTTTCTGTTCCCGAAACTGAAAATAGCCCTCAAAGGAACTCGTTTTGAGAGCATAAAGGCATTTCGAAGCAGAGTGACAATGATTCTCGACACAATTTCTACGGACGAATTTTCTACAGCTTTCCAGCGGCGCTCTACGAACGATGCAAAGCGTGTGTAGAGAAACAAGGAATGTACATTGAAAACCAATAAACAAAATTATTTCTATCTATAAAATTTGATTTTTAATATCAAAACTTAATCGCGGCTCTCTGCTCCATTTTGAAAATCGTGACAACGTTAAAAATTTTACAAACTTAAAAACGCGTGCTACACACAAACTACTGAATCAACGGTGGCGTAAAAAATATGGCAGACTCAAGAAACATCATAGTAACTATTCTCAGTATAGGCGAAGCGATGGTGCAGCTAGTACAGGGTGGGGAAAAATTATTGGTCAAGCTTTTGCCAGTCGATTCTACTCGTCGAGATCGCCAACATTGCATCATAAACATGGTGCCGCAAAATTAACTTTCAAGGTTATTTTCAATGTCAAATTTTTTTATTGGCTTAGTCGATTCTACTCGTCGAGCTGAACAAAAGTCTCAAAGGGACCATATGCCGGAAATCAATATTTCATAGAGAAATCTTCGTTTCAAGTTTTCAGAAGCCAAAAAATTTCGTAAAATTAATTGTCATGGGTGTAAAATCTGCTTAATCTACTCTTAACGCTACCCAGGAACAAAGAAGTGGGCGTGGTAAATTTTTGTTCTTTTCGGGGTATCTTGGTACCCAGTAACATTTCAACGGCTGTTGGTTCCTTAAAGCAACGGTCATTTGCCTCGGAGAGGAATAATATATCGCTCTATAAGACATTCGTTACTTGTGCTTAAGAAGTTTTCCATCCATATCCAGACCTTTTTCGTGATTATTAGAAGACCGTCGCTGATCTTAAATCAATTTTCAGGGTAAAATTTAAAAAAATTGTTTTAATTTTTTACCAAATTTTTTCTAAGAATAACGTTGCTGTAGCATGCCTCGACGTGGTGGCCGTGATCGGGCGCATCGGGATGGGCGTGACCAACGTCTAATGCTTCGAGCAATTGATCGTGTTCATGGTAATTACACACGAGCACGAGCTCTTTATGCTAGTTGGTTGCGACGCCAAGCTAATGGCAGACCATTACGTCCAGGGTCCGTGCCTGATCGTCGAGAATTTCAACTACTCGATGAACGATTCCATGATCAGGAGCAAAGGAATTTTGAAGGTGCTGGCCACCGTAGGGCAGGTCGTCCTCGTGTGTCTTGGAGAATTGAGGAACGTGTGATTGCTCTAGCTCGAACTTATCCTGTCATGGGATCACGACGCATAGGCGCGCGAGTAGGGGTTGATCATAAAACAGTCTTGCGCATTCTCCGTGAGGAAGGCCTACGACCCTACAAAGTGCAGGTAGTGCATGAGTTACGACCTGGTAATCGCACAGCTTGTCTTCGTTTTTGTCTGTGGATGCTTCGCAAGATCCGAAGAAATCGGCACTTTCTGAAAAATATAGTGTTCACTGATGAATCCAGTTTTTCCAACACTTCCATTTTAAACCGACAAAATGTTCGCATCTGGCGCAGACGCAATCCACACGCAATGGTCCAAAGAGTTCAGCAGGGCCGTTTTTCAGTCAATGTTTGGGCAGGGATACTCGGGAATGATTATATTGCTCCTGTGTTTCTCTCAAACCGATTGTCAAGCGTTGAGTATTTGCGGTTTCTACGTCATACTCTCCTGAATCGACTGCGACGTATGGTTCCGAAAAATGCCCGTAATCGAATTTTTTTATGCATGACGGTGCTCCACCGCATTTCGGCAGGCAAGTCCGCGCTTTTTTACAACGAGCTTTTGGAACTCGATGGATCGGTCGTAATCCTGCGCCACACTTATGGCCCGCCCGTTCACCTGACCTGAACCCTCTGGACTTTTATTTCTGGAAAGCTCTGAAAGCCATTGTTTATGGGTCAGGCAGGGCTTTAAGGACGGCTCAGGATTTACGAGATCGCATTGAAGAGGCGGTTGCTACTTTAGCACGAAATCGAGCTGTGCTCCGTAGAGTGCGAGATAATTTGGTGGAGAGAGCTCCAAGCTCGCATTGATAACGGTGGTGGTTACGTTGAAGCTGGCAGACAAGCACAACTGCTCAGAGCTATTGAGGCCGATGGGTCAGTTCTGTTTGTTCGTAGGCAGCGTCGACGACGATAAAGTGAGAGGCAAGGAGAACTAACAATAATCAAGTCACCCCGAAGTGAGAGGCGAGGGGAATTCATTATAATCAAGTCACCCCGAAGTGAGAGGCGAGGGGAACTCACAATAATCAAGTCACCCCGAAGGGAACCGAAATCTACCACGTCCACGTCGTTGTTCCTGGGTAGCGCTAAGAGTAGATTAAGCAGATTTTTGACCTTGAAAACGAATTTTTCAGGGTCATTTTTGGGGGGTGATTTTCGCTAATCATGATCAGGATATTCAGAACATGATTTTAAGAACTTTATAAGCATCAGATTTTTTTTTCTGACTTCATAAAAATCGATTTCTTAAAAATTTCAGGCAAAAAAACTTCAAACGAAGATTTCTCTATAAAATATTGATTTCCGGCATATGGTCCCTTTGAGACTTTTGTTCAGCTCGACGAGTAGAATCGACTAAGCCAATAAAAAAATTTGACATTGAAAATGACCTTAAAAGTTAATTTTGCGGAACCATGTTTATGATGCAATGTTGGCGATCTCGACGAGTAGAATCGACTGGCAAAAGCTTGACCAATAATTTTTCCCCACCCTGTACATCCGGGAAAAAAATCTGTCTCCGAACTTTTTGAATGCGCTGTGTATATCCATCCGATTATTCGTGTGTATTTGGATTGACAACAATATGGATTAGAATGTAATGATTTTGGATTGGAAATAATCCGCGAAAGCGATATTAAAACCGATTATAATTCGTTCGGAATTAAAACCGATTACTTTTTAATCCGGGCGCGGATTGAACCGATTAAAACCGATTAAAACAGATTATGTTTTAATCCGTTTTAATCGAACATTTTCGGCAGGATTATGCTATAAACGAAAACATTTTCAAAATAATGGATACTTTATATATATATATATATATATATATATATATATATATATACTTGTATATATATACATATATATGTATACATATACATATAGATATATACAGTGTATTCTAAATAAAATAATACATCTCCTAAACAGTGTTAGGTAAAAATTGTTCAAATTAATAGAGAGTATATACATATATATAAATGTATATATATATATATATATATATATATATATATATATATGTATATAAGGTCAGTGCAGGTAATTACGCCATAGCAGCTAATTACGCCACCTATCTAATTTTTCATTAATACGTACGGATGGCTTTAAATAACGAATGCTAATTGTGAAGGCATAGATACTAAGTTGATATTAACAAACATTTTGCCGTTTTGAACTTTTAGTGATTTGTAGTAACAATTAAAACAAAAGTTGTTAGTAAAAAATTTGCCACTATAAACTTGGCACTACACTCGCCGCTAATTTGCCGGCAGTAATTATTACATTTCAAATATTTACTAGCATTATTTTTGTAGTAAATTCAACGCCTTTTCCGAAAGTATAGTCGTTTTTGTCATTCCATTTCATTTAAGTACAAAAAAAGCAATTTATTTACAAAATTTCAGGCTGCTGGTAATTACGCCACTTTAAGAATTCATTAGAATTACTAACGAATTTGGTCTCTATGTTTGTATTTAGATCCGTTTTGATTGTGGCAGTTTTTTCAATGTAAAAAATAAGACTTATACTTAATGATAAAAAATAAAAATTATTTTTGCTTATTTTTAAAAAATAAAATTTATAATCAAAACACGTTGTCTCCCCGTTCCTTTTTTTGTGCATTGGAATTGCGAGTAAAATTCACAAAATGTTTGTTGCAAAGCCCTGAGTTGGTTTCTCACGTGATTCCACGCCTCAAAATCACTTTATATGAATTTTTTATTAGGTGGCGTAATTACCTGCACGTGTCGGTAAATACGCCACTTTGACGCACTTTTTTGAAACGATTGGTTGAAAAAGAAAGAGAGGAGATAAAGCGTTGAAATATTTTTTTTGAGGCAGCCAAAAGATCACTTTTAATTATGGTACACTCAATTTTTTCATTCGATCCTCAGCAAAGTGTCCAAAAAATCCAAAAGCTTAAGGTGGCGTAATTACCTGCACTGATCTTATACAATATATATATGTAATATATAGGTAAATGATCATTCCGTTTTTACATCGAGAATAAAAAACGATCGAATTTGTGATGCCGTAGGCAAATGGTTATACCGCGGTAAGGTAAATGTACCAATAACTAGCCGCTTAAGGATATGAAGAAAATATATCTTAAATCTGACACATAAAATCAATTTTATGCTAAAAAAAACTTTTTATTTAGATAGATATTACTATTTTCTACTATAAAATAGTAAAAAATACAATGTGTTTTGCGATATTTTATTTAAATTAAATAAAAATATTAGTAAACATGACGTACCAATACATGGCCAGCCAAATACGATTGTACTAGCGTCCAAATTGTGAGGTTCCAGTAACTGGCCATGATTTTTTTAGCATATTAAAAATAATTTTAATGAAAAAAATTTTATTTTCCAAAGCGAAAGTAAGAAATAAGTTAATAAAAACGTTAGAAAAGTTAAAAATATGAGAATATTGAATATAAAGAGATGCTTAAGAGGTTAGAAAATGAAGCCTTAAAAAAAGTTTTTACAGTCTAATAAATGATTTATTTTTATTATTAATGTTTTAAACAAATAATTTTATTTATTATTATTAATTGAAAAATGGTTTTACAATGTAATAAATAATTTATTTTTATTACTAATTCCATAATTAGAATTAACTCAATTAAAACTTTAAAAGTTTAATACAACACATTTTGGTTACGACAGAAACTTTGGTTAACAAATTCATTACAAAACAATTATGATGTTTCATTATTATTAACTTTCTTTTGAAATATTTCAACCGGTTAGTTTTCAGGCAGGCAAAATCATCACGTACCGATTCATAGCCACGTAAATTTTTATTTAAAAAAACAATTTAAATGTGCAATTTTTTGTTTTCTATTTATTATAAATATTTTTAAGATTCTATAGCTACTTTATTTACTCAGAAAAACTTAATATTACGATTACTATTATCTTAACAAGAACTATACTTTTCTTAACCATATCTTAAGGAATCTATGCAGACTCACGGTACATTTGATTACGATAATTCAAACAATTTTTTAAATATTTTAAACAAAAAGTTTAGTACCATAATTTTTAATGTAAGAGACTGAATAACCAAATAATATAAATTAGTAAAAATATTTTTCTTACTTCATGTATACAGCTTAATAAAAAATAAAATTCCCATCAATGGCCAAGTAATGGGACATGGCCAGTCATTGGTACATTATATCTCATTAATAAAATAGATTATTACATATCGACGTAAAGATGATAGAGTACAAACCATTTTTTATTTTCGTCATAAACCCGGCTGTCGACATTTCTCAGATGATGAGTTGTGTTTTTCTCATAACACCGGATCTTCAATGCCGTAGAGATGAATAAACAAATGCTACTGGCACTACAAATAATCGAGGGAATGCAATAATACAAGCCAATCTCTATATAGTCTGAAATAAAAAGTAAATTTCTTGTACTATATTACATTTGTTAGTATATAAAATATAATTTTCTTCGCAACACATAAGTAATTAGAGTCCTAAAAATATATAGTTTAATCATAATTAAATATGTTACTAGAGTTATTATCAGTTATTTACCCACTTACTAGTAAACCAAATTATAATAATGCTAAATTCTGCTCGAAGCGGAGGGAGCCTTAAAAACGGAAAGGAATTCATAATAACACAGACTATAGTGAGAATGAAAGAGATTCCCCACGCATAGACGGAATACATGATCAATTTCTTTCTCTCTTTCTTCTTTCTTTCTCTCTCTTGTTGACGATTCCTCACGTTTGTTTGTAATAAGGAAGAAATATCTCTGCAAATTACCGTTTATATCGTATTATATCGTATATTATATCGTAAATTATTAGAAAATGTAATAATTTTTCATGAACATTTCATAACGTCAATTCAATAAAACATCATATTGTATTCAAAAATTAAATTCCGAATTTACAAAATAGAAAATAGTCTTCTCTAAAAAAAGCTGTTGCAATCTCCAATAAAAAATCTATATACATATGTTTTAGATAATAGAAGTACTGCCTGCCATTTCTGCATTCAAATTTATCATGTCTTAACTTAAATACAGTTGTTCATACTATTACGCAACACGACACGACACGACAAAATATTCTATCCGATCAAATCAAAATATGCTATTATTATCCGATTTGTCTTTATATATCGTAGATCTAATCTTTCTCTCTCTCTCCCTCTCCCTCTCTCCCAATCCCACCCCCTTTCTGTCTCTCCCTCTCCCCCTCCCTCTTTCCCTCTCTCCCCCTCTCTCCCTCCCACCCTCCCACGTTCTCTCTCCCTCTCTCTCTCTCACCCCCCTCTCCACCACACCCCTTTTTCTCACACTCTCTCTCCCTTTCTCTTTCTCCCTCTCTCTCCCTCTCCCTTACTCTCTCCCTCCCTCTCTTTCTCACCCTCTCTTCTCCTCTCCCTCTCTCTCTCTCACCCCCTCTCCCTCACTCTCACTCCCTTTCTCTCTCCCTCTCTCTCGCTCTCCCTCTCTCCCTCTCTCTCTCTCCCTTTCTCCCTTTCCCCCCTCCCTATCACACCATCCATCACTTGAACCTCTCTCTCTTTGTGTATTTATATATCATATATAAATATCCTAGATAAATATGTCGTATTTGCATAATATATTAATCACAAATTTATAAAAATTAATTTATATTATAGATAAAATATATAAATGAGAATGTACCTAAATGTCCACCACATGTCGAAGCTCATTACAGTTAACCAAAAGTAGGCTGCCAGAAAGCCGAAATAGCAAACTGAATCTGGAACAATGGAATAAACAAAGTCTCGACTAGTAAAGTTTCAAAATGCCGATTACTGTCAAATACCACTATGTCCGGACGTGCGAAAACATATTTAATTCAATTTATTGAGAATTTATAAACGAAAAAAAAACGATATAATTTATATGAAAATGTGTTATAATAAGTTAAATAATATTTTATTTAAAAGGCATAACGTTGCAATATTCTAACGACATAAAAAAATATTTATTCTGACAAACCACAAAGTTGTATAATTGTACATTAAAGTACAATAAATAATTCAATTTTATTTTCTATAAAATCCCGTGTTTATAAAGTTTTAACACAAATTATAAGATTTTGAATTTTATCATTAAAAAATGTGAATAAATACTAATAATCCTAATAAATGTATATGTTGCATTAATTTTATTGTTACATGACTTGGATATACTATACCGATTATAGATTCGATGAAATAATTCCCTAGATCTAATTTATTCGCACTTTCAAATATGTATGCGGCAATCGTCGCACCGATGTAATTACGCAGTATGAAGCCGTGTTTGTTACGCAGCTGTGGTAGTATAGAGTACACTAGAAATATTGTAAGCAAAAACAGTATAGAAATAATACGCAAACTAATACGTATACTTTTATAATGATAAAAGATAGATTTGAGGGGGTTATCAGGACTATTCTTTTTATAAATTAAGAATCTTAAAACAATTTCCGTTGGAAAGTTTATGTTAAACATGGTAATATTACACCCAGTGCGTAACATGTTCTTGTTCACGTCCCTCAAACAATATGATTTTGATTCGACGAATTCTGCGTGATAAGGATAATATACAGTGCTGTTAGCGATAAGCACGTCCTTGGTATCTTTGTACGTATAAAGGTAGAACTTTTTAATTATCTTGCACGGATCGTATAAGATTGCGTATGCTGTTAAGTTTATCTCTTGATTTTTGCTTTGCAACGAATATTGCCCATCTACGAAAGCGCTCAAACTATTAAGATATCCAGGAATGCATTCAGTCAGGTGATCTTCGAGATGACAGCAGGTCAGAAGACAAGTATCATCTACGCATACCTTGTGTGGAACAAAGTATTCATTGCTATCTTCATTGTAATCAGTTTTATTGAACCTATATATTGTAGAAATATCAATTTTGTTTTCGTCGTCATAGTTTTTTATAGAAGTCTCATCAATCTTGTATTGCGCCGTCGAAATGTCATGTTTCTCGTTCTTGTTTGTCAATTTATTTCGCTGATGCTTTGAAGACGAAGCGACGAGCATAAGCGCGCAACACCACCAAAATACGAGATTGTTTCCAAACATCGTTAATCTTTTGCCACGTTGAATTTATCTGCAAAAACGGTTTCTTTACGTTAGTTTCATTGTCAGATCATAATTCAAGATAGTTTCGTAGTCCAACCGCAGCAATAATTGAACTGCAAAATCAAAGGTACGTATGATATCGTTAATGAATAATCCGCGACAACGATTGATTATGTTTCAGCAAAAGATAAAATTGTTTTTACGGCGTTCTCACGAGTACATACATGTCAATACGAGAATGACACCGCTAGGATGGCAACTCGAAAAAACAAGTCGTCCATCTGCCGAAAATGGCAACAGAATGACAAGAAATATCGTTCTTTAAGTCGATTTAGCTGAGTATAAATTAGTTTTTATAATAAACATTTAATAAAAAAAATTAATTAAATAATAATTGAAAAATCTTATATGTATATTAAGTTTCTTTATTAAATGTTTATTTTAGTGCGACAACCGCAGATAACTTTGTTCTTAACATGTGTTATTATGCTCATAAGCTTGAGTAATCTTAAAAAGATATTTTTACTCATCTGTCCTTTGTCGTTCATTAAAAAATTATTAACAAATAAACGCATATGCAAATAAAACTGATATATTGTCAATGAAAAATTTAATATTGCGCACAATTTATATAGGTATTACTATCCAATATACATCTACATTTACACAAACACACAATTTATTATATATGACGTTCAAAAATATATTCCAGCTCGAGAAATTCTACATAAGTTTTCAACTTCTCGCGCAAAGCATGATCCATTGCATTTTACTTGATGCTTTCAATGCAAACGAGATCTATATTTATATGATTTTACATAAAGTTGTAACTTTTAGCACGAAATAATATACATTTCACAATATTTAATGCTTGAAAGCTATTCCTTTTTACTATCTCTTCTTGACTTGAAAGCACAATATAGAATAATATATTCTTATATTGTATATTATTGTATATATGTAAAATTATAGATATCATTTTGCAATAAATGCACTGAATAATGTGGAATGAAATTCTGTACATGTATAAAAACACGTGCACAGTTTTAAAAGTCTATCTGTTATAGTCTTTCCGTAAAAAATTATAAAACAATGCGTATTTTTCAGTTTTTCTCTAGACCAGAATACCACTTTAAGAGCAAATTGTGAAAAAAGTGAAAAAATGACTCACCAAAAGATGGATAAATTATAAGAGATTAATTGTAACACTGTTATCTCTTACAATTATGACTGATTATTAATTATCTCACTGGACTGGATAGAATAATGTATTTCGTTTCGGTGATTTTCCGAGACACATTCGAGGAAAGAGCATGCAAAGAACCATAATATCCGCTCAAGTAAGAAATTAATACTACCAAGAACTGCAACATTGAAGAAACGATACACACCTTGATTTTGACGTCATACGAATGTAGCAGGGAGCAGCCTATACATAATTGAAATACGCAATTCACATAATATGGGCAGAGTTGCAATTAATAATGCAAATAAGCTCGGCTTTTTCAGTTTCCTGAGAATGAGAGCGAGCGATGCTACTGCGACACTGACTGCATCAGCGTTCGTGCTAAAAAATTAATTACTCAAACTATAACTTAACTATAACTATAAGACACACGTGAACATTTATTCAATATATTGCAATTTAATAATTATATACTTTACGTTTAATATGTAACAAATAAAAGAGAAGATTTAAATGTACTATTTTTAGTTAAAAGAGGAATTTTAACATTTTGATTTTAAATACTTGTGTTTTTCGCGTACAGTATACTAATAAATCACACATTACACATTACACTAATAAAATGTGGAATGAAAATCTGTACATGTATAAAAATACGTACACAGTTTTAAAAGTTTATCTGTTATAGTCTTTCCGTAAAATATTATAAAACAATGCGTATTTTTCAGTTTTTCTTTAGACCAGAATACCACCTTAAATGCAAATTGTGAAATAAGTTAAAAAGTGGCGATTTACCGAAAGATGGATAAATTATAAGAGATTAATTGTAACACTGTTATCTCTTACAATTATGATTCATTATTTATTATCTCACTGGACTCGATAGAACAATGTATTTCGGTGACTTTCCGAGACGTTCGAGAAAAGAGCATGCAAAGAACTATAATGTTCGCTCAAGTAAAAGATTAATACTACCAGGAACAGCAACATTGAAGAAACGGTACACCTTATGTTCTTGACATCATACGAATGTAAAAGGATAGGGGATCACAGAAATTCTCTAAACTTATTTTCTCGGAATTTAGTAGATAGTTATTTGCCCTTTCGCTGCATATGACGTTTATATAATATAAACGTTGTCGAAAAGTAATCTCTCAGTTGCATACGCAATATAAGTTTTACGAGTATACACGGTGGCGGTTATTTATAAAGATATATCATCCGACATTTTTGTGCAATCCTGTGATTTTTTGACTGAAGCGCGTCACAGCAAAAGGGTTAATAGAGAGGCACGTAAGTAGAAAAACGCGCGAGTAGAGGGACTATTTTAAATTTTGATCAATTTTGATCAAACATTAATGATTCAATCTAAATAAAATACAAATAATAAGTGCAAACCAATTTTTAAAAATTATTTCGTTATTCGTTTTCATATTGACAAGCATCATTATCCATAAAATAAAATAAAATTTTATTGAATAACTGATATATTTGATACAATTCCAAGTTTTTTCTAATCCTATATATTGATGAGATAAATTTATTGCCGGATTGAATGGCGTTTTTGTGTCTCTATGTTATGGATTAATTGTATTTCGAGAAAAATTTTGCGACTATAAAATGTTTGGTGTGTTATTAAAAAATTTTTGTTGATCGCTGCGACTAATCGATTGACGATTAATATGTACTCTCTAGGAAGGGAAATAATCTCACTTGTAATGATGCTCGATTCGACTTGAACGTAAGTATCGAATGATTATCGTGCTTACAGGACATAATTGAAATACGCAATTCTTCAAAAACGGCTTACTTCTCATATCTAACATTGAGAGAAGAAACAAGTATAGCAATTATGGAATATACTTTTTCTGTGTATTGTACTACATTATACGCCAGAAGAAGGAAATCGATAACGATTATATGCTCATTAATTATACGTGTTTTTCTTTAAATTATAATGCCAATTGTACAAACGTTACATACATTTTTTTTCATCCTTCTATTTATATATACACCAAAAGAAACAGGAAATTGCACTCTTATGGTTCTTTAATCGAACCGGCAAAAATTTCGCTAACGAAATTCGCTCAGAACGACTTCGTAAAGGTAAAAGTTTAATTTTTAAAATTTTTCTTTCTTATTATATATAATTATTAATAATAATAACATTTAATAGATAACGCTGTTTTTGTTTGGAAATCGCGTTTCAACTGTTTACAGCTTCGACTTTTGCTAATTTAAAATGACGTAATGTGACGATTTGCATTTTATATCAATCGGAAAAATAATAAAATTAGTCATTGATCAAAGTTATACATATATAGAATGATGAAAGCTACATATACATACATATTACATGATATTAATTGCATTATTAATATTTATAATAAATTGAATTATTCTCGGAAATTGAATTCGTCATCATTCTTTATGAGTATTTATAAAGAATGCATATGATTTCGATATTTAAATTTAATAATATCAGTTATGTAATCATTGATTCTTGTAAATTAAAAAAATTTCTTACTTTTTTCAATATCATGCATCTACGAATAATGGTGATTCTCATTGGCATCATAATTACGATTAGAAATTTAAAGCAATAAGGTCGACAAATTCGATTAACGAATGCAATGATTAACCGCTATTGCAAAAATGGAGATGCGCTTTATAGTCGCTTTGCAAATTACATTACTGAAATAATTGTTGATACTGCAATAAATGCTCTGTGTGTGTGAGTATGTGTGCGTTTATATGATGCATGTGTGACAACGTAACAACATACATTAGAAACTGCGGTTTATTGCGACTTATCTTGCGAAACATTCCAAAGGTGTATTACCAAAAAAACCTTACAAAGGTAAAAAAAGTACGCCAAGTATATAAAAATTTTGCAACTTGTATGTAATTAAATATAAATTTTTACAAAAAGCAGTGATATCCCACTAAAAAAGTCTCATAAAAATAAAGAAAATGCGCCAAGTACATAAAAAATATGCTAATTTGTATACAATAAAAAAATTTAAAAAAACAAATTGATCAAAGTGTTTGAAATTGCTGTTTCGAAATTAATCATAAGCTTTGCCAAGTAGGTCCGGAACTAAAGGGGTTAAGACACAAAGTGACATACAAAAACTTGGCGTGCCCCGGTCGCATTACTCATATATTTTTATTAACAGGTTGATAATAATTTCTGATAATAATTTGCAAATTTTAATTTCAGACATATAATTCGCGAACCTTAATTTTAAATATTTGCTAATAATAACATTAACATGTTGATAATAATTTGCAAATTTTAATTTCAGATATATACTTCGCGCACCTTAATTTTAAATATTTAGTAATAATAATGCGACCGGGGCACGCCAAGTTTTTGTATGTCACTTTGTGTCTTAACCCCTTTAGTTCCGGACCTACTTGGCAAAGCTTATGATTAATTTCGAAACAGCAATTTCAAACACTTTGATCAATTTGTTTTTTTAAATTTTTTTATTGTATACAAATTAGCATATTTTTTATGTACTTGGCGCATTTTCTTTATTTTTATGAGACTTTTTTAGTGGGATATCACTGCTTTTTGTAAAAATTTATATTTAATTACATACAAGTTGCAAAATTTTTATATACTTGGCGTACTTTTTTTACCTTTGTAAGGTTTTTTTGGTGGGATATCACTGCTTTTTGTAAAAATTTATATTTAATCTCTGCTACATACAAGTTGCAAAATTTTTATACTTGGCGTACTTTTTTTACCTTTGTAAGGTTTTTTGGTGGGATATCACTGCTTTTTGTAAAAATTTATATTTAATCTCTGCTACATACAAGTTGCAAAATTTGTATATACTTGGCGTACTTTTTTTACCTTTGTAAGGTTTTTTTGGTGGGTTTTAATATTCCTAGAAATAGACATGATAATGGGATCTTTAGAAGAGGCTATAAGAATATTGATCATTAACGATTATTTGAACTTGTTTTTATTTCTCACCATCTCAGCCACCTCTTTTAGTTTTTTCATTCCATTATATTATACATATTATATAACATTGTTGCTCCAAATAAAGATATGTAAACATTAATAATTAACGTACATGACATATTTGCTATGTATAATAAGTTATGAATAAATATATATATATATATATATATATATATATATATAATTAAAAGATTTTTTAAATAATTTAAATAAGTGCGGAAGAAACTTGAGGAAGAGTAATTAAAAAATTCATTATATTAAATTAATAAATATTAATATATACATACATACATACATACATACACACACACACACACACACACACACACACACACATATACCTATATATATCTATTCATCTTTTAATTACTCTTCCTCAAGTTTCTTCCGCACTCATTTAAATATGACATAACTATTTAAATACATGCTGCCACTCGACACAATTAAAATTTGGCCATCATTGGATCTAGAAAAAAGAAAGAAGTTGAAAATTAGAAGTAACTTAAACAGAAGTGTGTAATAAATAGAAAATAATAGTATGATAATTACCATAAAAGATAATTCAATCCCAAAAAGATTGTTGCGTATCGTAATCTTATAAGACAGCATTATCAGTACATTTAGTTCATCCTCCCGCAACTCAAAATATATTTGCAGTTTCACAGATACGATGTTACTCTTTCCTTATATCCTTTTCTACCTTCTTGAAATAATATCCTGAAATACAAAAGTAGATTCATTTAAAACTTATATTCACACAAGTTTGAAATAATACATAAGTAATTCACTTACTGTGGGATTCAACGATGCCAAGTTGAAAGCTGCGAGCTTTATGTAAGGATCACTGGCAGCGACTAATTTTCACAAAAGTACAGGTGATGCCTATAACAGATTATGGAAAAGTTAATAATGTACTAATTACAATTTTTTGTAATTAGTAAATTATTAGCTTTTCCATACATGTTTTTGTATATACTCTCTCTATGCAAATAGTATTTTTTAATATAAAGTTAAATGTTACACATCAAATATGTATATAAATTTTCACTTATTTACTTTTATTTATTATTGTTAACAGTCTCAATTAATATGTTAGATGAAACATTTAAGATTATTTATACTAATGTAACCTAACCAAACTACCCACTATGATGTCGACTAGAAAAAAATCACTTCTCTTGTTCATTATTCCGCTATACTTTAATATATTTTATATTTTAATAATTAATATACTGTTAATAATTTTATGTCACTTTATCATTTTTTTTTCTTGTGTTGCACTATTGCACTATTCGCGACACTCTTATAACCACTTAATCACTTTTCTTCTTGTCGCATTATATTCCGCGCGCGTACTCTTTATAAAATATAAACATTATTATATCTCACACGTATGCACACACATCCACATTAGATTTTGTCTCTTAAGGCGTATTTGCACACTCAACGAATAAAATCGTACATGAGCGCTGCAAACGCGCCTTGAGGGACAAAATCGCTTTGCATGTGTGTGTGCGAGCATACGTACGTGAGTCTGAATCTGGAACTGAAGAAAGAACTGACGAAAAGTCACATTCTGATATATGAATAAAATCATTTCTCAGGATTGACTGCATCAATCTTATTGAAACTGGTCGCAATCGAAAGCTTGTATCCGCATTATATGATAAAAGTGCCGTTAGATTTTTTATTACAGCTTTAGTTCAAGAAATATCTTATTCGAAAGTTTAACTTGAGGTAAAATTCCGGATAAGCTACTTGGTAGCGCCGCAGCCCCTGTATATAGGCAACTTCGAAATGCCTGAAAGAAATTTTTATATACTTGGCGTCGCGACGCTACCGCGTCGCTTGATCATATACTCATGTGTATAATGTAAGACTTGGAATTTCCAAGCTACATCCGTGAATAATCAAAACAGCTTGAAAATTCCGACTTTTAATCGAAAGAGATCGTTTGTGCGTGCTCTTTCGCCTATCGCTCTTTCGCCTCATCGAATTTACGGCAAAATTTAATGTATATGCAACGTGGAGTTGACTTTTGACATTTAATCTGGCAATAAACTCTGCTCTACTCGGCATAAAACTATCGATGTTGTTAGCGTCAATCTATTTTTAACGCTTCAAATTGATGAAATGACACACTTACTTTAATTATATTTTAGGCATGTGTTAGGATAACTGGGAAAGCTTTTTGAGATCGTATAAGAAAGCGCGTTTCTCCAGTTTAAAGGAGATATTTTACTCTTGAATACTCGAGGTGTCGCCTTGTAATTACGAATTGAAAGGATATTTCTTTATGTGTCTTATCTAGAAAAAAAATCTCATTTTTATGTAATAGATTTTTATTATTGAAAATCTAGTTTATATGAATTCGCATCAAATCATCTTTTTCCGCGAAAGAAAATTACAATTATTAATTACAATTCACAATGAACTTTCTTACATTATGAGGACTCTGAAGGACTCCTGATGTCTGCGTGCGAATTGCTTTGTATATTATGATATCAGAAAAGCGAGGAAAAATTTCTTGACAAGTTATATTCTTCCAGATATGCATACTACGGTTATAAAAAAACCTCTTAAATGAAGGAATAATTGTAGGGTATATAGAATGTCTCAGAGAGCTATGACTGTTTGCATTGTTATAAAAATTTCCTTATCGACGATTTTTTCGATAAACTATAAGTAGATCGTATATAATAGTAAACTAGATTGTCTATAATTATTGTGTATCATATGACATCAAGTGTATGCGAGTTTTAGAAGGAAACTGTGAGAAAATCATCCATTGACGTTGACAGAAATCAGTCAGTGGATATGTACCGAGGAGTAACGCAGTGCATGTGGTCAACTTCATCTTGTCTTGGAAGCGGAGACACTTACGATGGTAAATCGAACGTAACGCGATCGCACACAGAGCGCCTACGCACTAGACTATCTCACTCACGACTGCGCGAACGTGCACCTTGAGAGAGGGCTATACATCTTACATCCTGCTTAAGTTAACGAGATGGACTGCGAAGATACATACGTTCCGTTGCCAGTCGCACCGTCTCTACCCGCTGCTCATTACCACACCTTTATTGCGAGATTATATTAATAACTATATAATTATATTATTCTTCTCGATACCGCGGATCCGATATATCAAGATCCGATCAATGAATCTAATGATCTCGAATTTTACTTTTGTTCATTGATTACTAGATTAAAGTGTTACATGCACAGTAATCATTAAGTCTAATGTTAATTACACAGTTATACAGGGTGTCCAATTTTAATCTATCACCCCTCGTAATAACTTTGCAGGGAGCGGTCGTAGAGAAAAATGTTTCATACAAAAGTTTTTTGACATCGAGGGTGTCATAAGATGGTGTTATTGGTTTGACCATGGATAGTCGTTTTGAAGATCACATGAAGGTCACCTTCAATTTCTTAAATAAAAACCTCTATTTTTCATTGCATATTCTTGTAGCTTATCTCGAGAACTTTTCAAAACACTATAATGAGTTATTTTGGTAAATCTTTACATTAGCGTCATCACCTCCGATTTGCCTCAAAATTTACATAGAGCTTCCTTTTGGTCCACAATTCAGATTTATGATATTTTTTAGCCGGGGAAACAATATGTTGTCCTTAGGAAAAATCGTCAAGTGGCCGCTTCAAGCGCTATACTTTACATATACTTTACAACGCGAAGCGAGGTCTACCTCACAATTCTTGTGTAAATTGGAAAGTGTATGCGTGGACGCAGTTGGTAAAATTTTAATTGTAGACCAAAAGGAAGCTCTATGTAAATTTTGAGGCAAATCGGAGATGATGACGCTAATGTAAAGATTTACCAAAATAACACATTATAGTGTTTTGAAAAGCTCTCGAGATAAGCTACAAAAATATGCATTGAAAAATAGAGGTTTCCATTTAAGAATTTGAAGGTGATCTTCAAACAACTATCCAAGGTCAAACTAATAACACCATCTTATGTCCCCCTCGAAGTCAAAAAACTTTTGTATGAAACATTTTTCTGTACGACCGCTCCCTGCAAAGTTACGAGGGGGGATAAATTAAAATTGGACACCCTGTATAAAAACAATCGAAAGAAAATAAAATTATTTTTTTTATTTAAAGCTTTTTATGTTAAAATTCAAGTATACATCTACTATACTAACTTTCCAAATTTCTCTTACTAACTTTTAATTCTTATAAAAGGATTTGTTACACTTTGTTATACCTCTTCTTCACGCAACTCAATATTCCATATAATAAATTCTCTTTCTCTCTAAAAATAGAAACATTTTTATTTATCACTGTTATATTTTAATTAATTTATTTTAGTTATACATTAAAACATTTATTACATCGGGATGAAACATAGAAATTAGTCAGAGACATTTGTTGTGTACATCAAAATAAAATAAAAATCTAAAATATGATTATCTCGACGTTTTAATAAACAAGAAACTAACACACGATAATGTAACATTAATGTAAATTTCTCGATTCCATATATTAATCACGCCCAACAGTTAATTACATTAATTAAAGTCGATTCTTATTTTATAACACTAGAAGACTAGAACACTATATAATATGCTTTTGCTACATAAAAGTCTATGTAAAGAAATTCCATTATTTTTGCGTCTTGTAAACAAAGCCACTGCAAAATGAAGGGATAACAATTAAAAATTAATCTCTTACTAATGAATTAAGTTACGACATTACAGTCAATTGCTGTTTAACTGCTGATGTCTGAGCTACAATAAAATTCTTTTACGTACATTGCAGAATTATTTGGCGGTTTCATCATGCATATTGTTTCTGCGGCGGATTGTCTGCCAGAGATTGATCCTTTCTCGCAGACGAATCATTCTTGACCTAATGGTGCGGGTGTTTGAGTCTATAACAACTTCTCTCTGTCGAGCTATTGGAGGCACATTGTAATGTTGATAACCGAATCGCGTCAACAACAGCTCCTTGATTCCTTTCTTATACACAAATGTGATGAAAATACCGATGTTCTGCGTCATATCCGTCGCTTGAGCAATATACGAGATGTACCATAAGTTTGGTGTATAAGGAAATATCAACGATACTATTCCTACCACAAAAGTTGATATTCCTATCACAATAAACGTCATGATAAACGACTTTTGGCAAAGATTGAACCTGCAAGTTATATATTTTTATATTATTTGAAACTATGAGCGCGCTAGTTGTGAAGATTATGCTATAAACGAAAACATTCAAAATAATTGATACTTTATATATTTACTAGCTGGCGCTTGTTCCTCGCGCGCTTCGCGCGCTCGGTACGCACGTTTTTACTGTATCCATATATTTAGAACTACTGACGTTAGGAGCAAGAAATTTGGCACGCAAACTTACTTTATAATGAAGATTTAAAATGTAAATTTGTACTTTTCTCACATCTTCAGTTTTTGAGATATAGATATCCTTATAAAAAAATTCACCCCCCTTTTTCATCTCCCTTAACTGGATTTTCGGAAAATGGTAAAACACGTGTTTCTTTATTTTTAAAGAAGAATCTAAATACCAATTTTCACGTCTGTAACATCTTCGATTTTTCAGATATAGGTATCCTCATAATTTCACGTTCCTAGGTTAAACGGTTTGAGCTGAGCGTTGATGAGTCAGTCAGTCAGTCAGTCAGTCAGTCAGTCAGGATTTCTTCTTTTATATACATATAGAGATATATACTTGTATATATATATATATATATATATATATACATATACATATACATATATACAGGGTATTCTAAATAAAATAATACAATAATCTCGTAAACAGTGTTAGGAAAAAAAACACACGTACACGTGTGTGCGTGAGTATGTATCATTTTTAGACAGTACCTCTTTTAACGATGTGTTTACTCTTTGTCTTCCTTTTTCTCTTCTTCTTTTTTCTTCTTTCTCTTTTTTTCGGTTATATATGTACGTATAATATAAATAATGTCTACAGATAATCTCTACAGATAATCCATTAAAAAATATATTGCTCCCATTCCAATCGTGGGTATGTTTCATCGAAAATGTCCGCAGTTTTCGAAAGGATGAAAGATAATAGTGAGACTAAATTTAAAAAAAGCACTTATTTCATAAAGATACAGAAAAACATAAAAATTTTGCATTCTCTCTCTCTCTCTCTCTCTCACTCTTTCTTTCTCTATCTCTCTCACTCTTGCTGCATTTCTATTTTCTTCTCTCTTTTTAAACTTGAAAATTGCCTTATTATTCTTTTGAAGTTTAATTTGATTAATTTGATTAATGTCATTTATATAAGTATGTTTACAAATATGAAATAATAGTAAATGTTTGGAAACAGTTATAATTATTACACATACACACATTTTATATATATATATATATATAAGGTCAGTGCAGGTAATTACGCCATAGCAGCTAATTACGCCACCTATCTAATTCTTCATTAATATGTACGGATGGCTTTAAATGACGAATGCTAATTGTGAAGGCATAGATACTAAGTTGATATCAACAAACATTTTGCCGTTTTGAACTTTTAGTGATTTGTAGTAACAATTAAAACAAAAGTTGTTAGTAAAAAATTTGCCACTATAAACTTGGCACTACACTCGCCGCTAATTTGCCGACAGTAATTATTACATTTCAAATATTTACTAGCATTATTTTTGTAGTAAATTCAACGCCTTTTCCGAAAGTATAGTTGTTTTTGTCATTCCATTTCATTTAAGTACAAAAAAAGCAATTTATTTACGAAATTTCAGGCTGCTGGTAATTACGCCACTTTAAGAACTCATTAGAATTACTAACGAATTTGGTCTCTATGTTTGTATTTAGATTTGTTTTGATTGTGGCAGTTCTTTCAATGTAAAAAATAAGACTTATACTTAATGATAAAAAATAAAAATTATTTTTGCTTCTTTTTAAAAAATAAAATTTATAATCAAAACACGTTGTCTCCCCGTTCCCTTTTTTGTGCATTGGAATTGCGAGTAAAATTCACAAAATGTTTGTTGCAAAGCCCTGAGTTGGTTTCTCACGTGATTCCACGCCTCAAAATCACTTTATATGAATTTTTTATTAGGTGGCGTAATTACCTGCACGTGTCGGTAAATAGGCCACTTTGACGCACTTTTTTGAAACGATTGGTTGAAAAAGAAAGAGAAGAGATGAAGCGTTGAAATATTTTTTTTTGAGGCAGCCAAAAGATCACTTTTAATTATGGTACACTCAACTTTTTCACTCGATCCTCAGCAAAGTGTCCAAAAAATCCAAAAGCTTAAGATGGCGTAATTACCTGCACTGACCTTATATATATATTGTATATACATATATATATTGTTGCGTCCTTTTGCGATATCTCGCAAAAGACGTCTCTCACATTCACTCTCACTCACTCGCGGCTCGCGAAATAAATATACTCTCGTTATGAATGCAATGACTTTAATATACGACGCAGCGAAAATACAATAAATATGCACACGAGAGAATAGAAGAATACTCTCTGGTCAAGACACGTCCGTTCGAGTTGACAGCTCGACCAAAACTAAGATGTCGCCGAAAAACAACGACAGGGCGGTTGTCAATAAACAACCCCCTTAACGATGATGCTCAAGGGATGATGTTCAGGGGATGAAAGACCAGGGACGCAACAATATGTATATATGTATATATATATGTATATAATTAATCATTCCTTTTTTGGATCGAGAATAAAAAAACGATGGAATTTGTAATGCCGTAGGCAAATGGTTATAGCGCGGTATATATCTCATTAATAAAATAGATTATTAAATAATGACGTAAAGATGATAGAGTACAAACCAATTTTTATATTTGTCATCAACCCGACTGTCGACATTTATGAGATGATGATTTGTGTTTTTCTTATAACACCGGATCTTCAATACCGTAGAGATGAATAAACAAATGCTACTGATACTACAAATAGTCAAGAGAATCCAATAATACAAGTCAATCTTTATATATTCATCTAAAATAAGAAATGAATTTCTCACTACAACTCACATTTGTAAGTATATAAAATATAATTTTCTTCGCAACACGTAAGTATTAGAATCGAAAACATATAGTTTAATCATAATTAAATATGCCATTGTTACTAGAGTTATTATCAGTTATTTATCCACTTACTAGTAAACCAAAATATAATGCTAAATTCTGGTCGGAGCGAAGAGAATATTACGGGCGGAACGGAATCCATAATGACACAGACGATAATGAGAATAAAAGAGCTTCCCCACGCATAGACGGAATACATGATCAATTTCTTTCTCTCTTTCATCTTCTTTTCTCTTTCTTTTTGATTCCTCATGTTTGCTAGTAAGGAAGAAATATCTCTGCAAAGTACCGTTTATATCGTATTATATCGTATATTATATCGTAAATTATTAGAAAATATAAGGATTTCTTATGAACATTTCATAATGTCAATTCAATAAAACATCATTGCTTTCAAAAATTAAATTCTGAATTCACAAAGTATAAACCAATCTTCTCTAAAAAAAGCTCTAATAGATATCACCAATAAAAAATATATATACGTTTAAGATTATAGAAGTACTGCCTGCCATTTCTGCATTCAAATTAACATGTCTTACAAAATATTATTTCCGAACCAAATATAGTAAACCAAAATATGGTATCATTATCCGTTTTGTCTCTATATATTGTAGATCTAATCTCATTCTCTCTCTCTCTCTCCCTCTCGCCCTCACCCCTCACCCCTCACCCCTCACCGTCCCACTCCTTCTCTCTCTCCCTCTCCCGCCCCCTTCTCCTCTCCCTCAGTACTTCTCCCTCTCTCCCCCTCCCCCTCCTTCTCCCTCACTTTCCCTTTCCCACCCTCTTTCTCTCTCTCCCATCCTCTTCTCGGGATTGTCCCGATTGCGCACATTACGGATCGGACACAGCGATATTTCCCGATCGGACACAGTCCCGATCGGACACAGTCCCGATCGGACACAGTCTCGATCGGACACAGTCTCGATCGGACACAGTCCCGATCGGACACAGTCCCGATCGGACACAGTCCCGATCGGACACAGTCCCGATCGGAAACGGTCCCGATCGGACACAGTCCCGATCGGACACAGTCCCGATCGGACACATTCTCGATCGGACACATACAGTTGCATTCGGACACAGTCCCGATCGGACACAGTCCCGATCGGCACAGGCTCGGGTGCGAGAGGGGGGCCGAAGGCCCCCCTCGCACCCTCATAGGCACCATACCATTGGCGGGGTGAGTGCGGGAGGGGGGGCCGAAGGCCCCCCTTGCACCCCCCGGTGTGTGTGTGTGTGTGTGTGTGTGTGTGTGTGTGTGTGTGTGTGTGTGTGTGTGTGTGCGCGCGCGCGCCTGTGTCCGATCGGGCCTGTGTCCGAATGCAACTGTATGTGTCCGATCGGGACTGTGTCCGATCGGGACTGTGTCCGATCGGGAATGTGTCCGATCGGGACTGTGTCCGATCGGGACTGTGTCCGATCGGGAATGTGTCCGATCGGGACTGTGTCCGATCGGGATTGTGTCCGATTGGAACTGTGTCCGATCGGGAAATATCGCTGTGTCCGATCCGTAATGTGCGTAATCGGGACTCACTCCCTCTTCTCAACCCCCTCTCACTCTCTTTTTCTCCCTCCCTCCCAATCCCTCCCTCCCAATTTCTCCCTCCGCCTCACCCTCTCTCTCACTCTCTGACTCCCTCTCTCTCCCTCTTCCTCCCACTCTCCCCCTCTCACTCCTCTCGCCGCCCTCTCACCGCCCGCCCCTTTTCTTTTTCGGTATATTTGTATATTATATATGAATATCATAGATAAATATGTTGTATAATATATTAATCACAAATTTATAAAATTAACTTATATTATGTAGATAAAATATAGCATGAAATATACTTGACAATGTACCTAAATGTCCACCACATGTCGAAGCTGATCACAGTTAACAAAAAGTAGGCTGCCAAAAAGCCAAAATAGCAGATTAAAGCTGCAACAATAGAATAAACAACAGGTCTGTTCTTTATAGCTGAACTGGCTGCATTAGTTCAGGTTTATCTTTTTTACTCCACATTGAAAGGAAAAAGAAAAATTTTGAACTAGTGCAGCCAGTTCAGACTAGTTCAGCTATAAAGAACAGACTAAAGGTTTCAATTAGTGAGTTTGTTTCAAAACGTCGATTACTGACAAATATCATTATGTCTGCACATATAAAAACACAAATTTATTTCAATTTATTGAGAATTTATAACGAAAAAAATGATATAATTAATATGAAAATGTGTTAATATTAAGTTAAATAATGCTTTATTTAAAAGGCATAACTTTGCAATATTCTAAAAAGCGAAATAAAAAAATATTTATTCTGACAAGCGAAAGTTGTATAATTATACGTTAAAGTGCACCAAATATTTCAATTTTATTTTCTATAAAATCTCGTGTTTATAAAGTTTTAACAAATTGTATAAATTTGAATTTTATCATTAAAAAGTGATTAACCTACGAATACATACTAATAAGCCTATTAAATGTATATGTTGCATTTATTTTTTTTCTTATTGTTACATGACTTGGATATACTATACCGATTATAGATTCGATGAAATAATTTCCCAGATCTATCGTGCCAGTTAAATAATACGCACTTTCAAATATGTGACAATCGTCGCACTGATGCAATTGCGCAGTATGAAGCCGTGTTTGTTACGTAGCTGTGGTAGTATAGAGTACACTAGAAATATTGTCAGCAAAAACAGTATCGAAATAATACGCAAACTAATACCTATAGTTTTATAATTATATAGGATTGTTTTGAAGGGGCTATCAGGGCTATCTATTTTATAAATTAAGATTCTTGAAACAATTTCCGTTGGAAAGTTTATGTTGAAAATGGTAATATCACACCCAATGTGAAACATGGTCATGTTCTCGTCCATTAGACAAAAGGATTTTGATTCGACGAATTCTGCGTGATAAGGAAAATACACAGTGCCGTTAGCGATAAGTACGTTCTTGTTGATATCTTCATACTTAATAATATGGAACTGTTTAATCTTCCGACACGGATCGTATAAGAGTCCATATGCTGTTAAGTTTATCTCTTGATTTTTGCTTTGCAACGAATATTGCCCATCTACGAAAGCTTGCAAAATTATGATTTTTCCAAGAATGCATTCAGTCAGGTGATCATCGAGATGACAGCAAAACAGTTCGCAAGTATCATCTGCGCATATCTCGTGTGGAACAAAGTATTCATTGAACGTCGAAAAGTCATATTTCTTGTTGTTGTTTGTAAAGTTTCGCTGATGCTTTGAAGACGAAGCGACGAGCAGAAGCGCGCAACACCACCAAAGTACGAGTTTGTTTCCAAACATCGTCAATCTTTTGCCACGTTGAATTTATCTGCAAAAACGGTTTTCTTACGTTAGTTTCATTGTCAGATCATAATCCAAGTTAGTTTCGTAGTCCAACCGCAGCAATAATTGAACTGCAAAATCAAAGATACGTATGATATCGTTAATGAATAATCCTCGACGATTGATTATGTTTCAGCAAAAGATAAAATTGTTTTTGCAGCATTCTCACGAATACATACATGTCAATACGAGAATGACGCCGCTAGAGAGGAGGGCAACTGGAAAAAACAAATCGCCGAAAATGGCAATAGAATGACAAGGAATATCGTTCTTTTAGTCGATTTAGGTGAGTATAATTTTGTTTTTATAATAAATATTAATAAAAAAATTTAATTTAATAATAATGAAAAATCCTGTACATTAAGTTTTATTATTAAATTTTTATTTTAGTGTGACACCCGCAGATAACTTTGTGCTTAACATGTGCTTAACTTATTATGGTCATGAACTTGAGTAATCTTATAAAAAGATTTTTTACTCATCTGTCGTTTGTTGTTCATTAAAAAATTATTAACAAATAAACGCTTATTCGAATCAAACAGATACATTTACAATAAAGAATTTAATATTGCGCACAATTTATATAGGTATTACTATCCAACATACATCTACATCTACATTTACCCAAACACACAATTTTTTATATATAACGTTCAAAAATATATTCGAGCTCGAGAGGTTCCACATAAGTTTCTAACTTCTCGCACGAAGCAGATCCATTGCATATTTTCTGGTGCTTTCAATGCAATCGAGATCTATATTTATATGATATTACATAAGGTTATAACTTTTGGAACGAAACAAAATTTTTTTTACAATGTTTAATGCTTGAAAACTATGTATCTTTACTATCTATTTTTGACTTGAAAGCACAATATAAAATAATATATTCTTATATATATTATATATGTATATATATATATGTCAAACGTATATTTTGGGACACCCTATTTTTTTAATTGCAAACTATGTTAAATAAGCTCCCGAACTTTGGATAATTGCTCTTTTTCAAAATAAAGTAATATTTTGGACGTTAAAACATTTTTTATACTCAACGTTTATTGCGAGGACTCATGAATGAAACGTATTTTTTGAGGACATGTCCTCGAATTATACTTGAAATATTTAAAGTATCATTTGAGGACATGTTCTTGAATTATATTTTAAATATTTTAAGTATAATTCGAGGACATGTCCTCGAAAAATACGTTTATTCGACAATTAAAGTGAGGTGTTTCCCGAAATAATACATTCAAATTTTACGTAGTTTACATATCGTGAGCTTATTTCGAGTTCATCTTTTACATAATTTATGGACTTTTATATACTTTGAGAACATATAAAATATAATTAAAAAATACTTTAGATTGAATACATTATGAAAACATTTATAGTTTGAAGATAAATATGTAGTTCGAAAATCTCTAACTTAAAGTTGATGTTTATAAATTAGAGGTAAGAAATTTATATATAAATCTTGTAATCCTGACGGGAATAAAGTCTATCTATCTATCTATCATCTATCTATGAGTTCAAAAACAATTAGAAAATATATTTGAAAAATATAATTTAAAAAAATTAGAAAAAGATATATTTTGTCTATATATTATATGTATAAAAAATGCAACTTTTTAAATTTTAATGACAATTGAGATAAAATCCTTTAATATATACTGACATAAGAAATATTTATAAAGTATAATTTGAAGCCAGAGAATAATATAGCTAAAATATATTTTGGAAATGATTTCTAAGTAGATTTACATGTTTCTACGTATACTTTGGGGACGGTGAGAATTTGTGGACATTTATAAAAAGATAATTCAATTTATATAACTTTAGAAGCAAATTAGATATATTATTTATTTTATTTAGGAATATTTATATTAAAATATAACATGTTACATTACATGTAAAGTATACGTATATCTATCATAAATGAATATTTTTAGGAGTAAAAAAATAAAAGTATTGTTATTTTATTGAAGTCGATATTTGAATCGTTTGAAATTGCTTGGAGCATTTTAAATATAAAGGCACTTAAAACAAAAATTTATAAACTTCTTATTTTTACTTTACTGTCTACATATGGCTTTTTCTCTCAATAATATATTCTTTTCAAATTAAAAAAACTTTGAACATGCCCAATCAATAATTTTTTGTAAAAAAATAATACATATCACGATCATAACGTGTTAATGCAAAAAAATGATACATCGTAAAATGATCTGTATTTTAAAAATAACTTTAACGAGATGTAAATTTATGAATTTTAGATGTAAAATTGATTTTATAAAAAGATATCTGAAATCATGTTCCAAATATTTTGGATTTTGTCCGAGAAGTTCATGTGAGTTTTAATAGATTCTATGAACATGCATATGTGCAATGTTTTTTTAAAACTTTATTCAATAAAGTACTCATTATTTTGTTCTATTAATTTAAGATATATCTATATATGTCTTAAAACAATAGAACAAAATAATGCTTACTTTATTGAATGATGTTTTTATATAGTATTCAAAAATTGTTTTGTTGTACTTTAACTGCAACTCAAAAAACTCATATGAACTTCTCGGACAACGTAATAATAATAAAGTAGTATAAATAATAATTTAAAAAGACAGTTTTTTTGAACGTGTATAGGATTGTTGACGATTTTTGGCTCGTTTTTGATTATCCATGTTTTGACTTGCTGGGGTGTTCTTTGATTCAGTACTCTGTTTTTAAGAATGACTTTTCTGCAATCTTGTAAAGATGGTAATTTTGATATTTTTTGTATATTTCCAAAATGTTTAGTTATTGCCTCTCTTTCTTGATCAGTCCATTTAGTTCTCTTTGTTTTTCCAAAAGGCGAAGCTGAAATTTTAGATAGTACAATAACATTTACTGTTTCCATAATAAAATAATATAATACTTAAAATAAAAATAATGGATTTTACTGTTGCGATGTTTGGAACTTGTGGAATTATTTGTTGACAAAGAAGTAGAAGTGTTTTCACTGTCAAATGTGGACGTATGATCAGTATTATCCATAATAGTGTTAGTACGTTCGATCATTGCTGGCATAACATGCTCATTTTCTTCATCGCTACTATCACTGTTTTCGTTATCATCGCTATTTTCTTCGTCATCCTCTTTATCATCATGACCAATGGCTGCCATCAACAATCGTGAAACATCGGTCATTTCAGCTACTGGCACAGGTACTCTATATATATTTTTGTGAATGTCCTTGTGATGGCCCATAAAATTAGCGAGACGATCAATTTGACATTCTTCGATATTTAACATGGAAGTATATGTGGCGATGTGCTTTCTTAACGTAGTACCACGTAACGTACTTGGAATGAGTGCATCGCATTCATTAGCAAAACGACGCATCAAAGGACATGCTCTTAAATATTTTTTAGATAATCTGTTGGTATGAGGTACACTGAATATATACTCATTATCAGAACTTACTCCAGCGTGTTTTCGAAATTTAAGAATAGTTTCAATACATTGGACTACAAATGGGTTAAGTAATACAGAAACAGTTCTACCCAACTTTCCTCGAAGTGTTAAGCGAACAAACTGCTTAGCAAATTCTTTTGTAGAATCGGATAATCGTTTATAAAGTTCTTGGTCGACATTTTCATCTAATACTTCTTTATTCTGATAATTAATCAATTTCAATCGCTCAATTTCTCCAGCTCGGCGACGATTAAAGATTTGAATAAAAATGAGCGTACACTGAGTTAAAAGAGTTCATGCATTTAAATTGAATTCATTGTCTAAAATCTCAAGGCAAGTATTACATTCTTTTTTTAAATAATCATACAACAATTTGATATCTTGCTTAGACGGGAGAACTATTTTTTTTCGGCGTTTCTGATTTATTTGATCCTCAAGAGCTTTTTTGTTGATAAGTGTAGGAACTTCTTCCCATAATAATAAAAAATCTTCCACAGTCTTTTTTCTCTCATAGTCTTGATTTTTTATGCATTCAGTTCTGAGTTTATATGCACATTTCTTTATCAGAGTCGTAAGATTTTGAGCGACAGCTGGTGTTTGAAACCACATAATATTTAAATCCCAGTGAGCTACTTTTCTTAAACTATCTATAGCTTTATCAAAATTTTGTGGTTTAAATATATCTTTAAATTCATGAATTTCATTATCCAGTGCCATTATTTCTAGTTTAAAGCGTCCCAATAAGCGAAGTTGTGCTCTAATCATATCATGTTGATGAGTCAACGTGTATTTGTCACACAATTTATTGCCAAACTGTTTGATGAGTTCGTCATATTTGATACATCTTGAGACATCATCATTTCTTAGAATTGGAAAGACATATCGACGCAATGTATTATTAGCACAAGGATGAATGTATCCACTTAGACGTCGACCTGAAGAAAGAATGTTACGAGTTCCTTTTTTATGAAATGTATTACACTTCGAGAAATGAATACGAATTGTGTTTCGTGCAAAAAACCCTTTACATGTTTTGCAGCATACATAATCTTCTACAGAGTTTTTCGATCTTTCTTGGCGCTGTCTTGATACTATTAAAACACCAGAATTTAATTCAGGTTTTGTGTTATGAAGAAAATCTCCTTTTTTACGTAAGGTGTCAATAATTTTAATTCGCTGTTTATTTTTATTTGGTAAATAAATGAATTTTTTAACATCTTCTTCGTTCTTATGTCTCAGCTGGAGGTGTCTTGCAAATTTCGTTTGCAAAGTTTTACAAAATGGACAAAAATGTTTTTTTGTCTTTCCTTTTTCAGAAGTAGTTACCGGAACTAACAATTTACGAATATCAAGTGGACAGTCATTATCTAATAAAGACGACTTTTCTTTTATTGAAGATTTTTCAATTATAGGAGACATTTCAGATGTAGCACTGTGAGTACTCTGTCTTGGATCATAACTTGGATCATCATCATTATTATTACTTTGACTTATATCATTTTTACTCATATTACTCAAATTGTCATTACTCGAATTGTCATTAGTCGAATTGTCTTGTATAATGATTTTAGAATTACAATTCTCTTCGTTAGAATTGACATCTCGAGATTTTTCTTCAGTAGATACGTCAAGCCAGTTCGGTCCAAGTGACTCCAGTTTATCTGTAAATCCACTAAGCGGAGCACTACTTTCTAATTCTGTATTATTACTGTGGGCAAATTATGTAAAGAAATATTTGATATTTCTAAATTCGGAACAGCTGGTGAGTTATTATTTATTGGTGTAGAAAATCCCATTTCTTTCATTTGATGATTTTGGGAAGAATCAGATAAGTGACTACTTTTTTTATTTGACAAGTGAAGTGAAGAAGAATTTTCCTTATGAATTAGGCTCTCGTTTTGTTCCAGTTTTGTTCTAAGCTCAATTAAATTATCTTGAACATCTAAAAAAAATTTTTTTTAATTTTTAATAAAAAGTATAATTTTATTATATGTATATAACAAAAAAATTTTTTTAATATTTAAATACTTTTAATAATAAACAAATTAATTTATTGCATATGTTACTACTCAATAATATTAAATTTCAAATAATAATATTAGGAGGTTGCATTGAAAGCCGCTGTTTTTTTTTGTTTATTATTTGTATCTTCCAAAGCGTGTTGCATCGATCGGAACAGGTGGTAATCACTTGGAGCCATGTCCGGAGAATACGCTGGGTGCGGGAGAACCTCCTATTCGAGCTCCATCAGCGTTTGTTTGACGACTATCGCTACGTGGAGCCGAGCGTTGTCGTGGAGAAGAATCACTTTTCGTACATTCCGTTTGGCGCCGTGTCGAATACCGGTGGCCAACGGCAACAAACCCAATAAAAATGCATAAAATAAATAAATAATTTTGAAAATATAATTAATATTAAGATAATAGTCTAAAATAATAAGCGCATATGAATATAAAAATATAATTATTTTTAAAACCATATACATATAAAATCACATGGACGGTGTAGTTTGTTAAAGTCCGGCAAGCAAAAATGTGGTTGTTATCACAGTCTTCGTAGAATGTTAATAATCTTTTTGTGTGATTTTTGGCTACCTCCGTATCTTTTAACTATCGGATCTATAAGACAAATTATCTATAAATTATACAACGCATACATTGAGGTCACTTTAATATAAATATTTGAAATATTTTTATAACTTCAAATTCATTCAGTAAAGTCATCCATTAGTAATTGATAAAATTTAAGGTGTTCAAACTATGAGTACAATATGTATAGGAGATTGTCTCCAAACCACGCGTGTTTGATATGGATAATTTGAAGCCTGTCCCCAAAGTATACAAATGTCCCCAAAGCATGCATACGCTTGAAATTTTGTCCCCGTTATATGCTCACGACATATATTGTATATATGACTTTTTATTCAGTTTAACCTGTTCTATTTCTATGACGGATAGAGCAACTGACTTGGGACACCCCGTATAATAAGTTATATAAAATGAATTTATTTCTTCAATTATCAATTATATATTGTAGTCGGAGAAAACGTTAACACATTGAGTGTCGAGCTGACCTCCACCTCCGCCTTCGGTGAAAAACACCGTACATTCCAGTTTGGCGCCGTGTCGAATATACCGGTGGCCGACGGCAACAAACTCGATAAAAATCCATAAAATCAATAAACAATATAATTTTGAAAATATAATTAATATTAAGATAATAGTCCAAATAATAAATTATCTACAAATTATACAACGCATACATTGAAGTCACTTTAATATAAATAATTGAAATATTTTTAAGATTTATATTTTTAATATATTTTTAACTTAAAACTCATTTAGTGGAGCCATCCATTAATAATTAATCAAATTTAAGGTGTTTAAACCATGCGTACAATATATATAGGAGATTGTCCCCGAACTATGCGTTTGATATGTAGATAGTTTGAGGCCTGTCCCCAAAGTATACAAATGTCCCCAAAGCATGCACACGCTTGAAATTTTGTCCCCATTATATGCTCACGACATATATATAATTATAGATCTCACGTTGCATTAAATGCACTGAATGATGTGGAATGAACCTCTGAACATGTATAAAAACACGCGCACAGTTTCAAAAGCCTATCTGTTATAGTCTTTCCGTAAAAAATTATAAGATAATGCGTATTTTTCTGTTTTTCTCTATATCAGTATACCACCTTAAGTGCAAATTGTGAAAAAAGTTAAAAAATGACTCACCGAAAGATGAATAAATTATAAGAGATTAATTGTAACACTGTTACCTCTTACAATTATTAATAATCTCACTGGACTCGATAGAACAATGTATTTCGTTTCGGTGAATTTCCGAGACGTTCGAGAAAAGGGCATGCAAAGAACCATAATATCCGCTCAAGTAAGAAATTAATACTACAAGGAACAGCAACGTTAAAGAAACAGCGAGTACACCTTATGATCATGACGTCATACGAATGTAAAGAGAGGCGCGTAAGTAGAAAAACGCGTGAACAGAGGGGCTATTTTTAATTTTAATCAATTTTGATCAAACAAACATTAATGATTCAATCTAAATAAAATACAAATAATGAGTGCAAACTGATTTTTAAAAATTATTTCGTTATGCGTTTTCATATTGACCAGCATCACATTATCTATAAAATAAAATAAAAGTTTTATCGAATAACAGATATATTTGATATAATTTCAAGTTTTTTTCTAACTAATTCCATATATATTGAATGAGATTGATAAATTTATTGCTGAATTGAATGGCATTTTTGTGTCTCTGTGTTATCGTTTAATTGTATTTCGAGAAAAAATTTGCGACCATAAAATGTTTGGTGTGTTATTAAAAAATTTTTCTGCTGTTTGTGTGAATTGATCGCTGCGACTAATCGGCCGACGATTAATATGCAATCACAGCACTCTCTAGGAAGGGAAATAATCTCACTCGTAATGATGCTCGATTCAACTTGGACGTAAGTAACGACCGATTATCGTGCTTACAGAATATAAATGATATACGCAATTCGCATAACGTGGACATTGCATTTAATAATGCAGATAAGCTCGGCTTTTTCGGTTTTTCAGGAATAAGAGCGTGCGATGCTCCCTGACTGCATCAGTAAAAAATTAATTACACAAACTATAACATAAACTATAACACAAACGTGAACATATATTCAATACATTGCAATTTAATAATTATATACTTTACGTTTAATATGTAGCAAATAAAAGAGAAGATTTAAATGCACTTAAAAAAGGAATTTGGATTTCAAATTCTTGAGTTTTTCGCGTACACTAAAGCCCGTATTATTTATAGTCGTAATTCTGCTGAGAAACTCAGCTAAAACCAGTCTTGAGACGTGATATGGTTTAATAGATGAATTTTGAGAGTCAATTTGATATTCGTTTGTAATCTCGATTCAATAGAGATACTCAGAGGAAGTTTGTCTTGAGATGCAGCTTGAGTTGTACTTATCGCATTTCAATAATCGATACTTGAGAAAAGATCGCATATGTACATATTAATAGTCTTTGGATTTCGTATCAGCTAAGATTTGAGTAGGAAAAAATTGTGTATCACTCAAGTGTGGTTCAAAGGTGACTTGAGGAAAAGTTGACAGAATTATTTACAGAACAATTTAATAATAATAAAAAAAATAATAATAATAATAAAAAATACTTAATTACAGGTTAAGTAAAATGATTGGATTGACAATTATGATCAATATGATATTTATGATCAATATGATATATATGATGAACTGTGTGAACGTTTACCAAAACGTTATATCAGAGATGCACGAAATCCCTTCGAATGGTGGTCTGAGAATGAATTTATCAATAGATACAGATTTCGAAAAGAATCTGTGATGTATTACATTTTCCCTCGAATTGAAGAGCCTCTTCGCAAAGCATCAAGAAAAGGTCTTCCAATATCACCAATTAAACAGCTCCTTTTATATCTTCGATTTTATGCTACAGCATCCTTCCAAGTTAGCTTAATTGATTTTTGAAAAAAAAGATATTTCTATATCCAGATCGCGGAATACTGTTTATATATTCTTACATATACGTATATGAATTTGTATTTCTATAGATAGTATGCGGTGATTTAGAAGAAATTTTTCAAGCTAGCGCTTCGAATATTGTTCGTAATGTATCAAATTTGCTTGCCGGCATGCGTCGGACTTTCGTTAAATTTCCAATTACACATGAAGAAATTGAAAGAAATTGGCACATGTACCAAGAATTAGGCAGACAAGAAAGCTGGAATGGAATACCAAGAATCGATGGATCCATTGATTGTACACACATCAAAATAGTTAATACACCAGGCCAACAATTTCATGAAGCTTTTCGAAATAGAAAATCGTAGTATACATTAGTATTAGTAAACATATTATTGGTATTAATAAACATTTATTCTTACGTTCACCAGTTTGGAGATTGTCGGAATCATTAGCTGACGGAATTTCTACAATTAAATGGGGGTTTATTATTTCTATTAGCGGATCTATTTCTGCATCTCCAACAGCTTCACCACCACCCGTAGCAATTCTATGCTGCCGTTCTTTGGCTAATTCGCCTCGTTGCCGCTGTTTTAAATTTGCCCATAACCGTTGTAATTGCTTATCTGTAGCCTATATGTAAAAAATTGATTACTCAAATAATATAATACGTGCACATACACGTGCACGCGCAACTAAATAAGAAACTATTTTATAAATTTATTGTAAATTATAATAATTACCTTTTCATTAATATTAGTGCTAGCATTGGAAGCAGCTGCAATCTTTAGCCATGCTTCCTGCTTGACTTTTATTGAACTGCCATCCGTTTTCTTATTTTCTATTATATTTTTATAATTTACTAGACACTCAACTAAGAACTTTTTTTCAAAAGAAGTAAAATTTTTCTTCTTTTGTGTCGACATTCTGTCACTTTTATATTCACTATTATGGTTTGTAAAAAAGGTTACTTTCAAACAAGCGCGTATCGCTGCTTTAATCAATATTTTGAATCTCAAGACGAATTTCACGTGAGTAATCGTTCCGTTTTTCAGCTGAATACAGTCTCAGTTGATCTTTAATCAAAATGTAACTATTGAACCGTCCGTATCTCAAGACATGAAACTCCAATCTGAGTATCTCACCTGATACGCTCTTGAGACGAGATTTGAGAAACGACTATAAATACGGGCCTTATAAATCAAGTAAAATTAAAATCGTCATTTATTACTATTTGCTTGACGCGAGCGCGAGCCTCCTGTTCGAGATCAGCGTCTCGTCATTGATACAGATAGTTTTGATATTATCGGATTCATGATGGATAAATCTTTCGCTTTTTGAAGGGCGTTGAGGGGAGGCGGAAGGGGAGTCGTCAAAAATAATTGTTGATGGAGTGGGGAATGGGAGAACCGACTGTATCGGTTTCGGAAAGGAAGGAGGGCAGGGTTCAGGTGAAGAAACTGAGGAGTATTGTGATGTGTGACTCGATTAGATTATGATCGTTTTGATTACTATAGGTACTATCAAAATGTAAATAGTTGTGATCACTATTGTAATTATTATAATTGTCCGATAGACTATTATAATTAGTGTGTTGACTATTATCGTAATTGATGTAATGGTTATGCAAATTATTATAATCGCTATTAATATAATTAGTGTGTTGATTATTATTGTGTTAATTGTGTTAATTGTTATATAGATTGCTATAATCGCTATAATAGTTAATATGATTATTAGGTTGATTATTACAATAGTTATTATAATCGCTGTTAAGATGATTATTGTGATTTCCGTTGACGGTCAAATCTAAAGCTACCGCCTGAGCCCGAACCAGCTCTTTCCTTATGCGTCGGTTACGCCGATTCCGCGAACGTTTCGTGACGTTTCGCGAGTTTCGTCAAACGGGTTTCACTATCGACAATACAGTAGATAATTGATAGGGAAGACCAAATACTTTTTTTCTAAAGAACAGTTCTTGGATTTAATCGCTTAATAAATTAACAAAATAGACGGTTGAACAATATTTAATAACGTTTATGTTAAATCTATATATATATATATATATTAGGGTGGTCCTTATTTACTCTTGATTAAAATTTTTTTCGAATTCTTTCCGCGGCACTCCCCAGAATGTTTCCAATCCACAAAAAAATAATCCCTACCAAATTTTGCTCGATCGGACAACGGGAACACGTGCCCCCGGCTTGTTAAACATTTTAAGTACCCTTGTATTAAACTTTCTACACTATCAACATTGGTTTTTAGAGCATAATTTCCACAAAAATCGGCCTAGAGGATTTTTCTTTTTTTTAACATGTGTGTCTTGCTTTTCTGCATCGTTTGAGACTTTATACGTCTCATTAAAACGATTAGGTGAATTGTTAATGACTAAAAAATAAAAATAAATAGTTATTGCAATAGTTATTGTTTGAGCTGGAAAAAATGATATATGGGCTACAAAAATTGTAGTAGTATGTTTAGAGCCAAAAGAAGAACAAAAATTAAAAGATTTCATGTCTTTAATAAAGATTCAATTTTGTGGCCAACGTTATATAATAATTATTGCAATAAAGTTTTCTTTGTCAAACCCGGGAAGCGGCGGCGGTAATCTTGTATAACTTGTAATAAATACTGTTTTTGGTTTTCGTTTCTAGTAATTAGTTTACTGTGGTCCTCCATTAACTTAACTCCTTTTTCCGTTGTATCGTTAACTACTTTCAATTTGGTTACAATTTGAAAACCTTTTTTAAAGGTATCGTTTTCTGATCAGGTTGACGGATCAGTCTGTATAAAATCCCGACTTATATTGAATCTGTCGAAAAAAGCAGCTGTTTTCGCAGTTACGAAATCTTGATGTTTTTTTCTAGCACTTCAGGAATATCGTGTGCTTGTATAACTACGCGCTTAACACTTTTATTCGTCGATATTTCTTCTAGATTTATAGCTTCAATCATCTTCTTTTTCGTATCTGCGGACACTTTCTGATCAAAGAACGCAAGCGTAACAGCTTCACGACTTAAGTACCATAAGTGATTAACAAACTTTCTCAAAGCAACGCGAGATATGGCAGAAAGTGTCCGCAGATACGAAAAAGAAGATGATTGAAGCTACCCATACATGCACAAAAAGATTACAGGAACATTGCAGAAATATTTCATTGTAAGATTGCAACATTGCAAATACATTGCAAAAGGTGACTGTAACATTACTATAAGGTTGCAGCAACAGTAAAATGTCCGCCCTCGGAAAGATTGCACTGTAATATCATAGCAATATTACAATGAAATATATATATAATATAGAATAGAATATATATATATAATAATGCGAAATGTTTTTTTTTAATTTAAAGAACATTTACATGTCTCCACTAATCTATAGTTTAATAATATCCATAATTTATAACTACTAACTTAAATTTTATAAATACTATTTAAATATCATATGTCAACTTTGTTACAACATTGACATATAGATTTAGTGTTTATGCAATTTAAATCAATATAGTTATAACTGCAGGTGCTATTAAAATAGATTAGTGGAAAAATGTATAATTATTTAAAAAATTACACACACACACAGACACAGTAAGTGAGTAAAGTATATAAAAAGAAAAATTTTTGTATAGATATAATAAAATTATTTTATTTATATATATTTTATATATATTTTTATTATTTTATTTATATTATAGATATAAGAAAATTTGATTTTATTTATATATCCCCCCAAAAAAATAACTATTTATATATCTATAAATTGCACAGAAATCTCTTGCAATGTATCACATATTTATATAACATATTTATATAATTGCACACATGTACATATAAAAAATAAAAACAATCTTTGGTATATAAATTTTTGTTATATAAGCTGCGTTAAGAAATTATTATATTTTAAAAAAATATTTTTTTCTATGACATATATCTTCTTTTTGCTGCTTTTTGCTTCGTCCTTTTCTCCTGTGGACGACATGGGATCAATAAACGTTTTTGCGTCCCATAAAAAAAAAGTTGCTTCATTTGTTTGCCTTTTCTCTTTTCTTTAAAAAAAATAAAAATAAAATAAAAATATTTTTGTCGTTCCAATTATTGCTGATCTTCAGCTCTTTCTTTATCATGTAAGGTACTTTGTCTAAAACAATTTACAGATAGGAACTATATAAAAAAATTTAAAAAATACAGATTTTATAAAGATTATTATATAAAGCATATTACTTTTCTCTATAAATTCTTAACGTTGCTTGTGCAAGCCATTTTGATATGTATTCACCTATATCATTGTCCGTCATATGACTATGAATAATACGAACAGCCTCTATAAATACAATATCGGAAAAGAGATATTATAATACAAATATAAGTGTTAAAATTAGACACATATGCAAGTAATATATTTTAAATAAAACTTTATAATTTAAATGAAAATAAATTAACTTAAATTTTTATAGTAAAGTATACTCACGTATAATCATTGTTGCAAGACTCAAATTTTTAAAGCTACGCTTCTTCTTCTTACCAGCCCAACTAAAATATTGGGCTAACTCATTTGTTATTGATTTTTTTAATACATTCCGTATCATAGCATGAGCAGTAGTGCCTCCAACGAGTTTAAAAACACTAACCTGTAAGAGATAAACTTTTATAAGTATAATATTATATGTATATATATTAGTATAAATATTATACTAATGATTAATAATTTACAAACATATGGTTAAATATATATTTTTATCTATCTAATTCTAAATATTTAATATATAATTAATATAATGATATACATATATCTAATTCTAAATTTACACATATACACGCACTTATATATATATATGTATATATAAAAAGTAAATAAAATAAAATAAAAATATATAATATATATATCTTACAACTCCGTTTTTAAATTTTGTCTCCTGTAATTGTGTTTCGAAATGCATTAATTCTGATAATGTTGATATTGGAAATTGAAAATCACATTCTTGGGTAATACTCGAAGATTACATTTTTTCATCAAGCATACACATTCTATTTTCCATAATATCGAGTTTATATAGTATTTTATTTATCTTATTTAAAATCTGTTTCTTAAATTCTGGAAAAATACATATTATATATTAGTTATAATATAAACAGTTATTAATATTACATTTCTCTCTTTATTAACATTATGTAGTTTGTCTTTCTATCATGATATCATATTTAATACAAATTTAATTTAAAGAGTATAAAAGTATAAAAATTAAATTCATATTTATTCAAAAAAGGTACCGTTTTCATAAATATTATCTCTCTCGATATTCCTAATATTATTTTCTATAAGATATCCTCTGTCATTAGGAAGTTTTTCATTAATATTTTTATCTATAAAATAAATAAATAAATCAAATTATACGTCATAATTTTAATATATATTAAAAAATAAATCAAATACCATAATAATTTTCTCTCTCGATGTTAATAACAGGTTCTTCTATAAGTTCTTCTCTGTTGTTTTTATTAATCAAGCGACGCGGTAGCGTCGCGACGCCAAGTATATAAAAATTTCTTTCTAGCTTTTCGAAGTTGCCTATATACAGGGGCTGCGGCGCTACCAAGTAGCTTATCCGGAATTTTACCTCAAGTTAAACTTTCGATTAAGATATTTCTTGAACTAAAGCTGTAATAAAAAATCTAACTGCACTTTTATCATATAATGTGGATACAAGCTTTCGATTGCGACCAGTTTCAATAAGATTGATGCAGTCAATCCTGAGAAATGATTTTATTCATATATCAGAATGTGACTTTTCGTTCTTCAGTTCCAGATTCAGACTCACGTACGTATGCTCGCACGCACACATGCAAAGCGATTTTGTCCCTCAAGGAGCGTTTGCAGCGCTCATGTACGATTTTATTCGCTTGAGTGTGCAAATACGCCTTAAGAGACAAAACACTGTGGTACTGATGATGTCGTTTGGTTAACGTGTCGTACATATATTTTAATCATCGACATATATATTGTATGTAATATAAAAAAAAAGATAGATATATATATATATATTATATTATATATATTATATCTATTATATTATATTATTTTATATGTCGATGATTTTAATGAAATGTCAAAATATAAATAAACGGACACAAGATTATAAGGTTAGGTTTTTCCCTCGTCATCGCGTTTGTGTGAATGGAGGGAAAATCTTATTCTCGCAATTCGTCGCATATCGCGTATCGCGTGTCGCGCCATCGCGCTGGTTTGCAAGAGCCATTACCGCTAAACTTGTACTCCCCTTGTCCGAATCAGTAGCGTATGCTCCGTCCATGTATTCTTTGGTCCATGACGCGAACAAACCTTATGAAAATCTAGTAACGTTGTGTAACTGTTGTGTTTTCAGAACGCACCTTATGAAATAATTCCAAATAATCTAAAATAATTCAAAGAAGGTTATGGAGCTTACCGCATATTTATTGCGTAAAATAAGACTTTTACTAAAAAGTTAGAGAATTGATTATGGAGAATCAACCGTTAAATGCACTCGAAAAGCCGCCGCCGTATTCCATCGCAACGGCTCCGGCAGGTGTGTTCTAATTTGTAGGTTAGGTTAGGTTATAAATATATTTTTCTTTATAAATATATTTTTCTCTACTGCATCTTGAAGACAAAATTTTCCGTAATAATAATTATTGATCTTGTTTTATTGATATTTATCTCTTTGAGATGTGTATTTGGAACTAATAACTAAAAATGCTACATAAATCCAGATAGCAAAATGCCAACAGCATGTTGGCAGCAAATGCCATTATTTCATGACAACAGGTCATGCTGTGTTTCTGCTGTATTTTCCCTGTTTTAATGGCAGTCCATGCTCGATTTCTGTTGCGTTTTTGCTGTTACGTTGTGTTTGCAAATAAGTTAAATTTCTGACAATATTCTGATACTGTAGTGTGACATCATGTTCTGCTCTGTTTTGATTTATTTTCTGTTGACATATTATGCCAACTTACAATGTTTAAATTCTACTGACTTTCTGCTTAATTTCTGTAGCATTTTTTATAACATGATGCATGGACTGCTCGTTTTCTCCTGCATTTTTGCCGACATTACTTAAAATAGTAGACGATGCTTGGCTGCTGTTAGAGCTCTGCCAACATAATATGCAGCACACATTTGTGATACATGCTCTTGGCAGATTTGGCTAGCTTGGAAATTATAAATAAATAAATGGAACTAACTAAATAAAGCAAAAGTTTGTTAGATATGTATATCAGAAGATTAGAGATATATATCGGAAACTCTTTTCTAAATTAAAATAAAATAATATTTATTTAAGGAAGAAAAAGGAAAGTGACAGCAAGTTACTTGCAAAGCATTGTTTGTTTCATATATAAGTTGTAAATTTTTATCATTAGTGAATCTACCATGGCAACCACCTCCTGGATATTATCCCAGTAATACTGATACTGGCTATCAAGGAAGCTATGTCCCGTCATATGGTTCTGTGCATTCTACAGCAATCATTGTTCCAGAAATAATTCTAGTTGGTGGCTGTCCGGCATGCAGAGTATACATTGATTTTTTGTTATTTGAATGTTATTGTATTTGTTTACATATGCTTTAAAGCTAAAAAATTAATATTTAACTCATATAACAGGTAGGTGTGATGGAAGATGATTATACATGTTTTGGCCTACTGTGTGCAATTCTCTTTTTTCCCATTGGAATTATTTGCTGTATACTGCTAAAGACAAGACGCTGCTCGAATTGTGGAGCTTATTTTGGTTGACTAAGAGTAAGAATGTGTATACTTGTATACAAAGAACACAATTTTATCTCAAGTACATTTAAAGCAAAAGAGAGATGATTAAAAAAAAAGTTAATATTATGATAAGAATCTAATGTTTAGTCAGAATATATTTTTGTAGTAAAGTAATTAATAGGTGTATGTAAAAGGTATTTAAAATGAATAAAAAACTGGAAATAGTAAATAAAATTCATAAACATTATGTAAATAATGTTATTTAAATAATAATGTAAAACCGATTTTGAAATATTTTTTATTATATATTTTTATGTGCACAAAATTTTGGATATTTAAGTATATCTTATTATATACTTTCTGTAATCAATCTTAATTTACTGATTCTTTATTTTTGCTGTATGACAATATATTGTATCTTCTTATTGAATTAAAAAATACTGAATTGGAATAATATAGTCATCTGTATGCATATATATATATTTATATACAAGGTGTCCCGCAATAGGATGTACATAGCTTGACTACGTATTCCTGGGATTATTTTGAGTAAAAAAGTTCAAATCAACATGGGTCCGAATTGCAACGGTTTCTACATAAATAAAATCAGAAATTCTAAATTATAATTTTATTGTGTTAATATACTTGTGATTTAATTACAATTTTGTTTTAAAGAATACAGCACATTCTGAATTAATTCAGAATTAAGTCTGAATTAATTCTGAATTATTTTATATAATAATAAGTAGTAATTTGATGTAATAAGGTGATAACATTATGTTATAATTTCAAAAAATAATCTTGCGATTCGGACCCATGTTGATTTGAACTTTTTTACTCAAAATAATCCCAGGAACATGTAGTCAAGCTATGGACATTTTATTGCAGGACACCCTGTATATATATATATATATATATATATGCAAATAGAATAAGTTTCAAATAATGTTTTTAAACGAATAGCTTTGTAAAACCAACATTTATATATAACTTGTATTTATATATAATTTCACAAGCACATATATTCATGTTAACTTGTATAGTTCTTAATAAATTGATTATTAAATATATTTGATGGAAATATTTTGCGGAAATCATAATAAAATTATACTGAAATAGTACTGAAATATTAATTAATTGACCCTTTTTTATAGCAATTTCATTAAAATTTCAATAAAAATTAAAAAAATTAATTAAAAATTGATTTTATTCAGCAAATTTCAATAAAACTTGTATTTATTCAGTAAATTTCGTAAAAATCTATACAAAGAAAAGTTCCAGATATATTACAGAATAATTTCATTGAAAGATTGCAGTAATGCAAAACTATCGCGAAACATTACTACACTATTGCTGTAATATTGCGGCAACATTAAAATGTCCATCTTTAAACAAATTGCAACGAAATATTATAGCAACATTATGATGCAATGTATTTATAATAATGCAATATAGGTATAGGAGCCTTTCATCTTATCTTTTACACCTTTTCTGGTTTACATCTGTAGTTACAAATATTAATTTATATATGTATATATATATACACATATATGTATATATATACACATATATATACATATATATGTATATACATATATATATAAGAAAAGTACTTGGCCCAATTGTAATTAAAGAAATAATAAAATAGTTAAATTTAAATAATTTATAAAATTCAGAATTTTATTTATATGGATATTAGGCTATACTTTACATCTTAAGTAGACAATAAACAGATGATTTTCGGACATTTATCTGTCCAATTTCTAAACAATCAGTTCAATATCTGAATTTCCTGTGCTAATATTGCGTCAAAAATTAAATTGATAAAAATAATAGTTATTACACTTTTAATTTTACAAGCCACTCCGCAAGCTTCATATAGTTCTCATGACTAAAATGTAAATACGAAATAGATAGCGCTAACATATTATAATACATAGCGATTTACAAGCGAACGAACTAGCGACTATTGAATATTATTATTTTTGTAATGTTTCTGAAATGTTGCTGTTGTTTCTTATGAAATATAGTTACATGTTCCTACAATGTTTCTACAATATTATTGCGACTTACTAGATTAACGCTGCAACATAAAATTGAGATGTTACATGCTGTTACTTAAGATGTAAAGTAAAATCTAATTTCCATATAAATAAAATTTTGAATTTTATGAATTAAATTATTTAAATTTATCATTTTATTATTTAATTACGTTGGGCCAACAACTAGTTTTGTTATATATAGGTGAGCCACGATGTTTTATATAGCCAATATTTTGGGAACACTTAATAGGACGAAACTGAAATTTGGTAGTTATTATTGATCATACCGCTTTTTTTTATTTAGATTTTCTTTCCGGTGTCTTACTTCTGGTCACATGATATCAACTTAAAAATGTTAAATGGGACACCTCCTGTATATTTTCACATTTTTAGAAGGTTATTTGAATTCAACAATATCATATTTATTACAAAAAATCATAGTTAAAGCTTTTTATTAGCAAAATTAGTAGGTATCAATAGAAACAATACAAAATATGCTGTGTTAGTAAATATAATAAATAATAAAAGTCTATATGGACAATTGTTATTATTCGTGAAAGTATTTTGTAAATTTCCAATTTAGAAATTCTACAATAATTAATTAAAGATGCCTTTTTGCACAAAATAAACTGTCGACATGTTCCTTATCTAGAATGGCAAACAAAATAGTAGACGTGCGAGATTTGTATAGAGATATCAATATCCAAATCATACAACTCCAAATCATAATACATTTTCTTATGTAGAACAAAAATTACTAAGTGGTTCTTTCCCGAATGCGAAGCAGCAATCACTTCGAAGAAAGCCTATTCAAACAAAAGATAACGTCGTTAACATTTTGGTTTAGCAGCACACTCCCATGTCTCCATTCGCCTCCTTTCACAAGAAATAAGAATAAGCAGAATTAGATTTATGGCATACAAAAAAACGTAATACGTGAACAGTAAGCAAATCAAAATCAATCACAATCAAGTATTCTCATGGATCGATTGTGAGACATAAGCAGTAAGCAAATAAAAAATGTCAATTTCTACTACTTCTACTTCTATGTTTTTTTATTGGCCAACTTTTGGAATAAGAATCCAAAATTACCGGCCATCAACTGGTAAAGTGAGATTAGTTATTCAAGTACTAGAGGACTTGATAAGTACGCAAAAATAGGGTCACAAAGGACACGGGGAAGAACGCGTTTAAACACGTCCGTTCACGTTCGCGAACGACAACGGAAAATGTCAATTTGTTTACTGCTTACGTTTTTTCGTATGCCATAAGTCCTTAGAGCATATATAAATAGAAAGAAAATTGAGTACCGAGTCTGGCCAACATCGGTGCGAGAGAGAAAGATAGTGGCTCCCAATCGCTCGCAATGTGCATGCGCCGATATCGTTGTTGCCATGATTTTTCGAGAAGCCTTCATTTATGCACAGTACAATTGCACACGTTGCAATTGCCCACCGTGCTATTAGACACATGAAGTTGCGCACAGTTCTTTTGCGCACAGTTCTTTTGCCCACAGTTCTTTTGCGCACAGTTCTTTTGCCCACAGTTCTTTTGCGCATAGTTCTTTTACACAGTTTATTTAACTAAATAATTAGAATAATTAGGTAAAAATACACACACACGGGGGGGTGCAAGGGGGGCCTTCGGCCCCCCCTCCCGCACCCACCCCGTCGCTAGGGGTGCCTTAAGAACGTGTGCGCAAAAGAACTGTGGGCAAAAGAACTGTGCGCAAAAGAACTGTGCGCAAAAGAACTGTGCGCAACTTCATGTGTCCAATAGCACGGTGGGCAATTGTACTGTGCGCAATTGAGCCTCTCCCTGATTTTTCCCTTAAAATATATATACTTGAAAGGCGAATTGCCTATGCTTTTCGTGGAAAAGATCTGTGTCCAAGTTGGGTGCGAGAGAGAAAGGTAGATTGTAACCTTTGCTCGGAATGCGCAATCGCGGATGACGTCACCGCGCCGTTTGAAAATGAAAATGTAATTTTTAATTGGGATACAATTGACGATGATCGAATAGATGATAATTAATGTACATACAGTGACAAATAATGACAAACTTTATTTTTTGCAAACAAAATAACAAATAACGTTCGAGATATATTATTGATGTTTAAAGTGTACTAATTTTGAATACTTCTGTCTAATAAAATCTTTTTGCTTTATATCACTCGCACTTTTCCCTTCGTGGAATAAACAAATTTATATAAATTTTAATAATAGTCTGTATTAATTCAGTCTTATAATTATTTAAAACATCTTGCATGTTGCATGATATGTTCCATCATTTTATTGTCATTAAAAACTGAATGGCAAACAGTTTGAAACGTTTTCATGACCAACACATTTTTAATATTTTTTGTTTTAAAAATAATATGGCTGTTTTTTCGAATAATAGTTTCGCATACTTTTGCTATTTTGATCACATCTTCTGATGGAAAAATTATTTTTCCTCTACTTTTTAAAGTTATTAATACTGAATCGATAGATTTAGCAGTTAAAAAAGTAGAGCATACATCACAAATATTACTTCGTAAAAACTTTTTGATTACGAATCCACTGATGTATTTGACCACATCTTCGATATAAGAACTCAGTGACCATAAGGTAGATAAATAATCATGATCAAATACATCAGTACATATCGTATTATTGGCTTTCGTGAATATACCATCGCTTATTATATTAGATTTGTTTGCCGATGACACATATAAAATTTGTACATCATCCATTAAGCAGTTTCCTCTTTCAGAAGCTTGAATTTCATGCCTAACAAGTAGCCGTTTATAACTGCTTTCGAATTGTTTGGCATAATGCCAATAATATCTATTCCCTGCTCCTATTGGTGGATAATTTCTATTCCCTGTTCCTATTGCCTGTACTTTTGTATTGTGCGATAGGCTTTAGGGTTGTCGTTGAAACCTTCTCTGTTACGTAGGGCACTAAAAAAATGTTTCCAAGTGATCTTGGTTAATTTTATAAGTAAGTAAATATTTCAGTCCCTTTTCTTTTAATATATTGAATAAATCAAACATATTTGTTAAGCAAATAATAAAGCCCAGGAAGCCAGTCTTTTGATTACTCTTCAAAATTGATTCGTTTGTAGAATACTGTAATTGTCTTATATATTCTATTATATTCCCTGCGTAATTCTTCAGTTCATTATAATTTTCATTGATAAGAGGCATATTGCACTTTTTCTTCTTACAGAATTTTGATCTTACATTTAATATGTTGAAGGCATCATTAAACATTGAACAAAACAAGGCAGTTTCTTCTGCATCCCTGGTGGAAATATTAATTTTACAATAATTTACGTATTTTTATTAAAAATTGAAATTTTCAACAACAAATTATTTTTTTACAAATTAACTTTTTACCAATTTGTGAAAATTGTAGAAATTCATGATAAGTTCTCTAATAAGTTGTGAAAAGTGTTTAAAAAATTTTTACAAGTTTCTACAATTTTTTAAATAAATATAATATAAATATGTTTAATTAGTCCTTTCATCGTTGTTATGCGATCAATTAATCTGGTTTTGGCTTGCTGCAACGTTTTGATTTTCCTTCGCTGCTTTGCGATTGTTCGTTTCGCTAACTCCAAAGCTCTTCGAGCTTTCTTTGGCGTAGCAAGATGTGGCGTTGTAATGGCACTAACGAAGCGAGGGTCATGTAAATTTTTGACAGGTGTTTGGAAGCAATTATTTTCTTCAAAGTTTGGAGGTGTAGATGGACGTTCTACAGTTGGGCAAGTATCGAAACTTAGCGTCTTGGTTTCATCAGTGACGATTCCATCATCACGATAGATTCCCATATGGACAGTTTCATTGGTGATGATGTCATTATTACAATGGATTGTCTTGTCGACAATTCCATCGCTGATTCCACCATTGACGATTCCATTGTCCACAGTCATATCGACGATTCCATCTTCTACAGTCTCATCAGCAATCCCATCGTCCGCAGTTATATGGGCAATTCCATTGATGATAATTCCATCATTGGTGACAATTCCATCATTCCACAGTCATATTGTAGGCAGTTCCATTATTATGATAGATTTTATCGTCGACAGTTCCATTGTTGACTATTTTCTCACCAATGTTTCTTGAATTTTTTTATTTTTTCAGACTGCAATCTAAACGTTGGTGTTTTTTCATCTTACTCGTAATAGTTGGCAGAGCATTGGACTTGAGAAATGTAATCTTAGATTTGTGGATTAATTCGTCTTGTTTAAAATGATTTGAACACAGTTTAGTAGCCGTGCTTAAAACGATTTCATTAATGCCACAAAAATCCAGTCACTTTTTACGAGATTCTTCGTTTCTCGGAAATCTATTGAGAAAGAATGAAATTAATATTAAATTTGCATTATCAACAAGTATTGTACAGAAAGTAATATTTAATCCCATAATTTACTGTGTACACAAAATATTACATATATTACTTATACCTATGATAAGATACCGATTTATCACGTTTACTGTATAGGACACAATATGGGCCTGGCATTTCTTTTCCTATGAAATAACTTTTTTCGAAATAATTTTGCGTACCGATGTCACCGATATCTCCTAACCCTAATCTCCTACAAGCAATGACGCTATTCGCTAATTCGCGCTTGTGCATTGCGGACGAAGGTTACAATCTACCTTTCTCTTTCCTTAAAACGTGGTTCTCTCTCGCACCCAACTTGGACACAGGCTCGATCTTTCATTCCCCTTCCAGGTATATATGTTCTAAGATTTTTCCATAGTTACCGTTGGGGGAGGGTTGTTACCATTGACATCAGAATATATAGACTGCGTTCCGAAATTCACTGCCAGCACTGGCAGCGCTGTGAAAGCCATTTCAAAATTTACTACAGCGCACTGCGACAGCACTGTAAAAGAACATTGTCGTAAATTTTGTCGCCACTTCCTGCTGTAACTGCTGCGGCTAGATAGATGCAAAGAAAAATTTTAAAACAATAAAATTTAGATAAAATATATAGTTTATAAAAAATATATAAGTACAAAAAGTTTTGTGTTGCATAGAAAGAGAGATATAAAAAGTTACAAAAGTTATAATTTGAAATAAAAACAAGTTTTGTTATATAAAGACATTTTATTACTTTACAAATACTATTTACTATTTGTATTTTTAATAATAGTTTATATGTTTCTATGCATTAATGAATACATAATTGTATTCCGTTTCTCATCTATTCCTTGATTTTTTCTTTCTATGTTAATATCACTATATAAAATGAGTGTTGATATCACTATAGTGTCGATATCACTATATAAAATGAGTCAGCTGTTGCCAAGTAGAGTCCATAGACATAGTAAAAACTACATACTTACTATGTCTATGGTAGAGTCCTATATAAGCGAAAGAAGCGACTTCGGACTCCCACCACCACCTCCAGCACCACCATATTGGGACCGCTCCAGTTCCATCAAACAGATCAAACTCCATATTATAAGAATTATAAACATACTATGTCAGCGTAAGGTTAATTTAAAATTTTGGCTGCCGAACAGGGCAGCCAAAAACCTCACACACTTGTACTATGTCTGTTTTTATATGTTATATTAATAACTGTATTTAAAAAACTAAGCAAAAAGAAAAGAAATAATATAAATCAAATGGGTTATAACTGTTTATTTAATAATAACAATAATAATTTTTAATTTAACCTAACCATTAAGTGCCAGCTTAGAACGTATAAACATGGAAGGGGAATTGCCTATATTTCCCGTGTAACAAGCCTGTATCCAAGATATGCGAGAGAGAAAGATAGTGATTAATAATCGTCCGCAATAGGCATGCGCTGATATCGTTGTTGCCATGGGATTGTATGCTTTGCTTGAATTTGACGTTCACAAATTTAAATTCGGTGTCATCGATCGCAAGTGATCGTAAGAAATTTATTTTTATTAATATAATATAATATAATATATTTACATATTATATACACATTTATTAATAACGTAATATAATATAATTTATATAATAATGTTATAATTATAATATATATACAGGGTGTCCGATAATTATTGACACAGCCGAAGTGTGAAGGTAGATTGGCTCAATCTGAAAAGAAAAGTCCTGTACCATTTTGCTAAATTCGCAACAGTTATTGCGTTATTAATTAAAATATCTGAGCTAATGAGCGCGTGGGAAACGGTAGGCCGGAATCAGTAGGCATGTAAGATGACTTATTTGTTTGCATCTCTTAGCAACAAATATCAGACGTCGCTCGCCGCTCGCTGCGTAACTCCACCTCTCGCTCAGATGATGCTTTTATTGCTAAGAGACGTAAACAAATAAGCCATCTTACATGCCTACCGATTCCGGCCTACCGCTTCCCACGCGCTCATTAGCTCAGATATTTTAATTAATAACGCAATAATTATTGCGAATATAGCAAAATGGTACAGAACTTTTCTTTTCAGATTGAGCCAATCTACCTTCACACTTCGGCTGTGTCAATAATTATCGGACATTCTGTATATATACACATATATATATTATGTTATTATTATAATTATAATTATATATATTGTTTATTATATTGTTATTATTATATTGTTATTATATATATTATATATATTGTTATTATTATAATATATTTATAATTATAATTATATATATTGTTATTATATATATTATATATATTGTTATTATTATAATTATAACATAATTATGTTATATACTATAACTTTTTTTCTAATAAATTTGTTGCGATAACTTGCGATCAATGACACTGAATGTGAAATTGTCAAATTCAAATTTAAACAAAGCATACAATCCCATGGCAACGACGCGTATGCGCATTGCGGACAATGATTAGTCACTATCTTTCTCTCTCACACCAAAACACATGTCTTGAACACAGTCTCGGTGCTCAATTCCCCTTCCATTGAATATATGTTCTAAGAATGCCAGCTGTAAATATCGAAATATATCAACTCTTCTTCTTTATTTATTGGCACGGAACAGACAGACTACTGTTCATACTGCCAGATAACCATCACATGTAGTTTCCCAGAGACACGTTGACGGGCAATTTTCAAATCAGAATATTACACTTTCGGAAGAAACCGACTATGGATGTAATCAACTTTAAAGATGGATTATTTAGGATCTTGTGAATGTCGTATGAAGGCGGGAGGCGAAGGACACGCTCGATGGAGCTGAGGAGCGAGCCACGATGCGCACTATACAGAGGGCAATCCCACAGAATATGACCGATGTCCTGTCTAGGGGCTCCGCAATCACATGCAGGAGAGTCCACAAGGCTGCATCTAAAGAGACTGAAATTTAAATTGTAGTGGTTAGAACGAATTCTGCTGACCGTAGTTATTTCTAAGCGGTTTAGCGAAAAAAAGCCCGAAAACCAAGCATGCGCGGGGAAGGCCGGATAGTTATCAAAGTAGAGAGTGCCCTTAAAGTTCGCCTGGGCTGCGTTCCAAAACCTTACTCAATCAACCCTACAGAACCCGGAGAAGTGGGGGACAGAGTAAGTCAGAGTAAGCTACTACATTGAATAAATTTGGAACGGGTTAGAGTAACAGTTGTTGCCCGCTCGTTCTTTAAGAAACCGTAAGCAAACCTCTGCCACTTCTTTTATTAAGTGAATCGTATATATATATAGGTATGCCAAGAATCTTGATAGTTAATTAGATTAGTTGAATTCATTTTTGTAAAATTTTCTTAGGATTAACTTAGAACTAAAGTTCAGACTTCTGAAAGATATCTCAAATTAGCGCGCTTTTCCTAAGATTTACTCTTTCAACCTACCTCGGAAGCAGGGTTGGGAGAGTTAACTCTGTGTACATTTACTATGAGTTTTGGAACGAACAGACTCCGCCCATATAGTATGTTACTTCGCGTTTCGGAACGACCATGGGTTAACTCTCTTACTCAGAGTACGATTTTGGAACGCAGCCCTGACGGATCAAAAATTCCCTCGAGAGTTTGGCATATCTTTCACGAAAAGGGCCGAAAAGGTCAGAGTAAGGAAGGAGATATTCCAAAGACACCCCCCCCGACGACTGCGTTCTTGGCAAGAAGATCCGCTGTTTCATTACCAAGGATCCCGACATGAGCCGAAATCCATGAGATAATTATATCAATTCCCTGTAAAAAGGCTGACCTCAGCTTATTCTTTAAAACAAAGATTAAATAATGAGAAGCTTTCATTTGCGCACAGTACACTTGCACACGTTGCAATTGCCCACCGTGCTATTAGACACATGAAGTTGCGCACAGTTCTTTTGCGCACAGTTCTTTTACACAGTTTATTTAACTAAATAATTAGAATAATTAGGTAAAAATACACACACACACACGGGGGAGTGCAAGGGGGGCCTTCGGCCCCCCCTCCCGCACCCACCCCGTTGGTAGGGGTGCCTTAAGAACGTGTGCGCAAATGAACTGTGGGCAAAAGAACTGTGCGCAAAAGAACTGTGCGCAACTTCATGTGTTTAATAGCACGGTGTGCAATTGCAACGTGTCCAATTGTACTGTGCGCAATTGAGCCTCTCCCTTAAATAATTGCCATCTCTATTAATCCTACAGGAAGATATAATGTCGACGACGCTGCGGGAATCGGTAAATATTGTCACTTCAGAAACACCAATTTCCAGGACACATTCCACCGCCTGTATAATGGCAACGCATTTTCCCGAAAAGACAGAGAAGTCACGATCTAGTTTCGACTTCTTATTGATATTTAAAGATGGAGAGTAAACACCAACACCGACGAAGTCGCCATCAACAAGCTTGGAAGCATCAGTAAAAATCTGATGTCTTTCACTGACAAGGTTTTCAAGAGCAGACTGAAAGATCAGCTGAGGGAAGGGAGAGTTCTTAATATCTTCCACCACCATAGGGGGGGTGTAGAAGGTACGAGGAAGGAAGGAAGAAGTCTCATAGGAAAACAAATACAACGGAATATTAGTAAATGAAGCGATTTTGTGTCTAAATTTTTTGACGACACAAAAACGCTGTAAAGAAGAAACTTATTAAACGAGTGATTACGGCCATAAACAATGAGTGCCACCTGAAGGTCGCAAAGCTTATCGATCAGAACGCTGTCAGCAAGCGCAAAAGACCTCAGAAGGAGCCTAGAGGTCAAGAGCATGAACCTATGACGGACCAGGCCCACCCCCGTCTCCGCAAGGACAACATTAGTGGGGGTCGACTTCCTCAAACCGATGCAAAGTCTCAATGTTCCGCGCTGAATGCTTTCCATAGCTTCCATTAAACTATTGTTATGAGTCGGGAACAAAAAGGAGCCATACTCTATTGACCCGCGTATCAGAGCCTTATAATTACATAAGAGGGTGCGAGGGTCCGCTCCCCACCACGTCCCCCTCAGGGACTTGAGGATATTAGTCAACTTGAGGCATTTATATATGAGATACTGCGCATGAGTTCGACCACCCGGGTTGGAGTCCAGGAAAACACCGAGAAACCTATGCGAAAGCACTGGTCTGATTGTCTTTCCATTAAGGGCAATTGAATAGTCATTTATATTAATTCTTTTATGGGTGAAGATCATCAAAGCTGACTTAGATTCAGAGACGGATAAACCACGAGACAACAAAAAACCAGAAAGGTTGTTAGCCGATTTTTCAATTAATTTAAGAGATGTCTCTAGATCACTAGATCTTACAAAGAGAGTGATATCATCCGCGAATTGAATTATTTGGCACTTTTTTGGGAGTTGATCTTTGAATTCTCTAGCATAGATGTTGAACAACAACGGGCTTAATATAGATCCCTGAGGAACTCCCCTGTGAGAAACAAAGCCCGATGACAAGGTTCCATTAATGACTACCTGAGCGTCTCTGAAATAAGTAAGTTGGTAAGTAAACCAGCAAATTTTTGGCGGAAGCCCAATCTTTATAAGATCACTAATAAGGATATTCGAGATTACATTATCAAATGCGCCACATATATCAAGAAATAGGCCAACCGTGAATTGTTTAGACACAAAGCCGCATTAAATTTCCGTAGAGAGAATGCCCAAATTGTCCGAGCAAGACCTTTTCTTACGGAAACCATATTGAAAGGAGGGAAGGATTCTCGAGGACTCGACCCACCAATCCAATCTAGTCAGAATAAGCCCTTCCAGTATTTTCAAAATGCAAGAGGTGAGAGAAATTGGGCGGAATTTGCCCAGGGAATTCTTCGGAATCAAGTATATCAACGATTGGTGCCAAGAAGGGGGAAATAAGCCCGTATCCAACAGTTTGTTGAGAATGTCGAGCAAAAATTTAAGGTGGCTTTCAGGGAGCGTGGCAACAATTTCGTAGTCAATCTGGTCCATGCCAGGGGAAGAACGCTTCTTGGAATTCCTGATTACCGACAGCAATTCCCTCATCGAGAAGGGGCTCTCAAAAACCCTACAAGAATAAGCGGACGGGAAATCCCCAACAGAGAAAAATGACTGGTGCAACGAGGATGGGGGGAACATCGAGGAAATACAATCCGAAATCTCCCTCGAAAGAAGGTGGTTAGAAAGAGGAGGGGGGAGAGATGCCCAGGTGCCGGTTCTTGAAACGCTTAATAATTTTCCAGATGTAGGTAATAGAGGTTTTAGGCGAAAGGTTCTGACAGAAATCTCTCCACCCCCTCCTCTTTTCGGCTCTCAAAACGCGCTTGGAGACGGCCTCCTGCCTTTTGAACGCTAAATAATTTCCATACGAGGGAGATCTCTTAAAAACTGCAAGCAGCCTACGCCTCAAATCAACTGCCGATTGACATGCGTCATTCCACCAGGGGGCCGGCAAAGAAGATTTTTTCTCTTCTTTTCTGGATTTAGCGGCATGCGAGGATGGAAAGTTTGATCCTCCTGGAAGGTAGTCCTTTAAATGAGAAATAAATATGTTATACTTTTGGACTGCATTGAGAGACGAATCTTCTAGTTGACTTTCCAACGTTTCCACATTCGAACGCAAATCCAAGAAAAACTGAGCCTTCTGACATTTTGAAAGTTTGATTTTATGGGAGAAGAAATTTCTTTTTTTAAGTAGGTGATTGAACCTAATTGTCACTGGGAAGTGGTCACTCAAGTGAGAGTCATCTGAGACAAACCACTCACAGTAATCGATAATAGAAGGCGAGACAAACGCCAGGTCGATTGCCGATTTTAATTGGTGTGGACGAGTTAAGAAAGTGGAAGAGCCCCGGTTAATACACGTAAAAGAAAAAGCGAGAGCAGAAGCCAAAAGGAGGGAGCCCTCTCTATCACTCTTTTTACTGCTCCACTCACGATGATGGGCGTTGAAGTCCCCCAGAAGAATAACATGAGAGAAGGAACCACAATAAGCAAAAAGAGCGTCATACTCCGAAGGAGACAAAGATTCATGTGGATGTCTATATATCGATACTATTACCAGATCGAAATGCTCAAAATGGATGGATACTGCCATACCTTCAAGCCTGTTGTTAAAGCGTATGCAATCCTTAATGATGCTATACGGAACGAATCTACAGACCGCCAAGAGCAAGCCGCCGCAATTCGGAACACCAGAGTCTGCCCGGAAGACATTGAAATTGTGGATATTTATCTGGGAGTTGTCCTTTAGCCAAGTTTCCGACAATGCGAGTACATCATGATTTTGAAACAATAAATTAGAAATATCTTTTTTATTTGCCAGCGAGTGATAATTCCATTGTAAAATACTAATAGCTTGGTTATTGTTGAAGTTAATTTGCATTTGATTGATCATTTAAAGTGGGATTGGATTTGAAGTTGCTGGAGTTGAGAGATTGCAAATATGAGTTAAGAAAGTCCGAAACCATCTCATGGAGGCCCAGAAGTTTAAGAAAGGGAGAAATTTTTTCCATAATTGCATTGATAAGACCAGAGAGCTGGGCAGGAAGTTCCGGATTAGGGTTGGAATTAAAATTAGAGAATGGGGATTGAAAAGAGGGAGCATGAGAAGGGAAAGGATGGGGATTTAAAAAAACGCCATTGCGAGAATATGTAGGAGCTCTTCTGTTAGGTGCTAATAAGAGAGAGTTTTGACTATTAAAAAAATTATAGGCTGGTTTGGGGGTAAGTTTAGAAGAAAAATGAGACGATTGAGAAGCTGAAGTTTTGGTGTTTTTATGACTGGGAAAGGAGGAGGATGCAGAAGAGAAGGAAGGAGAGGGAGAGGCAAAAGAAGACGAGCGGGAAGAAATATTAGAAGATGGTAGTACGGAGCTGTATTGCTGTACAAGGGGAGATGAAAGAGGAGAAGGAGGGATTGTAGGAGAAGGATGTGAAAAGGAAGGGGAAGGGGAGGGAGATGGGAAAGGGGAGGAAGGAGATGAAGTATCAAGAGAAGGAAAATCTGTAAAATTAAACAGTGGATTTGTGTTTAAATAAATTGGGTTACTACGAAGACGGCCTCTGGCCTCTACAAGAGTGATGTTCTCATGAGCAGCCAGTTCTCGGATCTTTTTCTGGAAGATATACTCCGGGCAGGAGGTGCTGGTGGTTTTGTGTGAACCTCTACAATTAATACAAATAGGTAATTCATCTTTCCTCGGACAACAATCCGGACTCTCATGAGATCTCTCCCCACAGTGTAAACATCTAGGGTGACCTTTACACTGTGATTTCAAGTGACCAAAGCGCAAACAAGCAAAACAAAGAGAAGTTTTGGAAACGAAAGGCTCGACAGCGTGACTAACCATATAAAGGTATAAATACCTCAACAATGTTTGGCCCTTGAAGGTCACCAGAATAGTCTTAGAAGGAGTCAGCCCCGAGTCACCATCAGCAACCTCGGTAGGCAAAGAGTCTGAGTTCCTTTTCCTTCTATTGAGTCTTTTAATGGATAATACCACCGCTTCACTGTCTATTCCTCTGCGAATATCCTCCTCGGAAAGGTCCAATGGGACATTGCGGATAATGCCCCTTCTAGTCGTTCTATAAAATGGAATGAATACCTTGTATTTTTTAGCCTTGAGAATTGGACTAGCAATAAGATTGTTTGCCGCAACACGGGATTTCAACTGAACGTTAATTTTAGAGAAACCGATTTTTTTGAGCTCCACAATATCTTTTTTCTGGATTGAGTACAATAAGCGACCTATACCAATAGGGTCAATTGAGGAGGAGGAGCCCTCCGGAGATTGAATTGTGACGTCAAAAGGGCCTCTCGAGGTCCTGTCGTACTTGTTAGTTTCAGAAAGAAAAGAAAAATCAAGAACGCTTCTATCGTCAGAAACACGCGGGAATGGCTTACCTGCCTTTGGAACATCCCCCTCTCCCGACTCACCACCGGCGACCTTCGAGACAGGTGAGCTCTCCTTTTCTACTATCTTGCGCTTCGAATTTTTTACTTTGACCACATCAAGTCTAGGATTGTCGACGAAATCCTTCGAGGCTGATTCAGACGAAGCCTTTAAAAGAGAAGAATCATTAGATGCAGCATTATGGGGAAGGTCGTTATCAAGTTTCATCATAACATCAGACTCGGGAGGGAACGGAGGGAGAGAGGAAGCAATAGAGTTGAGTTTTTCTTCATCGTTGAGCCTCGACACGTCAGTAAACTTGGATCCAAGCACGTTGGAAGTCAGAGAAATTAGGTTGGATTTATAGGGGGGACCTCCCCCTGGGTCTTGAATCGACATATCTGAGTGGCTATAATTTGCCCACGTTCTAATTGCCCACCGTTAAAAATGACCACGTTCTAATTGACCACGTTCGAAATGCTCACGTTCTGATCGACCACGTTCGGAATGGCCACGTGAATTATTGCATGGAGTTCGATTTGACCACGTTCGGAATGGACACGTCTTGTTTGCTGACGTTCAGTTTGTCAACGTTCGAATTGACCACGTTCGGAATGGCCACGTGAATAATTGCATGGAGTTCGCTTTCACCATGTTCGAAATGGACACTTTCGATTTGACCACGTTCGAAAAAAACACGTTCGATTTGACCACGTTTGAAATGGCCACGTGAAATATTGCATGAAGTTCGATTTGACCATGTTCGGAATGGACACGTTCGATTTGACCACGTTCGGAATGGCCACGTTCGATTTGACCACGTTCGGAATGGACACGTTCGGAATGGCCACGTGAAATATTGCATGGAGTTCGATTTGACCACGTTCAGAATGGATACGTTCGAATTGACCACGTTTGGAATGGCCACGTGAAATATTGCATGGAGTTCGATTTGACCACGTTCGGAATGGACACGTTCGATTTGATTACGTTCGGAATGGCCACGTTCGATTTGACCACGTTCGGAATGGACACGTTCGATTTGACCACGTTCGGAATGGCCACGTGAATTATTGCATGGAGTTCGATTTGACCACGTTCAGAATGGACACGTTCGAATTGACCACGTTCGGAATGGCCACCTGAAATATTGCATGGAGTTCGATTTGACCACGTTCGGAATGGACACGTTCGATTTGACCACGTTCGGAATGGCCACGTGAATTATTGCATGGAGTTCGATTCGACCACGTTCGGAATGGACACGTTCGATTTGATCACGTTCGCAGTGGATACGTTCGGATTGGACACTACCGATAATATGAACCGGTGCCTAGAGTAACTAGCAATAACTGATCAATTAAAGGCCAATAAGACCAATGTGTCCAATTTATACCTCTGCATTACTGCTTTCTGTTACAAGAGACCAGAAAGCATTTTCGGACCGTATCTCGGCCGTAAAGCGATACGTTAGAGGAACAAGAATAGCGCGATCGTCCATCCTTTTCTATTTTTTAAAATATCTTTTTATACTGATGCTTGACGGTTAGGGCCACCGCACAAGCTTTTGCACCGTAATGTTTTCGTTCGCTCTTGGGTAAAACCTGCGGCAGAATGCACCAAACAGCTCGCAAAATTTCTTGTAATTTACATTTACTAGATCGCAGGTAATCCAATAGGAAATATTACATCGTCTACCGCAGATTTAAGAAATGATACTAGCAATATAGGATGTATTCGGAGAGTAGAGACCCTCTAATAAGAGTCGCGAAATAAGGAATCCAATTTTGATTGGTGCCGACATTTTTCAGCGAAATACCGGAAGTAGCCATGACGCGAAATTTAATTACGAGGAAAGATTTTTCTTATATAACCCTTTTTCGAAGAATTGTTACAGTCTGACGCAGAACAACCAGTCATTTTAGAAATTTTGAAGTACACGTTAATATAATCTTCCTGTACAGACAACTGTTTAGATGCACATGTGTTTCTAGGTTAGGTTAATGTTATGTCGAACATGGCTCTTTTATTTTTCCCTAGATTTTTTATTACATTTTTTAGGGAAAAACAAAATTATTCCGATCGGAAACGTTTCCGAACAGTTTCATAATAAGTACCCAGAGTAGAACTGCCGAATCAAACAACGCGATTGGTCCTTACGATATGGCCATTGCACACTGGACGCGATGAGCGATATCCAATAAGAGCCCTGATTTTTGTCACCACGTGATGAAAAGTAGAGCTCTCATTGGATATCGCTCATCACGTCTAATGTGCAATGGCCATTACGATTACGATTACAAAAGGTGTGTGCGAAAATTTTGACTGAAGATTAATGCAGGATTCACATTTTATATAAAACAAATTTTTTTATTGGATATCGGACGTCGTACTTTGGAAATCAAACGTAGTGTGAATCCTTCATATGGGGATCTTAAAGACACTGTCTTGTTTTACCGACAAAAATTAAAATGTTTTTATATTAAAATTTATTAGTTTTTATGTTCAGTTGTACAGAATTATAAATTCTTTTGATGAGATAAATCCAGGGTGGATTTTGCATGAAAGAATTTTAGTGAACTTTTAGGGCCAATTTCATTAACACAATAGTTTAACTTTAACCTCGGATGAAATTATATCTTTGAGATCCTCTTGAAGGTCATTGCACACACTTTCCGTAAACGTAACCGTAACGCAAGGATTCGACCAATCGCGTGGCTTGATCCGCGTGACGGACAACCGAATCAACCCATACAGCACCGAAAGATTGCAGAAACATTGCGTAGATCAAACATTGAAACATTGTAATATTGCATGGGAATTGCGAATTGTTTCTGCAATATTACTGCAAGATTGCAGCAACGGCTGGATGGCCGCTTTTTGTAATATTGCAATGAAACATTATAGCAACATTGCAATGTAATGTATTTGAAAAAATGCAACGTATAGTAATATTACTTTTTTTTATTTTACTGGCAAAAATTTTGCTTTTGTGATCTTTTTTAAATATATTTAAGTATAAATTAATATACAAACATTGATTGGAATTAATTATATCTTTATTTGACATAAAATGTAAAATATCTTGTAAAATATTCAATTTTCAAAAATCTTACTTAATACTTTTATGCACGGAATAATCAGATCCATCAATTGGTGTAAACAAAACATAAAGTTGCTTTAAAAAAAAGTATTTTACAAAATATTTTACATTATATGTCAAAAAATTGTAAACTTCGAAACCTTATTATAACTCAAAAAGTACTTAAGAAAAAAATATTTTATTATAGTGTTTTGAAAAGCTCTCGAGATAAGTTACAAGAATATGCAATAAAAAAATGGGGGTTCCCATTTAAAAATATCAAAGTGATTTTTATGTGATTTTGATGGTGCTATTCAAGGTCAAACTGATATGATAATTAAATAGCTTTTTTTAAGCCCTTCAATTTGGTATACTTATATCTTTCATTATAGTGGACCGTTTTCGAGATATTTGACCGTTTCCAGACTTTTGGGACTCTGTATATAAAACAATATATATATATATATATATATATAAGTATATTTTTTTATATTAATTAAATATATTTCTCAATGTCTATTTGGATCAACAGAACCGTAACACAGTAAATGAACAAATTAGTGACTATAAATAAAATTTAATAGATTTTATTTTGTAATCTTTCTGGAATGTTGCTGTAATATTCTCCTGAAATATTACAATTATATGTTCTTGTAATGTTTCTACAATGTTACATTGCAACTTTGCTGCAATGTAACTGCAATGTTTTGTGCTGTATGGGAAGCAACGCGATTGGTCGAATCCTTACGTTACGGTTACGGAAGGTGTGTGTAATGACCTTTAGGCAGGTAAGTATAAATTGGATACACCCAATATGAAGACCATATATATTATAGCTGTGTTCGGAGAGACGCTATTTAGCGCCATTAACATTTAGCGCTCCGTCCTTGTTTAACTTTTAATAAGTAACAAAGATAAAATGACGCTCTTAGCGCTAACAGCGTCTCTCCGAATAGAGACCCTCTAATAAGAGTCGCGAAATGACACAGTAAAGTTAGGTCGGCAACGCCATTTTTCAGCAAAAACCGGAAGCCATGGCTAATATAATACAACTGTGAACACCATCACAGTTGTAAAGAGCCATGTTCGACATGACATTAACCTAACCTAGAAAAACATGTGCATCTAAACAGTTGTCTGTACAGGAAGATTATATTAACGTGTACTTCAAAATTTCTAAAATGACTGGTTGTTCTGCGCCAGACTGTAACAATTCTTCGAAAAAGGGTTATATAAGAAAAATCTTTCCTCGTAATTAAATTTCGCGTCATGGCTACTTCCGGTATTTCGCTGAAAAATGTCGGCACCAATCAAAATTGGATTCCTTATTTCGCGACTCTTATTAGAGGGTCTCTACTCTCCGAATACATCCTATATTGCTAGGATCATATCTTAAATCTGCGGTAGACGATGTAATATTTCCTATTGAATTACCTGCGATCTAGTAAATGTAAATTACAAGAAATTTTGCGAGCTGTTTGGTGCATTCTGCCGCAGGTTTTACCCAAGAGCGAACGAAAACATTACGGTGCAAAAGCTTGTGCGGTGGCCCTAACCGTCAAGCATCAGTATAAAAAGATACTTTAAAAAATAGAAAAGGATGGACGATCGCACTATTCTTGTTCCTCTAACGTATCGCTTTACGGCCGAGATACGGTCCGAAAATGCTTTCTGGTCTTTTGTAACAGAAAGCAGTAATGCAGAGGTATAAATTGGACACATTGGTCTTATTGGCCTTTAATTGATCAGTTATTGCTAGTTACTCTAGGCACCGGTTCATATTATCGGTAGTGTCCAATCCGAACGTATCCACTGCGAACGTGATCAAATCGAACGTGTCCATTCCGAACGTGGTCGAATCGAACTCCATGCAATAATTCACGTGGCCATTCCAAACGTGGTCAAATCGAACGTGTCCATTCCGAACGTGGTCAAATCGAACGTGTCCATTCCGAACGTGGTCAAATCGAACTCCATGCAATATTTCACGCGGCCATTCCGAACGTGGTCAATTCGAACGTGTCCATTCTGAACGTGGTCAAATCGAACTCCATGCAATATTTCACGTGGCTATTCCGAACGTGGTCAATTCGAACGTGTCCATTCCGAACGTGGTCAAATCGAACGTGTCCATTCCGAACGTGGTCAAATCGAACGTGGCCATTCCGAACGTGGTCGAATCGAACGTGTCCATTCTGAACGTGGTCGAATCGAACTCAGTGCAATATTTCACGTGCCCATTCCGAACGTGGTCAATTCGAACGTGTCCATTCCGAACGTGGTCAATTCGAACGTGTCCATTCCGAACGTGGTCAATTCGAACGTGTCCATTCCGAACGTGGTCAAATCGAACGTGGCCATTCCGAACGTGGTCAAATCGAACGTGTCCATTCCGAACGTGGTCAAATCGAACTCCATGCAATATTTCACGTGGCCATTCGAACGTGGTCAATTTGAACGTGTCCATTCCGAACGTGGTCAAATCGAACTCCATGCAATATTTCACGTGGCCATTCCGAACGTGGTCAATTTGAACGTGTTTATTCCGAACGTGGTCAATTTGAACGTGGCCATTCCGAACGTGGTCAAATCGAACGTGTCCATTCCGAACATGGTCAAATCGAACTCCATGCAATATTTCACGTGGCCATTTCGAACGTGGTCAAATCGAACGTGTCCTTTTCGAACGTGGTCAAATCGAACGTGTCCATTTCGAACGTGGTCAAAGCGAACTTCATGCAATTATTCACGTGGCCATTCCAAACGTGGTTAATTCGAACGTTGACAAACTGAACGTCAGCAAACAAGACGTGTCTATTTTGAACGTGGTCAAATCGAACTCCATGCAATAATTTACGTGTCCATTCCGAACGTGGTTGATCAGAACGTGAGCATTTCGAACGTGGTCAATTAGAACGTGGTCATTTTTAACGGTGGGCAATTAGAACGTGGGCAATTTGGACGCTCTCGACATATCTTAGTCGAATAAATTTTTATTTTTTTTCTTAGCCGAAATAGTCCGACGGTTAAGATGGCGGCAATTGCGCACCACAGATTCTGGCGGATCACGCTGCGATCAGATGGTCAGGTTGCTCGTAAAACAATTTGACCACGATAAATTCACTCAACAGGATTCGAGCAATGCAACTACCACACCATTATTATAAATATCAGAAAACTAAAAACTATGTCACGCTGTACAAAAGCAAGCCTCACTAGACAGGCACGTGCTCTCTCGTCCGCGGCTAAAGCTCGAATCCATATATCAACTCCATTGAACTCATCTCCACTGCGGTCAACTCAATATGGCTGCTTCAATTAGATGGGGGCATCGCCAATCAGAAATCGCGACGCCTGTGTCGCTTCTCTCTTTATATAGGACTCTATTGCCAAGCTGTTGCAGTCAAAAAGTAAAGAAACACAGGAGGGAATGTATCGGTAGTGGGGGCTAGGCAAATCGCTGACGGATATTCGTTGGCAGCTATCTTGAGCGTCCACTTTTTTGACGCTTTTTCGACACTTTTTTGACATCTTTCAGTTCTTTATTCAATTCCTACTGCTTGCCAATATCTACTGCTCTAATTTTTTTTTAAATAGTAACAAAAAAGGTTATCGCTTTTCACTATAAAAACCTATTTATTCTGACTATGGTTGTACATCTTCTTGACTCCCATGCACGAGATAACTCGCTGATAAAAATTACGAATAAAGAATAGAGTATAATTGCCAAAGCAAATTATCTCGGAAGTCATACTTTAAATAACAAATCATTTTCTAATTGCCGCAGTAAATTTTGAGGTACTTCCAGTATCTTTATGCGAAAAGCCATTCAATATTGGCGCCCGTGAGCGGCCATCTTGAGCGTCCACTTTTTATGCTGGTATATATAGGCACTTCCGTCCGCTTCGCTAAAACCATATGCTCCCTCCTGTGTTTCTTTACTCTTTGGTTGCAGTATGGCTTCTTGTGGCAGAAAGTAGTAATGCAACAAGGCTAAAGGCACAGATTAATAGACAGATAGCCAAAGGCCCGGGTTAAGGCGAGACTCATTTTCGTGCTTTGATTATCGACACACTTTGCCCCTTACCGACAGACTTTGCCCCTAGGTGCGAGTTTGGACTAAATATATCCAATTTTATCGACAAACTTTGCCCCTAGGTGCGAGTCCGGGCTAATTGACCGTGAGATGAGAGAGGTGAGAGCACCACTGATCTATATATTATCTAAATAGCTGACTGGCCCTGTGTCGCTGTACCCATAGACATAGTATGCTAATTCGATTCCGGGAGATAGGAGAGGTCAATACACTACAGATTCGTACGCTCTCTTAGATGTAGAAAAAATCTCTTCTTTATTCGTAGTTACAAGACTATATCCACGGCACGTCTCCTCTTCCTTACAGCGTGCGTGTCCCCCTTCGCCTCCTCAGCGCCACCGCTCTTCTTAGCGCGCGAGGCGCTTCCTAGTATAATGGCGGGAATACAAAAAACAAACTAAAAAATATTACCATTTCCTACATCTCTTCCCCCTCCTTTGAGGTGGTAACAGCTCAAATAAACAGAATAAAATAAAATAAAATAAATTATTCGCTTTCCCTCTTGACTTAACGGATATAGAGAATGAATAAAAGGATATTTCGTTATTGTACGCCTAACAGCTTCTTAGGTGTGATGACTTTTCATCCGCTTCGCGTACGTCGTTCCGTCTTCCCGTCTTCTCTTCTCTCTGGTGTTTCGTCTGTATCGGTCTCTTTCTTGTGTTGAGGTTCAGGTATTGATTTACCTGTATCCGAAGATCGTTTGTACTGCTTCAGGAATTCTTCTGATATCTCGTTATGTTCATTCGTAGAAAGCTCTAGTGGGTAGAGTCTTTTCACTGGTCGTACTAATTCTCCGGTTGCTGTCTTCAGTTTTACAACGCGTACTTTGTCATCTCGTCCCGGAAATAGCTGGGTTACTTTGCCTAGTGGTCAGTCCAGACGTTTTGACTGATCGTTGCCGATGAAAACGATGTCTCCTACTTTAATATCCGTTTCGAAATTTGATTTCAGTTTATTTCTTCGAGATAGCTGTCCTAGATATTCGATTCTGAATCTATGTCGCAATTGATCACGGAGTTCTTGGCGATATTTTATTCTTCTGTTGAGTTTTTCCGTGGATGCTATGATGTCCATGTCTGGTACTTCGCTGTTTCTTAAATCCTGTAAGAACAGTGCTGGAGATAACGGTATCAATTGTTGAGGATCTTCTGCTAAATATGTGATCGGCCGTGAGTTAATGATGGCTTCGCAGTCGCAAAGTATAGTTGTGAGCTCTTCATAATTTAAAAGGGCTCGTCTCAGCACCTTACGTAAGAGTTCCTTTATGGATCGGATTAACCGTTCCCACCATCCTCCCCACCAGGCTGCTGAGGGTGGGTTAAAGATCCATTGAATCTTCTCAGCAGAACTATATTCTTCAATTTTTGACCAATCGATTTCTTGAAGATATCTATTAGCTTCTATGAAGTTGGTTTCGTTGTCCGTGTAAACCGTTGATGGACGTCCTCTTCGTGCTATGAATCGACGAAAGGCTTCTAAAAATAATTCTATAGACAAGGAAGTCACCAACTCTAGATGAATTGCTCGGTAAACTGCGCAGGTGAATAAACAGATCCATGCTTTAGTCTTATCTCGTAAGAATAGAGGGCCTGCGAAGTCTATGCCAGTAATTTCAAAGACTGCTGCTTCTCTCACTCGATTTTCTGGTAATACTGCTGGTGAACTTACGATATTTTTTGCATTGTATCTTCTACATGTGATGCATTTCCGTGTTACTGAACTAACTGCCCGTCTGCCTTTTAGGATCCAATATTGTTCTCGTAGATGATTCATGACGATTTCTATATGTGCGTGTCCTAGTTTTCTATGTGTATATTCAATTAATTTAACGACGATAGGATGACGAGAATCTAATATAAAGGGGTGACGGAAATCCAGTGTATCTTGTCTGTTGGAAATTAAGCTCTTCGTTCTCAGAAGACCTGATTCGTCTTTGTATATATCCATAGCTCTCAATTTGGACATGAGTGTTTTAGAAAAGCTTCCTTCTTGTACCAGTCGTAACAATGTTGTCTCTGCTGACTGTATTTCTTTCGCTGTCAAAGCTGTCTTGGACCGGAGTTCTCTCTTCTGTTGACTGTTGACTATGAATCTTCTTATCCAAGCTAATGTACGTATAATTCGTAAATAATTTGATAAAAACAATAGGCGATCTGTTAATCTTTGTTCTTCTTGATTTTCACTCATATTACTCATGACTGTAGTGGCAGTATGTTCGATAAGTTTTCTCTCCTTGTTTACCGTTTTCCGTGCTTCGTGTGCCACCAAGTCTTCATTTATTATGGGTCGAGAATTTGGCCACATTTCTTTAGGAAACTTGAGCCATCGTGGACCCTCCCACCAGTGTGTTTCCAGCAATTGTCTGGCATTGCATCCTCTTGATGGAAGGTCGGCTGGATTCATATCTCCCGGAACATGTTGCCAACGAGTTGGATTAGTCAATTGTCTTATTTCCTGTACCCTATTCCAAACGAACGTAGCCCATCGTGTGGAGAAGCCTTCATTTGCGCACAGTACAATTGCACACGTTGCAATTGCACACCGTGCTATTAGACACATGAAGTTGCGCACAGTTCTTTTGCGCATAGTTCTTTTGCGCACAGTTCATTTGCGCACAGTTCTTTTGCGCAAAGTTCTTTTACACACTTTATTTAACTAAATAATTAGAATAATTAGGTAAAAATACACACACACGGGGGGTGCAAGGGGGGCCTTCGGCCCCCCCTCCCGCACCCTCTCCGTCGGTAGGGGTGCCTTAAGAACGTGTGCACAAATGAACTGTGGGCAAATGAACTGTGCGCAAAAGAACTGTGCGCAACTTCATGTGTCTAATAGCACGGTGTGCAATTGCAACGTGTCCAATTGTACTGTGCGCAATTGAGCCTCTCCCCATCGTGTGTCTCTTTGGATCCAGGTTAGTACCGTCGACGAGTCCGTCCAGTAGTATTGTTCGATTTGACGATTGTTTAAGGCGGTCGTTACTCTATTAATAAGTCTAGCATCTATTGAGGCTTCTAATAGCTCTAATCTCGGAATTGTAGCCTTTTTTTTGGGAGATATTCTGGATTTGGTTTCGATGAAGTGAACGTCTACACTGCTCTCCGACTGGACTCTGGCAAATATTACGGCTCCATAGGCTTCTTGACTAGCGTCTGTAAAAAGATGTAGACAGTACTTTGGTGATCTCCCAATGCCCAACGTGAGATTCTCACTTGACAAAGTAATTTTAATTCTAGTTGCCATTGTAAGAATGTCTTTCTAATATCATCCTCTACTTCAGTATCCCAGTCTACGTTGCTGCTCCATAATCTCTTCAATAGTATCTTAGGTTTTACTACTACAGGACATGCTATTCCGATAGGGTCGAATATCTTATGAGTATAAGATAAAATCTCTTTTTTAGTTACCTTATCCCGGTGTGTTTGTAATAACGTAGACGATGATATCCTTAGAGTATCTTCTTGGGTGTCCCACGTTAATCCTAGTACTTGAATTTCTCGTTTATTATTCTCATCATAAGACCGTCGCCAACCTCTTAGATCGAAACCACCAATCGCCATAATGGAAGTCGCCTTTTCTTGGAACGTGATTGCTTCTTCTTTAGAGTCGACGCTGGAAACACAATTATCAACGTAAAAGGATTCTTTTAACTTACTGAGAATATTTCTTTCCTTGTCGTTCTTGGTATTCTCCAGTGCGTGCTCTAGGTGTAAATCGATAGTGGCTCCCAGCAGAAAAGGACTACTAGTGGCACCGAAAATTACTCTACAATGTCGATATACTACTATGAGGTCTGGGTCTTGTGTTCTTTTCCACAAAAATCTCAAGACGTTGCGTGCCTTGGGAGATACGCTGATTTGTAGAAAGGCCTTGCGGATGTCAGCTATAATTCCAATTTTGTTTTCTCTGAGCCGTAAAAGTAGTGACGGAATCAGTTCAATGAAGTTAGGTCCTGTTTCTAGACACTGATTCTGAAACTGGTCGAATACGAGTGGTACTATTATTCTTGATGATGGTTCTGTGTGGTAGGTAAAATCCGGGTTCATCTAGTTCCTTTTCCGGTACTTCTTCTATAATGCCTTCGTTTAGCCATTCATCAAAAATCTTTTCGTACTCCTGAATTAAATTATTCTCCTTTAGTCTCTTTAATGTATTCTCCAGTCTCCTTTCCGCGATGTCTCGGTTCTCACTAAGAGGCGGGTGGTTTTCTTTCCATGGGAGTACTACTTCGTATCTTCCTGAGCGATTGAGCTTGGTTGTTTCTCGAAAATTTTCCAGAACTTCTCGTTGATGCTTTTCTTTAGATGATCTTTGGATCGGATCTTCAATTCCAATCACGTCGAGCTTCCACATATCTGCTATGCTTGCATCTTGAGAGAACATCGAAGTGACTACTAGTGCTGTATCTTGGGGTTGTTCGTTCGGAATCTTTCCCAATAATGTCCAACCAAGCTTGGTTTCTATGACAGTAAGACTACAATTGAGATTGACAATTTTCCCGGTGTATAACTTACCCAGGATGTCTGCTCCTATCAGTAGGGATATCGGTTGTTCCTCTTGTACAATATCCGTTAGCTCTATTGATTCGTGTTGTAATTCTTCTTGCCATGGCCCCTTGGTTATCTGTTGTATATTTTGGCAGATTGTGTCTTGGGAGAAGGCTGTGAAATTGCAAGCAAAACCATTATTTAAACCACATAAATGGATGCGATAACAAATATGTTTTTGTGGTTGGGTTTTAGTTCCTCCAAAAAGTAGATGAGTCATGGATTGCTTGCCCAGCTGCTCGAATCCAAAATGTTTTGCAACTGAACCTGATTTGCGATGTAAGATCGATGAGAACCTGTATCTAGAACTGCTCGTACAATCTGTTCCTTATGACCATTGTATAACTTGACACGTAATGTTTGTAGAAATATTCTGGGATTCAAGGATAAATTTGCCAAACTTTGTTCCTCCGTTTTCTTGTCCGTATTGTCTGTGTTTTTGACTGTCTCCTTGGAAACCTTGCGGCACATTAAAATAACATGCTTTCCGCCACACCAAGCACATCTCTCTTTATATTTACAATACTTACAGCTGTGACCTATCTTCAGACAGTGAAAACATGCCTTTTTACTCTTTACAACTTCTGTTCTTTCTTCCATGGACATCTTCCTCGCCTTGTCACATAGCGAACTGTCATGATTGTCGCTGCAGAAGATACATTTTGTGACACGTGTTTCTCTGGCATTGAGAAGGCCTGCAGCTGTCGATGTTTCACTTGTTTCCGGTTTCAAACTCTTTCCTCTCCTCTCTTTGCTGTCCTTTGCTGTGTTCATTCCGAAATCACTGACTGCCATGGCTATCCTCTCTTCCGCTTCTACTTCTGTCTGTAAAAAATTCATTAACTTTGTTAAGCGATCTTTAGCCACATTTTCTCCCACAGTTGCAGAAGACGGATGTCTTTGCCACACTCTTAGTAATTCTTCAGGCAGAGACGATTCAACTAAAGGATACAGCATAGCTGCACACATTTCCGTGGTGACGTTGAGAGATTCGAGAGCTCTCAGTTGTGTTTCGAGCTTGTCATAAAGATTCACTATCGATGGTTTAGCTTCTTTCTTAGTAGTGTTGCTTAATACAAATTTAAGTAACTCGCGTATATATACTTCAATCAACAGTTCATCCTTACCAAAACGGCTCTTAAGACTTTTAATGACTTTATCGTAGTTTTCAGCCGTTGGGGGGTAACTATTAACAAGCTCGTATGCTCTCGAATCTTTCACCATGGCTTGCACTAGATATTGGAATTTGTCCTCCTTGGAGATGGATTTGTCGTCGTGAATATTTTTGAAGAGATTCCAGAACAATAACCATTCCTTTAAGTCACCGTTAAACTTCTGTAGCTCGATTTTTGGCAGTTTGTATCTCTTATCTTGTGTCGAATTTGTATAGGCCGTTGTTGTATTACTGTTATTATTGTTACTTGTGCTCGCGTGCACCTCAACATTTGTTCTAGCGGGGGGGTCGATAATCCGTGAAATACTGACCTTTGTTTGCTGATATTTGATACGATACTCATCTGCTCCCTCGATTTTCTTCAGCATTTCCGCTTCCTGTATATCTCCCTCCTGCATTTCCTGGAAGATCTTTTCGTTTAGCTCTTCTAATTCGCTTGCCTTATCCTTGAATAGTGCGAACAATGCTTGAATCTTGTCTATGTCGTGCGTTTCTTTTCTGCCTTCTTGTTGTAATGTCGAGAGCGTTTTAGAAAAGGCCGTTCGCACGACTGCGCGGGTTTTCCGTAGCTTGTCCATTCTTATGCGATTCCTTTTCACTCCCGGGTTCTGTCACGGTCGCCAGAATATATGCTAATTCGATTCCGGGAGATAGGAGAGGTCAATACACTACAGATTCGTACGCTCTCTTAGATGTAGAAAAAAAATCTCTTCTTTATTCGTAGTTACAAGACTATATCCACGGCACATCTCTTCTTCCTTACAGCGTGCGTGCCCCCCTTCGCCTCCTCAGCGCCACCGCTCTTCTTAGCGCGCGAGGCGCTTCCTAGTATAATGGCGGGAATACAAAAAACAAACTAAAAAATATTACCATTTCCTACACATAGTAAGAATAGACTGCTTATGAGGTAGTGGGAAATGTCCGCCGCAACGAAAAGGACTGACTGTGAATAGTATGGGTGTCTATCTCTTTCTAGCGTATAATAGTGGGGCAAACATAGCGGCGTCACCGTGACGCCGTCACGTGTCGTCGGAGTGAAAACTGTATGTCATGACCATACGCAGGTCACGCCCACTAGAAAAAGACAGACACCCATACTATTCATGTCCTCCTTTTCTCTGTGGAGTACATTTCAATTTATAGCCAGGCTACCTTGTAAGCAGTCTATTCTTACTATGTATATGGCTATACCTAATTGAGGTCCGCCATCTTAAGGGAAGTTATGTATGTGTGTGTAAAGAGTGTGCATACAGCTGAGACAGTGCAGTGCGTGGCAGTGCCCAACAAAAATAAAAATTCAAAATTTGTTACGATAACATTTCTTATCGAATTAATATCGTTCCACTCTTTACAAACCCTAATTTTTTCAATTATTCGTCTATTTTCAGGTAGTGAATCTTAATCTCGTTGAAAAATGTCATAATGGAATTTTACTCATTCAAAAATCGCGCGTATATTTCCAACTTCCCTCTGTCATGGCACCGTTCAATTGGGTATATGTTTGCGCCTCGAGAACAAAGAGCATCAGCTATCCAGATAATATATAGATCAGTGGGGAGAGTACAGATTAAAATAGACAGATAGCCAAAGGCTTGGGCAGAGAGAAACCTGAAGGGATGTAGTACAGACACACACTAAAATGCGATTTTATCGGCAGTATGGATTACGAATATGCATGTACAATTTTTTTTACAGAACAATATATGTAATAAAAAGTATATACAGGGTATCTCATAAAGATTGTGCCAACGCTCGTGAGCAGGTAGAGCACAGCAAACTGAACAGAAAAGTCCTTTATTATTTTACAATTTCCGCAATAATTATTGAAATATTAATTTTAAAAAATTGGCGAATGAGCGCGCGTATCGCGCGGCTAGAGCGTAGGACGTACGCTCTAGGCGTGCCAGCGGCGAGTCGGCGAGTGTCGCACGACAACGAAAAGTTTGGTCACTTCTGCCCGCTCGCTGCTCGCGCGTATAGTCGCTTCCTATCGTCGATCAAACCCTGTATATAAGTATATATGTAATAATAAGTGCATTCTGCATTGTGCGCAGTGAAATATATAAAAAGCCATTCTGCGCTATGCAGTGAAATATATAGAAAAGTATTCTGCGCTGGGCGCAGTGAAATGTATGAAAAGGCATTCTGCGATGCGCGCAGAAGCGCCTAAGTTGTAGTAAAACGCATTTTATATTTTGTATTTCAAATGCTTTTTTTCTCTTATCTTTAGACTTCTTAAGATATCTGTTGCTGTTTTCTATCTCTATCTTTTTTCTTTTTACATGTGTTTTATGTTCCTCAATTTTTGACATTTTATCTTTATTTTTTTTATCCTCCAGATGCTACTGTATTTATTCATTCTACTTCCATTGTTATTTTTTTTGCAATTGCATATATCTCGATTCTTAACATAAAGTCTAACATTTGGTTTCTATGTGGATTAAGCCCGTATCAGACTACACATTGAAGATTGACGATTAAAGATTAAAGATTGGAATTTAACTAATCAGAACAAAAAGAGCAAAAATTTCTTTGTTCTGATTGGTTAAATTTCAATCTTTAATCTTCAATCTTAATGTTTAATGCGTAGTCTGATACGGGCTTAACACTCGTTGTTCTGGTCAAACCAATGTTCAGCTGCATGCTGAACGTGTTTCACACAAATCTCAAGAAGCTTTTTCTTCACATCTTTCAAATGCCAATATTTCTTGTAGCATGAGTTCAATGCTTGAAGTTAAAGAGCGACAATATTCAAAAATGTATCTGTCGGCCTTGATAGCCATTCAATTTCAGGTCCATCTTCGTTTTTGTGTTCATATTCAATTAGCTGAATATAAATCTCATTATCGTTTGATCCTTCCACCGGTGTTTTCATATTTGTTTCACGGCAGTTGTCGCATTTAGTATTTTCGTAGCCGTTGTGAGCAATATATCCTGCGAAATATGCAATTGCATTTCCTTCATATGTCCCTGGTGAATTGAAGTTGTTGTCGGATTCATTCATTACTAAATTATCGGAATAGTTCTGTTCTGAATATCTAGTAATTTCTTCAAAAGCTGTCGCAATGAGATTATCATCACAGTTGTCATTATGCATTTCAATTGGAAAAGTGAGTTCTTCTTGTAATGGAACATTGTTAGTTTCCATTTCACGGACTATCGATGTATTATCCGTTAACGAAGACGTTTCTGGGCAAATTACGTTGCCTCTGCCGCTTCCGTAAATACATCCACTTGATAAAATATGGCGCAACGTTAACCGTACCATTCTCGCGGTGGGATTACGGTTGAATCCTCCGCGTCCTCTAATTTTTCCGAATGTATGCTCTACGGAATCCTGGTTACATAGTGCAGTCGCAAGCTTGAAATCTGGATAATATTGTTTCATGGAACGATACATTGATAAAGTTGCTTGCACAGTCGTAATCATTCCATCAAAGCACGGAGGTCTCGACATCTTGTTGGGAGAAGTACTCCACTTTGAACACCATTCAATAAAAGACGTTAATAACTCTTCTCAGCCATTGTATTAACATCTGATAACGGTCCTTTTTCTCGTTTCCAATCATTTAAATGGTATACATTCATAGCATCTATTACTTTATTCATTTTGTAAACAAAATCCGCAGATGCTTTCCATGAAGTACTTTTCAATACATTACTTTGGCCTGCTGTCGATATTGATGCAGCAAATCTTGCACTTAACATTTGAAAAGCTCTTTTGACATTCATGGCTTCAAAATTATTTGGATAAAAGTGCGCGTAGGTAATGTGACCCAATAAATTTGAAGTATTTAACTTTCTGTCAAATTGCCACGTTGCAAATAAGTCGTGAAAAGACATGATTACTTCTCCATTCACATAAATATACTTATGCGATCTCAATTGGCTAATCAACCGCTTGATAAGATGGGGCCAATTAAAGGAAGTAAAAATGTCAAATCTTTTATCAATCTTTTGTGGAAAACGAAATAGTTTACAGTCCTCTGATTTGACACTATTACAGTTTTTATATGCACATCTGTCGAATATCGTGATTTTCTTCACACTACCGTTATCCATTTTGATCCACTAAAAAGCAACAATCTCCCGGCCGCGAACGGAAAACGCCAAAAAGCACGCAATCTCCGCGAATTTCGTAATTTTTTCAAAACTAAAATTTCGTTGAAACTGCAGATTCAATTAAAATCGGATCACTGCACACTTGGAAACTTCACGTCACAATTCACAATAACACCTTTCAGTAACTACGATAAAAAGTCGCGACTAAAAATCGCAAGAAAAATAGCTCAGCAGCACTATGGAATAAGTTCTGTGACACATGTCACTCAAGGGGGCCTATTACGGTTCTTGGGTGAGCTCACTCACTTTTCACATTCTTATCTCACGTGACTTTGTTCACCCAATTACGGATGTGTCGAGTGAAACTGCGAGATCACTAGGCACTTCCGGGATAGTGCCCATATAGCATTAAGTTGTCTGCAAGACGTCCTTAAAGGTACAATTTCATGCAGACGCTCGACGCTCATTTTTAGCGTCAAATCTGGTCACGTGACTACATTTGACGCTCTATCTGTGGAGGAGGCAATAGCGTCAAACAGCCAGCGTCCATGCTTGTTTGAGCGTTTGCGGAGTCTGTATCCGTATTATCGACTTGTTTATCACTTAGCGCATCTTTGATAGTATATGAAACAAACAATATAATATTCTGTAATAAAAAATTACTTTTAAGTGATATTTTGAGTGCAGTAAGTGACAACACGCGCAATGTTTAGTGCATACAAATATGAGGCGTGGATTGCTGAGTGCCAGAGAATTATTGACAGAGAAAACAAAAAGAAATTGAGGCTAAAAAGAGTTGCGGCAGCTCTTATCATTAATGAAATAATGAGAAAGAAGAAAAGGAGACCTTATAAAAAGAAAAACCACTGGATTGACTGAAATGAGCGTCGAGCGTCAAAGCTAAACACAGTTTAGCTTTTATCTCTCGACGCGGGAATTTAAAAATCTATTACGTGACCAGATTTGACGCTCGACGCTCATTTTTAGCGTCAAACAAGCTCAAACAAGCATGGACGCTGGCTGTTTGACGCTATTGCCTCCTCCACAGATAGAGCGTCAAATGTAGTCACGTGACCAGATTTGACGCTAAAAATGAGCGTCGAGCGTCTGCATGAAATTGAGCTCCGTGAACTTGGCCCTCCGATTTTGACTTTTTGAGTTTTTTTTTTAAATCGTTTGTAAGTTGTTTGTAGGTGATTGTTAGATTAACTAAAACGTTTGTTAGATCAGCCTCTGGCTGCAAAACAAAAAATAAAAATGACCGTGAAGTTAGCCCCCAGTTTTTAATTTCAATTTTATTGAAGTTTTGCAGAAGGTTAATCGACGCAAAATCGTTTGTTGGTCACGAATATACTAATTAGAACGTTTGTTAGATCGTCGTTTCATAAATAAAAGCTAAAAACTTCACGGTTATTTCCCTAGAAAATTACTAAATATGGTTTTTAGCTTTTATTTAAAAAACGACGATTTAACAAACGTTCTAATTAGTATATTCGTGACCAACAAACGATTCCGCGTCGATTGACTTTCTGCAAAACTTAAATAATCGAAATTAAAAACGGGGGGCTAACTTCACGGTCATTTCCCTAGAAAATTACTAAATATGGTTTTTAGCTTTTATTTAAGAAACGACGATCTAACAAACGTTCTAATTAATATATTCGTGACCAACAAACGATTTTGCGTCGATTGACATTCTGCAAAACTTCAATAAAATTGAAATTAACAACTGGGGGCTAACTTCACGGTCATTTTTATTTTTTGTTTTGCAGCTAGAGGCTGATCTAACAAACGTTTTAGTTAATCTAACAATCTACTTATCCTACAAACGACTTACGAACGATTTAAAAAAAAAAAGATAAAGGCAAAATCGGGGGGCCAAGTTCACGGAGCTATGAAATTGTACCTTAAGACATCCACCGTAATTTGTAGACGTCGTAATATTAACCTAAAAGATGTTGTAAAGACATCTGCAAAACGTTATATGTCCAAAATTTCAATGTCGTGAAGTCGTCTTAAAAGACCAAAGAAGGAAGTCTTACGTAAGACTATATATTGGAAAAAATGGCGGGAAATTTGAATCCGTGTTCCGGGCAGGGAATATAGTCTAGTTTACACCGTTAAATTGGTTAGTACGCGCATCAAGTTGGTACGGACTAAACATTTGATACGTCCCTGTTTACACCGATCCATCTCAAAACAGGTTAAGTTAGGTTTTTAGTCCGGATAAAGTTTTTATTCATTTTCACTGTTTTCCAGTTATAAAAACTTCTAAAGCCTGAGAGCCTTCTAACTTTTTTAACCTTAACTTAACAGTAGTGGCGGGTATAATACGATCCGAATCGAATCAAGCGTTTACAGCGCGCTGACATCTTTTGATACGCGTACCAACTTGGTCTGATACTCGCGAATCAGGAGTGGCCTAGTTTACATCGTCGAAACATTGGTACGCGTATTAAGTTTGGTGCGCACCAATGCTTTAGTACGGGTGCGTTTACATCGAATGTACTAAGAAAAAAAATAATACGAATTTAATTCATGTCGATTGCCTCCTAGTAATAATACCGGTTAATAATAATACCGGTTTTAATTGAGGTTATGCTCAATGCTAAATTCCCTTCAAAATGCGTTTCATGCGTTTACATCGTCATTTGTATCATTTGATACGCGTATCAGTTTAGTACGATACTCCTACTTGATACGCTCGTACCAAGTTGATCTGGCAGCGTTTACATCGTGCGTACTAAATATTTTGTACGAATTTTGTACAAATATAGTACCTGATACGCGTATCAAGTGCACGATGTAAACTAGGTCATAGGCCTAGTTTATACCGAGCACTTAATACGCGTATCAAATAGTAAATAACTAGTACATTGGTTCAGTTATTGGTTGATCAGCTCAAATACACTACTTGATACGCGTATCAAGTGCTCGGTGTAAACTAGGCCATAGTACTTGGTACGCGTACCAAACAGTCGGTGTAAACTAGGCCTATATAAGGTCTGTTCTTTATAAATGAACTGGCTACACTAGTTCAGAGTTTTTTTACTCCACATTAGAAAGAAGAAGATAAACTCTGAAATAGTGCAGCCAGTTCAGCTATAAAGAACAGACCTTATATATTCCCTGCCCGGAACAGACCTATATATAACACAAATGTATATTTCTCGTTTTCCAGACAAATTTATTTATTTAATATATAATTTATTTATTTCCAAACAAAATTATTTATTTAATATATAAAAATATTTATATACAAGTTAATGTTTTTATCGTTGCTGCTTAAACGTTTCTCATTGCTGCTAATTCTTTTTTCCGCTGATACCGAACGCGATCCTTAGCGTGACGAAGCCACTCTTTTACAGTATTTTGCAGGTCTGTGATTGTTGTATTCCCTGTTTTAATAATAGTTTCTGCAACATACCGACGGTGAAATGGCACAAAAAAATGTGGCTAAATAACTCTTATTTAAAAAAGAGAGATGATGCGATGAAAGAACAATGATTTTTTCTATTGCTCATTACCTAGTATTCCATCGATGATCTTGTGCTGTGAAAATTTTATCGCCTGCTTCTGACCGGTCCACGAATATCGGATGGCTATATCGTAAGTTAAAATATATTTTAAAGAATTGCGAACCGCTAATTCGGCATTGTCGCCACCAATCCTAGCAATGTTTCTTTTCTGAAAATCATAAGGCAACACTTAAATCTGATATTTGAAGCTTTTGCGGTGTAAAGAAATATTATTAGATATGGTTTTCGGATTTAAGCCGCGTGAGTTTTCCATTTCGTTCCGACGTTTCATGAACATTTCAGTTCACTTTATCAGGGAGAAACTGTTTCTTCCTGAAAATGAACTGAAATGTTCACGAAACGTCGGAACGAAACGGAAAACTCACACGGCTTAAATCCGAAAACCAAATCTAATAACACTACAATTGTAAAGGTAAATGTAATAGAATTGCACTCTAATTTAAATTGGCTTATTTAATATTTATAAAGCATTTTTATTTTCTCAAAATTTTAATACGTCGAAACGTTCTGTCGCCAAAAATCATTTTAATAATTCGTCGATTATGACCATAAATTCTATTTAAACGATTTGACGTATTAAAATTTGATGATACGATATGCTTACATATAATTCCATGAGCGATGCGTCCTCGTTTAACTTCCTCTCAAAATTCTCAACATCCCAAACGTGAAAAGTCGATGTTATCTGTTTTGGTGATGTAATTGGAAGCGTTGAGTATTTCAAGGATCTCATTTAATTTGCGTAGAATTATTCGGTTTGTTTTTCTGCAACAGTCTAAAATTATCAATATATTTATATTCATTAATGTCAACAATATTGAAATATTTTATAAATGTTGCATAACCGCTAAAAAAACATACCGCAGCATGTGTTTCGTCTTTCGTCCATCATTTTCACAAACTTGTACGTCAGCCGTATTGACCAGTTCAATTTGCTGGTTATTGGGTTCATTTTCGTTGCTGAAAATTTCATGTTAAGTAGATTCTATTTAAGAATATTATTATTATATTTTTTTGATTTATAGTTACATGTTTGTCACTTCTTCCAGATCTTCTATCAAATTGTCCGAAGCATCGATAGTTGACGTGTTATTTTCAAAATTATCCAATGGCTCTAGGGAATCCGCATTATCAACCAAAGGTTCCAGGTAATCTGTACTGTCATATAGTTCCGACGATTGCAGTCCGTCTTCCTGCCGCAACGGTGCCTCTTCAAAAACTTCATTATATATATATTCTGTTCCCTCATCGTCTTGCATTGAATCGAAATTATTGTACATAACCATCTGGTTTCTATTGATTCTTCTATTGGCGACGTCATTTTCTATATTATTAAGGTGGAATAAATTTTTATTATAAAAGACTATGTATTATTATTGTAAAAAACTTTGCTGTAATGGATTTATGTTGTTCCTTTTACAATTTACAGGCCAACTGCGTTTGAGATTTATCAAACTTGAAATTTGGTGAATGTTTTTCAGATCGCTGAATTAGCAGCTTTGTTTATCTCATAAACAAATGTTCGATATAAAACGTGTTTTTGTGAGTGAACTTTTGAAGTCATTTTTTACAATTTTCAGAATAATATAGATTTTTTTAACAAAAAATAGAAAAAAATAATTATTTCCTGCAAATATATCTTGAGGAATACTTCATAGATAGATACATGCTTAGTTCATACAAAAATTAAAAAATATATTTATAGAGTAAGATATTTTTTCATTTTTTAAAATGTTTTTTTGTATATTTATATATAAAAATTTGTCTACATCCATATATCTGTGAAGTATTCCACATAAGATATTTGCAAAAAAAATTATTTTCATGAATTATACCTTCATCGATAACATTGTCTGATATTGAATGTTTGTCATATTTCGGTTTTTTGATAGGTCGATGGCTACTGGTGCTGTTGGACTGTGCATTCAATTTCAATTTCTTGGACGAAAGAAAATTAGCCGGTGGCAAGTTCATTGCTTTCACATGTGGAACACAATTTTTATTGAATTATTTATGTATAGGCTGCAGACAATATTTGAAAAAAGCGCTAAAATGCAAACCTTGTTGTTTCGAAGAAGTCGCAGCATGAGGTTTGTTCTTTATAGCTGCACTGAGTTCACATTACACTGCACTGAACTGAACTAGTGCAAGCGAGGACAAGCTAGTGTAAGCAAGTATAAAGAACGTTTCAGTGCCATTCAGTGCAGTGTAATCAACATGGCGCATCATATAATAAACGAATTATCAGACTCTTCAGATGAAGAAAATATAAATCTAATAAAATATAAATAAAATATAAAATATAAATAAAATATAAATAAAAATATAAAATACATAAAAAATATGTATACATAAAAAATATGTATACATATATGTATATAAAATAATATATTTTATATATTTATATTTATATTACATTTATATTATATGTACATATATACATATATATATATTAGATTTAGATTTAGATTTAGACTTAGATTTATATTATATTTATATTTATATTTATATATTTATATTAATATAATATATAAATATACTTATATTTTATATATGTATATAATATATAAATATATTTATATTTTATATATATAAAATAATATTATATTTTATATAATATATATTTATATTTATATTATATTTATATTTATATTATATTTATATTTATATTATATTTATATTATATTTATTTATATTTATATTTATATATTTATATATATATATTATATATATATATATATATATATATATATATATATATATAATATAAATCTAATTGATGAACCACCACCATTTTCATTTATTATAATATTTCCAGCTGCATCTCTTTGTATAGTTGCTGTTTCTTCTTTAATGTTCTCCATAGTACCTTTTAGTTGTTATTTTTTAGCTATTCTCTTTGTAAATTTATGACAACTTATTATTAACAATAAATATAATTTTGTTACATAACAGCATAAAAAAACTTTTATACACAAAACTAGCTTTTATAAACACAGAATTTTCTTCGAATTTGATAAAAGTTAACCCTTTATCATTTGATTTTCTCAAATTAAGATTAGAAGTATAATTTCAGTATTTATAATTTAATTTTAAGAGAATTGTTAATTACTTTAACATTAAATAGGTTATTTTAATATTTAATAGGTTACTTTAATATTTATAATAGGTTATAGTTACTTGTTATTAACTATTTACAAAATTAAATCTGCCGCCATTACTCAACTTAACTGGTTCTTGCACTGCCTGTTCCTTCTCAAGACCCAGTGCAACGTGTACAGTGAACTGTTGCACTAAATTTTGTTGCACTGCAATAAAGAACGAGTTAAGCCCGTATCAGACTACGCATTGAAGATTGACGGTTGAAGATTAAAGATTGGAATTTAAGATCAATCAGAACAAAAAGAGCTAAAATTTCTTTGTTCTGATTGGTTAAATTTCAATTTTTAATCTTCAATCTTAATATTTAATGCGTAGTATGATACGAGCTTTAGTACTATGTTGCACTGCAATAAAGAACGGTCTTGATGTCACTAGTGCACACTAGTGCAGAAAGTTCAACTATAAAGAACAAACCTATATATTCTGGCATTAGAGAGAAAGAGAAAGCAATGACTGAGTAGAGATACTATAAGAGAGATCCGCGGATCCGTTAACGATTTCTGATTGGCTCCCGTCGCTTGGGGTATAACCGGAAGTGTGAGAGAGAAAGATAGATATAACTGACAGAGAAAGCCTAGCCGACCTAACCTGTCACCTGTCAAAAGAAAACAGAGTGTGTAAACCTTTTTTTTAAATATATTGTGTTTTAATATTCATTTTGTTCACGATTATTAAATATCAATAACTACAAATAAAAAAATATATATATTGTATTCTTGCATTTACAATCAAAATAAACCGCCATCGAAAACGTCATATCCGATATCCGGTTTTACCCCAAGACGGCACATCCGCGGATCTCTCTTATAGTATCTCTATGACTGAGTACAAAAAGTGCAAGCAACACGAACAGACCTTATGTACATAGGTACATATGAGAATTTTGGCGCGGAAATCTCTTCAAAAACTATTAAAATCTCTTCAGAAACAATTTAATTAATTAATTTATTAACATACATCAAATGTTTAAGTATACCCATCTGTGACGGAGTATGTTGCCTAAGAAGAAAGCGACCATAGCCAATCAATTTTTCGATCTTACGGATAAGTTGTATATCGATTGGCTATCGCGTCGCTTCTTCCCGTAACGCATCCTGTGTGTACGAGGCCTTAGTACTTAAAAATAAAACTGTCTAGGAGAGAAGAGGATCATTTGCATTTCGCGGGAGAGACATCGTATTAATTTAATTCGCCCCAGCGTCTATTTGTGGTGCTCGTTTCGAAGTCTCGCAAATAACATTGGAGATTATTCACCCTACTAGTGCCTTTTACTAGTATTTTCCATGTGATTCGCCATCTTTGTATCACGTGATACACGACAGTGCGTGTACTGTGCCCAATTGTGCCGCTGACAATGAACTGCAGCGGTGACTGTGATAAGTGATCCGCGTAAACCCATTCTCTCATCGCTAAACACGAGTAGTGGCAGTGGAGAAGGATAGCTCATCGGTCGCTGATAGAGCACATCCCTTGATGACTCGCGCTTTACGCGAATCGCAGGCAAGCCGGAGCTCGCAATTATGTTCGATGTACCGCAGAAGTTCTACGAGCTGTGTCGCCTTTGTTTATCTCCGGATGGTGTCCAATTGTCCATATTCGAGGAGGAGGGCATTCAGCGGAATTTCGCCGAAAAGATATTAGCGTGCCTGTCAATCACGGTAAGTGTCATAATTGACAATTGTTTGAGTTTCGTCGGGCAACACATCATTTGTGAATAGTCGCGCAACTGTGATGCGTCTCTCTGTCTGCGTCGTTTCCATCGTCGCTGCGCTCGCTCTTTCTCTCTCGCTCGCATATTTTAGAGGCGCTCTCGTGCGCTCTACCGCGAGAGACTCAGTCTCGCTCCTTTCTATTTCTCTTTAGCTCGCACGTCTTCGCGCTCGCGATCCCACTCGCACCCGTGATCCACGTCAACGCGGATATGTATATGTTATGTATGTATAGGCGTGCGTGCGCGCGCGTGCCGCGAGAGAAAGTTTGGCAAGAGATGTATTCGCGAGATAAGCCGACGAGCAGCAACGGTATTTAAAATGGCAGTGATAAGCCCTGCGCGCGAACGAGAAGTGGAACTCGAGTCGAGTCATTGAGAGGGGGAGCCGCGGCTCCTTATTTGGTGTCCTCTTATCATGTTTCACATGCGAATTTTGTTGTCACATCGTACGTTATCATCGTGCGCTACTCATTTATATTGCTCTTCAACATTTTTCTAATTTATTAGAAATACCATCAAGACAAATTAATAGAAGTACATGGTACTAAAGTCTTTGATTGTATATATAACTTTATATGAAGACGAAATTCTTACATAAGCAAAAGCTAAGGATCCACTTTATATTGAAAATATACTAATATATGTTTTATATATAATATATAAAATATAAATAAGTAAATATATATAACAAATTACACTAATAACAATAGTTCTATTATAAGAAAAATTTTATTACAGAAATTAATTTGACTGCATATTACAATTAATACATTTTTCTAAAGTACAACGAAAATTTCTGCTTGATTAATTCAACATATATTTTAAGGTAAATGATGGCGATTCCTTACCACCAATTATCTGCCATCGGTGTGTATATAAATTGGACGTACTACACAACTTTCGAGAAGTGTCGCAAAGGTCTGACATCACACTTAAACAGTACCTGGATTATGCCAAGCAATTGTCATCACCTGACGAGCAGGTATTGGATTACTATTTGGAACTAGATATCAAATTATATATTGTTTTAATAAATCAAATATATATTAAGAAAAAAATGGAGTCAATATCTTTGTCTTTATGTATCTTATTTTTTTTGCCTAGAAAGAGACTTCCTCCACTGCCAAAGTAGCAGGCGAAAGCCCTCTACAATCATTCCTCGAGTTGAATAGGATATTATTCAATGAGGAGTCTAACTCCGAGCCGGCCAGCATTAATCAAAACGTAATACCTCAAACTCAAACGCATCATCTACAGTTGCAAAACAGTGATATACCGGAACATGATGATAATATTAAGTGCGAACCAGAGGATGACACGTGTTCCAACAGCTCCGATCCTGAACGATTAGAAATAGAGGATCGTGACGAGCAGGAAGTCGAAAGCGAAGAAAATGGTTACGACATGACTGTTAATAAGAGAATAAAAATCGAGGACAATTATGATGGTTCTGAATCCAACACGGCAAATTGTAGTCCGATTAATAGAATGGATACCCCGGAGAGCAATTGTTCCGATAGTAACATTGACCATGAAACGACGAAGCTATGGCAAGCTTTAGCTAAGTAAGTAATTTGTTTGTTTAGCAAATGTCTGCTTAAGATCCGTCTGTAGCTAACTAAAGTACAAGTATATTATATGCAACTTTATAAATAAAATAGAATATTTTATATTTAGAATTTTAACAGCCAAAAATTATGTTAAAGATATTAAATTATTAATATACAAGTTATATTTTTAATATACTGCATTATAAGTATTATAATTTCATATTTTTATACTATTAATGCAAAATAACAAATTAAATTATTTGAGTGTTAAACTAAAAATAAAAATAAAAACGAAAAATAAAAACTAAAAAAGTAAAATTTAATTTTAACAGTTTCTATCAAAGTAGGTTGTATGACTATTATTTTTTATGCTAAAACAAGTTTGTTTTTCTTATTTCAATTTATAGTTATAAATTATTTTATATTATACCAATTATTTAGACTTTTAGTTATTTGTCTATTTATATTTGTATTTGTGATGCAGCAATAGAAGTTTGGAAATTACACGAACAAATGGTGATAAGCCAAACAATGGATTTACTGGTGAAGCCACCAATCTACTACGCTCTTTGATCAACAACAGGCAGATTGGTATCACCGCCATTGATTCAGACAAAATATCTCCGCAAATCAAATTTTATAGGGATACCCAGGGGACAACTATCGAACGTATGATAACCGATTTCCCTGTGCTTGCTAATCGTACCAATATAGCGACTTTAGAAAATAAGGTAAATGAGAACTGGTTCTGAAACTTTAGAAAATTTTGTAAAATCATGAGTGAAAATTTGCAAATTTCTGTTAAAATTGGTGTTTTTTTTTGTGATTTGTTCGTGCGTGCTTATCTTTTCCTAAATAGAAAATATTTTTTTGGAAATATCTTGTCAAATATATGAACATTTGTTCATCTAGTAAATAGAGAAAAAAATTTCTTTAGGACTCTTTTTCGCTATCAAAATGCAATATATAGTAGAAAAAATATAAGATAAATATGTTATATATTTAAATTTATGTTTAAATTTTTTTTATTTGCCTTTTTTTTTGTAAAGGGGTTTTTTCTTAAATAGTCAAACTTATAAAAAATATTTTTGAAAATATATTGATATTATTAGAAGCAAAAATATATAGAGAAGGAAGGAAAATACTTTTTTTAAATTAATTTATAGATTATTAAATTTTGACAATATATTTTTAATTTTAAATACTTTGCAAAATATGTTTTTATTTTGGAGTAAATGTTAATTGTGCTTTTGTGTTCTTTTTTTTTTTAGTATTGTCTTTATCTTGATAACAGGTGAAATGTAAATATGAGGGCTATACCTGTTTTTTCAAAAATTTTGGCAGAAGAAAGACATCCTCAAATCATTTTTGAGGTGTTTGCTTCCTTTAAATGTTTTTACAATTTAAAAACAGTTCGGTTTAAATCTTATTAATGATGTCTTTATATACTACTTTAATTAAATATTTCTTGGGGAATATCATTTTTGGTCGCCATTATTGTTGTGATAATGCAATGATGAAATGCATAAACATGTACTACATTACAGAGTAATATTTATATAGGAAAATTGAGTAGGTTGGTAATATCGGCGCTAATTTATTGAATCTTGTCATATTTACTATTACCAATTCATACAATTTTGGAGTGGCTTTGCTATTTTATAGAACACTTTATTTACATCTAATACATATAAGCAATATGTCTTATACATATATTAATCTTATTCAATGTGCTGGATTCAAATTTGATGCTATTAAAATTGAATATTGTTTCTAATATTGAAATTATTCCATAAAATTGGAAATTTTAAAATTATTCCATAAAATTGTATAAAATTCCATAAAATTCGGATTTTAAAATTATTAATTGGAATTTTAATTTAAAATTATCCACAAAAATCCCTTACTTTTTGCAAAAAATGTACGCTTGATTTTTTTGCGGAGTAAAATCTTACATATTATGATCTATTATAAAGATTACTTGTAAAAATTTGAAAAAGATATTTTGAAAAAATTTGGAAGTAAGAAAACGTAAATGACATCTAATCTCTTTGTATAGAGTGCCTCGATAGACAGTAATCCATCTAGCCCTGCCAGCATCGGTCGTAAGGAAGTGACAATAGCGACGAAAGGTCGCAGAAAACAAAGCTATCCCAGTAAGGCTCCTGCAAGTCCGGATGTTGTCGCCAATTACCAACATGAACGCAACAATGAAGAGCAGGCCCATGACTTTACCACATGGTCGAACAAGATAAAAGGAAAGGTATTTCTTCGTGCGATAAATTTGCTGTTATAAGATATTCGTAAATTGCGCATAATATCGCTGATTCAATATCTTCAATAGATGGACGATCAGAAACAATTCGATCAGCAAAGTGGCAACATTGCGAAAAAGGTCGACATGTCTTGTACAAATTGCGGCACTATGACAACAACCATCTGGAGAAGAAATATGAAGGGCGAGATGGTGTGCAATGCTTGCGGGCTGTATTACAAACTTCATGGTGTTAATCGCCCGGTTACTATGCGAAGAGATACTATACATACGCGCAGACGTAGACCCAAAGGCGAGAAACCAACGAGACACAGAAGTAAGAGACTTAATCATTTATTCATTTTTTAATTTTATTTTAATTAAGTAGCTTAGAATAAAAACGATATATTCTACCCATATGCCGATTTGAAAAAAATGCATTCAAAATTTGAGGGGGGGAAGGCTTTATATTTTTGCATTTATCTTATGTATATTATCACCATTTTAGTTGGCAAATATAGTGAAAATATATATACAGGGTGTCTCTAAAATATTTTAATGGCAGATTCTTGAGGTCATTTGGAGACAATTTTTCTTCAATGAAAATGTTGAAACACCAATAATTTTCGAGTTATAAGTGATTGAAAATGAAGGGCTTTTTGCAAACTAAGCTTTATGGAATTAAAATATTAACAAAACTACATTCTTTAGTTAATTTCAGCTCGAGTTTAATTTAATAGAATTTTAATTAAGGCTTAGTTACAAATATATATGATAGCAAAAATTGGGAGCTTGCAAAAAATGATGACCTCCCTCGACATTTTCGTTGAGGAAAAATTGTCTCCAAATAACTTCAGAAATCTGCCATTAAAATATTTATCGCCAGTTTAGGGACACCCTGTATAAGAATGCGGGATAAAAGAGCCAAATGCTGATGGTAGTGCGTCAGTTTCAAAGAGAATTTATTTTTCATTGTGCACAGGCACATTTTCCTTGATGCGATACCAAGTAATTAAATAAAATCTCAATTCGAAATTTTTTTTTTAATAAACCTTCCGGATTCCCCTAAAGAAACATGGCAAGAAACATATCGGGGCGAAGTTGCTGAATCGGGAATCGAACCCGAATCCTTCGCTTGCCGGGCGACTGCTCTTATTTTTTCTTCTTTTTCTTCGTAAATTGTAATGACACCGGATGGATCATGATGATTCCATTCAAATGGCCAACAATATGTAGAAAAGATAAGATGATGTACGCGTAGCACGCAAATCGTGGAGAATTTGAGCTTGAAGTTATGTATTTAGTATATAGTAATTTAAAGCTTGTTGCACAAGGTTTTGATGCAGAGCATATAAGAGTAAATGGAGGTTGGGTTCTAAGATGAAAAGGAAATCTTAAATCCGGATCTTGCAGGATTTTAAGAAAGAGCAGAAGTGCGCTGACAATCCTAGAGGTTGTTTAAAAGGGGGGAAGCTTCTTTAAAAGAGAAGGCTTTTGAACCTTGTTCAAAGTATGCAATACGGAACTTCTTTGACGAGAGAAGAGCGGACAAGACCAAAACACTGACGTCTTATTGCGGATATCCGCACTCTCACTTTGGGTTCTGTGTTTTCTACAGTATACACTGAAGTTCAAGGCATAGTAATTGCTTCTAATCCTTGAATATGAAAGGAAAAACGGCATCCAGAGCCACGCGCAGTATTTAGGGCGCAGAAATGATTTATTAATTGAAATTATAATCCATTTAGATCTTTGTAGAAATCATTTATTGATCAAATTACAATACAATAGCGTACATTTCGACCCTTTCTTTGGGTCATCTTCAGTGCAAAACAACGGTAATATATACTTAAATATTAATCGGTCATCAGATAAAGTATGTCAAAAAAAAGAGCACTTATCGGTGATGTTGTGAAGAGCCCACGCTTGGCACACTCAATTATGAGATCCATAATTATAAATTTGACATGTGTTAACTTCGATGGATCGCGAGACACTAACGTATCACAAATGTAACAAAGTGAGACATCAAAACAGATCTTGAGAACGTATGTATATATTGTATATCAGCACCTCAGAGGTAAACTGTATTAAGTCACAAATTTGTAAATTTTCAGTAGAGACTGTTTAAAATTTTTGTTGGCTTCAGATCAATGCTAATTTGCAACACTTAGAAAGATATTTCAATAGTAAGTGACATCATTATGGATTATTATTATTATTATTATTATTATTATTATTATTATTATTATTATTATTATTATTATTTATTACTGTTTATCTCTCGTGTTCTATTTGACTTAATACTACTCAACATGGTGTATTTTGGAACTCGTTGATATTTCATGTTAGTACTGTTTACCACTGAATGTAGTATTACATATTAAGTCACTTTGTACAGAAATGCTATTTTTGAAAAAAATATGACAATACAGTTTATCTCTGAGGTGCTGATATGTTGTTAACTGAGAGACCGCATAAGTATTGTCCATTAAGCACGTTATTTAAAGTTTGGAAAGCTTATCAATTACTGTAATATATGTCTGATAAACATTCGGTGTCCGTTTACAAATTTAAACTGTTTTTTGTCTTTTGATGAATAGCAATTAATTATGAGTAGCAATTAATTATTAGCATATATATTATTACCGTTGTTTTGCGCTGAAGATGACCCAAAGAAAGGGTCGAAACGTACGCTATATTGTAATTTGATCAATAGATGATTTCTACAAAGGTTTAAATGGACTATAATTTCTACAAAGGTTTAAATGGATTATAATTTCATTTAATAAATCATTTCTGCGCCCTAAATACTGCGCGTGGCTCTGGATGTAGTTTTTCCTTTCTTATTTATTGTATATTGTGGAGCCTTTATATCTCGTTATATCTAATCCTTGAGATGGAGATGAATAATGCATTCTCGATTAGCTCTTAATTAAAAAAAAAACATGGTTTAGTGGAGAATTCAGGATAAAGCTCAAAATATTGGGTCTCCTTGAACGAGGCTTGAGCTCTAAGAATTTTTTGAGAGTTGATTAGGAAACGATTGCGGACGATTGTAAAAAAGTTTGTTGGAATGAGAAAGTGGCCTCGAAATCAATTTATCAACCGTAATGGCCCCTTTGGCGAGCATGTCCGCCGTCTCGTTTCCGAGAATATCCGGTAGTGTGCCGGAATTCAAACAATGACGTTGCTCAAATCTGCTTCTTTGATTTCATTAAGCTTTTGTTTGATGGAGTAGATGAAGCAATTATCAGAGTGCCCAAAATTGAGAGAAGATATGACTTCAGCAACGCTACAGGAATCGGTAAATATAATTGACATGGGTATTGAATGTTGAAGAAATGCTGAGGGCATACAAGATGGCCAGCTCCTCCGCCAAAAAAATCGATGCAAAAGATGTCTCATAGAGCATTTGAAGATTGTCAGAGGGCGAATAGACAGCAAATCCCACATAGCCTTCAGGATCTCTTCTAGAGACATCTGTGAAGAAAGAAGTATTCTCATTAATAAGCTCGTCATATAAAGAAGAAAGACTAGCTGAGATATTGGAGCAGAGCAAATATTGTCCGCCGAGATGGACGGAGTGATGATAGCTGGAGGAATGGCGATCAAAGCCGAGTAGTTTACAAGATAAACTGCAGGGAGATCAGAGTCGCCACTCGCGACTTATATCTAGGAAACCTTTTAAAGCTTCTGTAAAGGAGAAAATAGTCTCTCGGATTCTTTTTTCGGGAAACGCGAGAAAAAAGTTGAAGCTGAAAAAGCTTGTCCAGAGCGAGATGGGAATCTAAAGAAAAGATTTTCAGAATGTACTTGGAAGTAAGAATGTTTAATCTACATACCAGAGGTCCCTTACTTGCATTGGCTAGGACCGTTAGTAGAAGACCTAGACAGACGAATGGCTCTGAACTGAACAATATTAAGCTTGGACATGGCTGTGTAGTTATTGAACAGAAAAGTTATGCAACCGTATTTCATAGATCTTCTGATGAGGGCCTTATAAATTTGTAACAAAAGACGAGGATTAGCGCCCCACCAAGTACTTCTCAGTGCTCTGATTACATTAATCAGTTTAGGGTACTTGTTCGAAATGTATGAAATGTGTTTATTCCCCAGGAAGCAGCAATTCAAAAAGATATCCCAGAATTTGTGGATACTCATCGAGTTGATTGGGGCATTATGTAAGCTAATGAAGAAAGAGTGTGGAATTTATTTTCTCGTGAACACGATAAGAGAGGATTTCGATGGAGAGACAGAAAATGTTCTAGCTGACAGAAACCTGTGCGCTCTATTAGCAGACTTTTCTAATTTGCGGGGGGCTTGTTCTGTCTTAGATGAAGATGGCAATATCATCAGCGAATTGAATGATTTCATAATTAGTGCCTATTAATTTTTTAAATTTGGCTACATAGATGTTAAAGAGGAGGGATCCTTACTAAAAATCAATCCTTGGAGGACCTTGTAGGAGTAGAGTTTATCCAACGGGTTTCCATTGATGATGAATTGGAGTTTTTTGTGGTGAGTGAGGTTGTAAACAAACTTACAGAGTTTCGGCAGAAGGCCGAGTTCTTCTAGATCCGACAAAAGTATATTAGGAAGAACGTCATTAAACGCATTGGACAGATCTAAAAAGAGGCAAGCGTTGGCCCCGAACAAAACTGATATGAATCTCATTAGTAAGAATAGAGAGATTGTCCTAACAAGACCTGAATTTCCTGAACCCAAATTGGATATTGAGAAACGCGTGTTGACGTTCTAATCATCAACTGAGGCGTAGAAGAATAAGCTCTTCCAGAAGTTTTAAAAAACAAGAAATAAAGAATATAGGAAACGATATTTTCCTGGGGTAGATTTCGGAATCATGAACACCTGAGAGTGTCCCCAAGATTCCGGAAAGGACTCCGTGGAGAACAAATTGAAGATCATCAAAAGCAGAGAATGGTATTTAGTAGAAATAATCCGATAGTCTATTTAGTCGGGACCAGAGACGATCGTAGTTTCAAAGAATGGAGAATGAATTCTTTCTCATAGAATGGTAGAAATCATCTCAAACATCTTGCACGGCTAGTTTCTAGCGGAATCTGTAAGAGCAACATTAATATTGTAAAGACATGAAAATAGGCATAACGCGTGTTGATTTGTTCCGTTCCGATATGCAAAATTAATATTTTGACTGTCATAATAAACGTAGCAACATAAAGTTTTTTTGCATTAAATGTTTTTTTCACTTTTACTTAATTTTATCTATTACTTTTAATTAACAGATATTATGCTTTAAGAAATTTATCTGAAAAAATATATGTATGTAGATTTTTTAAATTAGGTTTTCTTTAATTATCATTAATAATGGCTTTTTGGCGTTTCATTGATATATTCCTTTTTGAAACACGTATTTATTGCATTAATAGACTAGCAGATCTCCCAATCTCAAAAATTATACATTAAATGATGCTCAAATATCAGCTAAATCTATTGCAATAAAGTGTAGAATGTGCCGTTTTTATTCTATATTCTATATTGTCAGTGTCAAGAAGTATAAACATTGCATAAACACTGCAAATAGTTTTATAATATTTAAATATTCACTCACACTTAAGTGTTCACTCAATTAAAAATTAGATCTTAATAATTTCCTTAAAATATATTGATCCTTCTAATTACATTACAATATAAAATAAAAATTTATCCTTAGAAAGATTAATAATCTTGTCAGAAAAAGGGGACGCAATCTCAGCATCTCAATCAGCAACGGAACAAATGGATGCCGAGAGTGCGGACATGTTGGCGGCTCTTCGACGACAGATTCAGCCTCATCTGATGATGGCAGCGTTGACGCCTGCACGTATATCCAGTGGCCATCCGCCTCCGCCTGCCGCTTACTCAATACCTTTGCCTAGTTACATGATTCACGTAAGCTATCCTCTGTCTTATACTCGAGTAGACAAATATAAGATTCTTTTATATTTATGTATTTTGTATTTATGATTTTTTGTATTTTTATAAACTCATATTTAATGTTTCTAGAAAAAATTAGAAAGATTTATCAAGTACTATGTAAAACTTTTTACTCGATTTTTGTTCCTACGATTTATCTTTTGCTATAAATTGCTATCAAATACGATTTACTTTACAATTGTAGCAACATGCGAAAGCCGAGGAGCGTGTACAGCGACACCTGTCGTTGGATACCGAAGAAACAGATGAAGGCGACGAGGAAAACGTTTCTGATGTTCCTTTGAATTTGGTAGCAACTTCACTTTCAGAGGAGACGCATTAAGAAAAATCTTGGGTTTATCATCTAGGTATGCTAACGAAAACTTTCTAGAACGGCGTAGCCGTCTCGATGACGTTCGCTTTGAATGAACGTTCATATCTTGGCAAACTTTCCCAGTAAACTTTTCCCCGAAAAATTATTTATACCGGGGACTGTGACAAAACGTTCCGCGAAAGAGAGTCGTCAGACTCACTGCCGCGACATAGCGTGCATAATGGAACGAGATGATATTAATTACGCAGTATTAATTATTCAAGATGTACATATACACATACATACACACACATACATGCATACACACAGAGAAAGAGAGAGACACATAAGTACACATGCACAAGTACACAAAGCACAGATAAGCACACGTAGAACACATACATACAAAAAAATATTTTTATACAAAATTTTATATGCTCATAAACTCGTTGTATATACGTGCCGCGAATTCAACCGTGCCGCTCGGAAGTGTTCGTCGTTGTCGTCGTCGTCATCTTCGTCTTCGTCTTGTTTCACATTGTACATGAGTATCTTTTTCTTGGTAGTTTTACAGTGATGCCGACGGCAACGCTGGTAATTTCTCTTATAGCGTACCTGCAACGTTATGGCTTTTGACATTCAGTCATGTTACTCTAAATTAAAAAAAAAATTCTTTAAAATTTTTTATACGTTGCGCGATCAATGTTGAATTTTTTATTTCATCTTAACGGGCTTAACAAGTCTATATATATACTATTTATTTATAAATACTATTTACGTAGCATGTATATTATATACATACTACGAATATTACAAGTGTGCGTGTGCGTGTGTATGTGTGTGCACGCGTGTATACCCACACACACACATGTACACACATATATGCATATATTGTTTTCGAGTAATAAATTTAACAAACACATAATTTTTCATATTTTAAGATTCTTGTTTGTCTTCTCCTTTATTTCAACTATATCGAATTGTGACGTTAAAAGCTAGAAATCATGTGCATTTTTGCACTAGATGTCGAAATTAGTATTTTTATATGTCATCACCCGTATTCGCAAGAAAGAGAGAGTTGAGGAAAATTTAGAAATTAATTTTTTATTATCTGCATTAATAAATACACATGTATTAATTTTTCATAATAAATGTAATTAAATTTAATACGTGTCTTGTATTTTTTAAGTAAAAATAAATCTGATGACAGTTAATCAAGATTAAACTATTTCTTATTTTACAAATCGAAAAAAGATCTTTGATATAGTATTTCAATCTATACTATCGAACGTGAGTGATGACATGTGAAAAAAATGAATTTATTTTGATATAAAGTGCCAAAAATTAACATACTTTACTGCTTTTGATGATAATTTAGTTTAGTTGCAATAAGGAAACAGGATTATTGAAGAAACATTTATATTTTCTTTTACACACGCAATTTTATTAATAAAAATAAATATTCAAATTTAATCACATCAACTGCAAAAGTATTTTAATGGGAGTCAAACGGAATTATAATTTCGTAGACAAATTTTATTAATTAAGATAGAAATTATTGCAATTAATGCACTTTTATTAATGAGTCTCATATACACACACATACACACACACACATACAGGGTGATTCATTTTAATCTTAATAGGCAAATATTTGGAAATCACGAGATTGTAGAAAAAAATGTATCAGGCAAAAGTTGTAGAGTTTCGAGGGGGACATAATATCGTGACCTAGAATTGCCCTTAGGTGGCGTTTTTCAAGCTCATTTAAAGGTCAACCTAGTTTTTTCAAATGGAACCACTAATTTTTTATATAAATCGATTCCTCGCAATATTTAGCATAAAAAGTTATAAAGATAGGATAGCCAAAAAGTGAATAGTTTACGAGATATTTTGTACTTTAATTTGACATAATTTTACATAAACTATGAAATATCTCATAAAACATTTATTTTTCGATAATCTTACCTCGATACTTTTATGCACACATAATGAGAGGAATTAATTGATGTCAAGAAAACACATAGTTGTTTTTAAGAAAAAGTGTAATTTGTAACTAGCAGCTACATATTTTTTCTTAAAAACAACGTATAAAATATAAAATATCTCATAAACTACTCCTTTTTTGGCCAACCTACCTGTACAATTTTTTATGCTTTAAATGATCTTGAAAAGCGCCATCCAAGGGCAATTCTAGGTCACGATATTATGTCCTTCATTTTTTTCTAAAACCCCATGATTTCTAAATATTTGCCTGTTAAGATTAAAATGAATCATTCTCTGTGTGTATATATATATATGTATATAGACCTTTTTAAACTTTACAACTTTTGTGTGAAACATTTTTTTTTTAAACTTACATTTTTCGAAATATTTCTGTCCCGCAACTTTTCGAATACCCTATATATATATAAATGCAAGATAAAGTAACTGGACTTAACCTGTATAAAACCAAACAATGGCAAAATTAATTTATTTTATTTCACATATGTCCCTTCGATATAGCGTTGAGTATGGTCAATCAGTGAATGGATTGATTTCTGGAGACTTTTTCAGAATCGTCAAAGCACCCTCGCAGTCGCTTGGATCGCCGAAATACTATCGTAGTGAGTTCTTTCCGTTGGAATTTTTAAAACAGATATTTGGAAACAGATAATAGTTGCAGGGTGCCAAATCAGGCGAATATAGCAAGTAGTCAAGAACTACCAAGTGTTCCAAGCGAACGATTTCTTGGTCTGTTTGTTAGCGCATGCGGCACAAACCGAGAACAGATCTTCCGTTTATTCAAATCCTTGTATAAAATATTGCGAATCGTGTCTTTAGAGACGTCGAATTCTTCCGCTAACATTTTTACAGTCACATTCGTCACATCAATTTTCAGTAATTTGCACACTTTTTTGACGAGATCTGATGTCGGAGCTGTTTTTAGACGCCTCGATTGATTGTTGTCTTCCACATCTTTGCAACCGTCCTTAAATCTTCCAATCAAAAAATTATATATTAGCGATAGGCAATCATCCTGATCACCCTAACCTTTTGCAATATTTCGTACGTTTGCGTAACGTTTTTCCCAAGTTTTAAACTTGATATTCACTCTTTGCTTTATTATGTTTGCGCGTTGACATCATATTTTTACTGTCGTTTTTGATCGACATATTTCATGACGTATACGTGCATGATAATGAAATTTCACACGAAAAATTAAAAAAATTCAGTCCAGTTACTTTATAGCACCTCGTATTTAAATACAAAGGAAAATATTTCTTGGCCAGAAAAACAAGTGTGTTCTAGAAAAAAATTGTAAAAAGAAAATATTTTACGACTCATTGATACAAGTTCAGTAATTGTAATAGAATTTATATCGATTAGGAAAATCGAAATAAAGTAAAATTTTAATTGTTCATTGCGCGCGCACCTGTTATGTGTCGCATTTTCTATATTTTCATATAAAAATTGGAGTAGCCTGATTTTAGATGACAAAATATAACAAACGTTATTAACAAAATTTATTATTAATTGAATTTTATTTTAATTAGATATAAACCGAAATACGTTATATAAATTGTATTGATCACACTCTGCAACTCTTTTCGATATTATAAGTTTTCATATAGTAATGTTTTTTGCGAGAAATGCGATAGAAGATTAGAAACTCTTCTCAATGAAAGATCCTGCATTTCATACGCAACATTTTAACAGGTTCGTCGAATGACGAAAAATAATTAAGCCATTGACAATAAAAAATATTAAAAAGATTGGCGCAGAGAACACTTCGGGGCCTGAATAAAAAGAGAAAAAAAACTGTGTTGTATTAAAAACTATGCCACAAAGACGTGCCTCCTCTCATCTTCGTTGTTGAGAGCATGCACTCGTGAAGCCTTAAATTAGAGACCTGTAGATGCGATCGAATTACGAAACTGCTGGGACTGCGCGAGAGAGGGGAGATTAATATTTCTAAATTTCCTCCACCCTCTCGAAAAAGCACTGTTGTACTTAATCTCGGACTGTACTCGCACGTAATTATCTTAAACTAAGATTCCAGAAGCAATAAGAAACACGGCGTGGCGTATATATTGTCGCTGCCGTCATCGATTATCACGGATACTCAGTTACACGCTCTCTCTTCTTCCTTTCTATCTATCTTGATGACATAAACAAGAGACATGAGAAAACTTAAGAAAGTAATACTTATATAACATTTACTCAGTTGCCGAATATGTTAAAAGTAACGAATTTATGATATATTCTATGACTCCACTGCTGCTGCGTAGTCAGTTTAGAATCAGAATGAAAAGGCTTTGCTCTAATACAGTAATAGGAACTGTAATATTCTATATCTACCTCCTGTATACACATTTACAAATCATTTATAATAAGTATAAATTTATTTTTCAATATTAATAAATAATAAATAAATGGAATAAAATTCAATTTAGTCTTTAATTATCAAAATATGTGAAGTAAAAATAATTGCACAATATATGTAGAGGCTATGGTTTAAATAATTAAAAAAATTGTTATAGATACATCTCTATATTTAACTATATTTTCCAATGCATCATGTAGATTTTAATTTCTTTTTACAATTCAAGTCCGCGCTGCATAGTGAAATATGAAAGCATAGTAGGCCGGGGTCTCCGCCATTTTTCCAGGATTGTACAGATAACGTGTCAAAGAACAGATATTAAGCGATTTTACATAATGCATAATACTATGGCCAGTGAATCTACTTATGGTATCGCGCGTAATATTTAACATGTATACCTAAACAACATTGCCAAAAATAGATTTAGTCTACATAGGATAGTTAAATATACGTACACAAAAATTTAGCAATCCTTTTTATTCTACCCTTCCTCTTTCTCCTTCTTTCTTTTTCTTATCCATCTTATTGTTTTTTTCCTGTTCTGCATTTCGTCTCCGCCTTTTTGTATTTCTCGATCTTTTTTTTTTCAAAGTTATAGAACCATATATGTTTATTTATTTTCTCCCGATTTTCGCTCTCTTATTGCGGAGACCCTCGGAACATTTACATCGTAAGATTTCGAAAACAGCTCGCAGCAGCCCGCGGAGTACCTTAGCTTAGTTTTAGTCGTTATCAAAGAAGCCTTAAACAAATATTTTTCCTATTAGCAAAACGCCGCTCTTTTTAATTATATGATTATTTCATCTTTGGAATCCATTTTTGTTGAACAAAAATATCGAGATAGTAGGTGCTTTCCAGCAATGTACACAGGCGACACTGTGTAACACAGTGATCCAGTTCTTTCCAACTACGACGCAAGTCGACACAATCGTATACAGCTAAAGTGTTGACTGTGTCGTCGTTTTCTCTCACTCCATGGATACCAACATTTTTACATTTGGTACCATTTTTTTTCTATGGAATGATATTCCGCTAGGAGGTAAACTTTTAAAAAAACAAAAAAAACTTTTTTAAAAACTTATATAAAACTTTGAAAAAGCTATGTAAAGTGACTGCCCTGCACTCTAGCGGTGAAATAAAAAAGCTAAGGAACGTTGCAGCAACAAGTCGATGTGTCACACAGTGTATGACTGTGTTCCATTGCTGGAAAGTACCCAATAATTACTTAAGATTTATGAGCAATTCATAGCAAAAAATTTTTCATGTTTGATTCACAAATATATTTAATACAAAAATGGGAAAAAGTATGTTTGAAAACATTACTAGACAAAATCTTAATTACAATATCTAATCTTAAGACTCTTGAGCTCTCTCTGCAATCATATTGAATTATAATATTAGAAAGGAGAAATTATGTGAATTTTTTTTCCTACTAATAATAAAACGCTCTGATATATAAATACAAAAATTCAGATGAGTCATTAATTGACAAAATCAGTGCTGTTTTTAATGTTGCTGAAGTCATGACGTACGCGTTTTTTGCTCTTTGTTCTTCATCTCGTCTTCGATCGCTTTGGAGACTTACCGAAGACGTAAGGGGAGGATGAGGATCAAGATTCACGAATTTCTTTTTTTTTCTAGTTGACCTGAAGATCCAAAGGGGGGGGGGACCTGAAACGTTTAAATAAAATATAGAAGATTTTAAGACAAGTTTGTTGCGCCTACTTTCTGCGCTTGACTCTTATTAGCCCATATCTTATCTGAATTTTTGTATTTTTTTCTTACGTTATACGTCGAAATAAATTAGTTTTATTGTATGCTAACAATCGCGTTCGATAATATAAGACAGTAAAATATATATATTCCCATTTTTATCATTCCATATTAAAATAAATTGGATATAATTCAATTTGCCCATTTGAACTGGAAAATGGATTTTATGACGATTGATCAAAATTTATTAATACAATAGTTATGTATTAATCAACAAACTTTAAAAAAAGAATTGATAATATCTTTAAATATTTTGGAATCTTTTTACCGGACTATACGATATATGTATATCGAACGCGAGTAATGGCATAGAAAAAACTAAGTACATACCTATTTCCTTTTTTACAAAGTCTCAGGTTTAAATGACTTCCGGCTGACCTTGACGTTGATTTTAACCCCTAAGGAAGTCAGATTGTTTTTTTTTGTCGCTGCTATACGAATAAAGAAATATAAAATAATTAAAAATTTAAATTTGGTTGCAATTTATTTCTTTACAGCTTTTAAATATTGGCAATAACGAGCTTACTTCCAATGACCATGATTTAGATATACATATTATTAAAATCATAATGATGGATATATGTAACAACTTTTAGTCACCGGTCATTTTTTGTTGAAATCTTTAAATAATGACCATGTAATGGTTAAATTGTATTCATCATTATAACTTGAATAACATGTTAAGGTTAAAGGTATTGGGGTTATTGTCAATATTTATCATTTTTTTTATTAAATGATAATAAAAAAGAGGCTTATAATTACGATTTCATATAGATTTACAATTTTCCATACAAAGTCTGAATGCCCTCTTTGCAATGAAAGAGAAGGGATCAAGAGCCTTAAGAATAATTCTCATTTAAAAGAACGGCGTTAATATTGGAATACTTTGGAAAATGTGTATGTGGGTGTATGTGTGTGTGTGTGTGTGTGTGCACGCGCGTGCGTGTGTGCGCGCGCGCGCAGAATGTTCTATTTTATTTTTCACAGTCAAATATCTGGAAATTACATAGTTTTAGGAAAAATGTATCACGCAAAAGTTGTAGGGTTTCGGAGGGGACATAATATCGTGATTTAGAATTGTCCTTGGATGGCGTTTTTTAAAGTCATTTAAAGGTCAACCTAGTTTTTTTTTTAAATTGAACCACCTATTTTTTATATAAATCGATAATTTAAAGAAAACACATAGTTGTTTTTAAGAAATAGTATGTAATTTGTAACTAGCAGCTATATGTATTTTTTTAGACAACTATATGTTTTCTTGACACCAATTGATTCCTATCATTATTTTCTGCATAAAAGTATCAAGATAAGATCATTGAAAAATGAATATATGTTTTACGAGATATTTCCTAATTTATGTAAAATTATGTCAAATTAAAGTATAAAATATCTGGTAAATTATTCATTTTTTTTGGTCATCCTATCCTTATAATTTTTTATGCCGAATATTGCGAGGAATCGATTTATACAAAAAAATTAGAGTGGTCAATTTAAAAAAACTAAGTTGACCTTCAAATGACCTTAAAAAATGCCACCCAAGGCAATTTCTAGGTCACGATATTATGTCGTCGAAAGTCTACAACTTTTGCCTGATACATTTTTTTCTAAAACTTCGTGATTTTTAGATATTGGACCATCAAAAATAAAATAAGACACCCTGTGTGTGTGTGTGCGTGTGTGTATTGTGTATATATATATATATATATATATATATATATATATATATATTATAAAGAGAAAAAGAGAGAGAATATAGAGCTTGGAATTTTTTCCATATTCTTTCCATTTTCCAGTATCTATTAATATTATATTATAATATTATACATTCATATTTCATCAAGTTCGCTTTTAACCTTGAGTGTTTCTGTATATTATATTAATATTCACCTATACTCTGAATTAATTATTACGATGATCACAGCTGGCGAAGATATTAAATATGCAAAATGATAATTTTACGATATTAACAGAAATTGTCTATATATGTAGCATACGTTTTATTATATGTATACATATATTTTGTATATTATTTATTTAAAATAATGTAAAAAAAATCACGCGATGTATGTGTGTTTTGTGTGTATGTGTGCATGCGTGCAGGAAAAGTGTCCCAGATTTTCCATGATACCAATTGATGACAAATTTCTAAAGTCTTCGTTTTTTCTTCTCTCTCTTTATGGAATTCTCGTCGATTTAGATACGCAATATTACTCTGAGTTTCTAAGGTTATGTGTAGAGTGTAGAACAAAATCCTAATACCAAAATGGGGTGGGGGGGGGGGAGGATGTTATTTTCGGGACCCCTCAATTTGATAGGTGTATTTTATAGATTTTTCGCCGAGAAAAGAATGCCGCAAACAACGATGCGCTACGATCAATAGTTTTCGAGATATCGATGTTTCAAAATTTTAATTTTTGGTAATGAATATTCAAGATCATTATTCATTCCAGTGGAATGCGAAAAGTTGCGGGATGATTATTACGAATATTTCGTAAACAATGCATTTTTGAAAAAAATGTAAGGTATCAAACGTCGAATTCAATAGTGGTTTGAGTTTGGGCGGATGTGTCAAAGTCAAGATTAAAATAATTATCTTGAATATCTCCAAAAATACTTATCAAAGAAAAAATGTTTTAGACAAAATTTTTTTATTTTTTTATGCTTTCTCAAAGAGAAGCCATTTGATTCCCCTTTTTATTTAAGTTTTTTTACTAACCTCTCAAATCTATCCCAAGGAGGACAGAGGGCACGCTAGAATATCATTATCAAATGGATTCACAACTTTTGTAGGAAACATTTTTTTTCAAAAATGCATTATTTATGTGATATTTAATCGTCCCGGAACATTTTCATCATTCTGTACATATTTTATTATTACCTTAAAAATCTGTCCTTAACTGGTATCATGGAAATCTGACGTTGGGCGCGTGAGAGCAATGAATTACACACACAATAACAATTAGTTTAACTTTGATTGTTTTGGGAATTATAGCAGTTATAAAGCAAAGGCCTCTAAACAAGTTAATTTAAACAATTGATACAGAAATCTTTTGCTTTCCTAAATTGATAAGCCCACCACATATTAAAAGTTATACTTTTGCAATGATTAGCAAAGATCCTTATATATAAAGCTTGAATTTAAACTATTTGTTACTTAAATCTTTTGTCTTGCTAATTTAGCATAACTATGCAAGATATTCCTTGGAACTTTGGTGTATACTGCCGATTTGAGATATGGAAAAGAAATATAAGGCAAAATGGGGGGGGGGGGAGTGTTTTAGTTGCTCTAACTTTATTGCGTTACTATAAGGTCGTCTCAGATAAACCTGTCTTAAAAAGAAAAATATATATACATATTTTTCTTTAATCACACAAAACAATGAATTATTTCAACAAATAATGAATTATTACTCACATATTCTAACAAGTAAGAGCCTTCAAGTTCTATCACGTTTCCATCTGTCCCCTAATTGTTCAACACCACGTTTATTTAACTCTCACTGCCATGACAAGAGCTTCGTTGAACTGACCTCAGTCTCTGTAGTGTGTTCCTCATAGCTTCCTCTTTAACTGATCAAAATAATAAAAATCCAAAGGGCTGGTATCAGGAGAATAAGGGGAGTGACATCACTTGCGAATACCAGTTTCCTGTAGATACTGTTGAACTGCTATCGCTCCTTTGTGAGGCCTGGCATTATCGTGCAAGAGTATAGGCATCTTGAAGCTCTTTCCATTCAATCATCTTGGGATTTCTTCGGCCAGGAACTCCTGATAAATCTTGCCTATTGTTTTCTCAAGAAGGAGCCTTTAAAATGCGATGCCATTAAAATCTATGGCCATACCGTGTTTCTTGATAGAAACTTATTGATTTTGTTAGCGTGGAACATTTAATATTGTGGAAGATCATGTCTTCCACAGATGCGCCATGTATTGGAGGATTTGGTAGGTTCTGTTTTAAAATTTGCACATATGTGCACCGATTCTTTTTTACGTCCGCATTATTGAAATTGTATTTTGGACGCTGCCCCTCAAATATTTCTTCCAGTAGAATTGGGTTCATATTTCGGACATATTCAATACAAAACAGTCCGCAACTATTTGTGCCCGGATTTTGCGGCACATCAGGATAATATACAGGGTGACCCATTTTAACTTAGGCAGCCAAATAACTCGATAAATAAGCACACTACGAAAAAATGTTTAGAGTCAAAATTTTGTCATTTCGAGGGGGACGTACAATGACGTTAAAATGAGCCCCCCCTCACCGCCCAGGGGGAGGGGTGGGGAGGCTCATTTTAACGTCATTGTACGTCCCCCTCGAAATGACGAAATTTTGATTCTAAACATTTTTTCGTAGTGTGCTTATTTTTCGAGTTATTTGGCTGCCTAAGTTAAAATGGGTCACCCTGTATATTGTATTATCACATGAAATTTCATATTTTATTGCATTTCTTATTTTTTAAACTTCTGATAAAGTTTCTAATTTAAATGAATTTAAAATGGCTGCTGCCGTGCAATGTCCGGTTAATATATCCTTTTTGAGCAGTACTATATAATAGTAGTTGTTGATCACGCCGCATAATAAACAGTATGTGTATTTGCGTAATAAATTTCTTATGATATTAGTTGGCTGCATTAAACGTGCATCACGCATTATGAAAGACAGATCCTACATTTATCCAATTATTAAAATTTTTTTCATTGTGTTAGGGGGTAAAATATTAATCAAACAATGAATTACAGAATCTGTTATTTGTCCACCACTTAAAATTTCTTGTACACCTTGTGTGATATCATTTTCATTAATTTATATTTCTCTTTTAATATCATTTATTTTCATCTCTAGCTTATCCTTTTCTTCTTCCTTTATATTTTTTCAATTTTGTATTTTTTTTTTTTAATTGGGCGATAGGAAATTGTTCTTCCGTTTTTTCTTGCTTATTTTTAATTCGTCAATTTCTGAAAATTCTTTGTCTGTTTTTAAAATTTCTTCCTTGTAAATTTTTGAAGTTTTTTTCTTTGTTTATCGCTTCTTCTTCTCCGCCATTTTCTTTTTCTAATTGTGAGAACTCCAGTTTGCTCCATTATTAAGTTAATCAGTATACGCTTTCCTCCATGCATGCTTTGCATCACAACTTCAGCCAAGCGCGAGCCTGATCTCGCTGAGGCTCCAGATACAGGGACACCCATGTTTCATCGATGGTGAGTGTACGCTTTAACAGGTTTTTGTTCTTCTGAAGCATCGCTGATTGTAAGTTGCATTGAGATGCAGTAACACGCTATTCCTGTTGATCTGGAGTCAGTTTATGGGGCATCCACTTTCCAAGTTTCTTCACCATCCTCAAATCGTCTGTCAAGATCCTGTACACTGAGGTTGATGGAATGCCCACATGTATGGAAAGTGAGCACACACTCCAATGTCTCCAATCAACTAGTGCATTCCTCACTGACTCTATTTTTTTCGTCTTTTCTTCATGGTCACTTCTGTCATCTCTTCTGCACTCTTCAATGGTCACATCTCCTTTTCTGAAAGATATATACCAGCTCTTCATAGTGCTTTTTGCAGGTGCACTCGTACCAAACAGCTTGGTAAAGGTCCTGTTAATCATACCTCAATTCTAGTCCATCAGCAAAGCATACCTTACAAAGTTGTGATGGTCCCTTTTTTGATACTCTCTTTCCACTCCATGTTAACCTAACCGGTACACAACTCAACTAAAGCACAGCATGTAGCTAAGTAGTCACGGAATACAGAATAGTATTGAATCGGCTTGCTGTTGTTATTTCGACATAACATCGGTAGAGATCAGGACAGGTTTGCGACGACCTAGTATTATGCATTCATGCAGTTGTACTTTTTTCTTACAATTAAATAGAACCATATTTTCTAAAACATTATTTGACACAATTTTTTATTTTCTATAAGTATTAGGATATTTATGCAAAAATCCAATAGTTTAAGAGATATTTTTAATATTGCGAAGTAATATTAATAATATAATATTTATCTTTCACATAAATGCATAATAGTGTAGAGAATACGGTGATATGGGACGAGATGAGTGGCTTATTGTTAGTGGCAGAGTGATTGCCTACCCCGATATTTTTTTCTGCTCGGGAAAAGCCTACAATAGTGAGACGCGAAGTTAGAGCCGCTAAAACATCAATATTTCATTATATCAATATTCTTTTTCTTTCATTTCAAATAGTTTCGGCAGTATAACCCGTCAGAGTTTTATGGGATGTATACTGTATACTAAAAATAGTAATATTGCAAAGATTAATAAAGGTCTTATACAAAGCTTCAATTTAAACGAATTGTTGCTGAAATCTTTGCTTTTCTAAATTTACAAGTTTTCTACAAAAAAAATATAGAAATAAAATGTAGATAAAAAATGCTCGAATTTTCTACTTTTCCAAATATATTTAATCAAATTATTTCTTTAAAAGTATAAAATATTTGTATTCTTTAATATTTGTAATTAATTTTTGAAAAATATTTAAAATTTGTTTTACATATTTTGTTACCACAAAAATTTAAACAGAGGATTAGCCAAGTTATCATTTCTAATACTATTTCAACTCGGAAATCATTACTCGCCACAAGTACACGGTGATTGATCAGTTTCGCTCATGAAAGGAATATCTGATAATTATTATTTTCTAAGAATTTCCGGTCATTTCGATCTCTACTCTAATAAAAGTTAGAGAGATTCTATTGTGTTATTCCAGAATCCTTCAATTACGAGCTTTTATTCGTACTTTCTTTTCTGACCGATTATATTCATCGATTTCTGTAATGCAATCTTTTTCTCCAATATAATCTTGTTTATTATATTGTTTATCCACAATGATACTACACAAACTTTACAGCAAAAAAATTAATTATTATTTCTGTAGATATTTTTCATTGTTAAGCTAATTATTTTTTATAGACAGATTTCCCAAAAGACATGCTAATTATATTTTATAGACAGATTTCCCAAAAGACATGCTAATCGCAAAACAATATGTTAATATTAAACATTTTTCTGATGACACATGCCACCTTTTAAATCATATTTTTTTAGCTTACGAAAGTTTATTCCAAGATATTTCATAATTCATATTGTGATGTAAATATGTATGTAATACATATATGTAATGTCTCATAAAGTATATTCATATTTTTTTAATGATTTTAACAAAATTTCTTTATACACAGAATATAATGAAATGATTTAACCAATATAAAAATAATGATATACATAATTTAAAAAATATGTAATTGTATATTACAAGTGCAGTACTGTATTTGTGTAAAGATAGGATCATCAATTGATTCTACTCATTCTACGAAAAATTTAATACGAATGTTTTAATGAAAGAGTGAGCTTTCTTTGTTGCAAGATTTCATTTACTTCATATTTTATGACACACTATATCAAAATATATTCTGAAATATCTTGTAACCTATTGAGTTTTCAATAGTTCATTTTAATATATGCTTTTATATGCAAAATTGACTAGAAGAATCTATATATACTCCAATAAGCAAAACGCGCGCAATATGCCAGCAGATTGGAAACAACTCAGAAGTTGCTAGCAAATTGGCTTTAGGTCCACATTAGGTTTGTGTGATCTGCCAGCAAAGCCTGTTTACAGAATCTGACAACAGATGACGTTAGAACTGAGCTGCTAATATAACTTGACGTCAGATTGGCGAGCAAGATCTGCAGTGCGCAATCTGATGGCAGATTGGCAGCAGAAGTCCGAACAGGATTTGCAACTCCTATTCATTTAAATAAAATAGTAACGTAAATTGATATTTATAAAAGTTCTTAAGTGATTCGATTTCAATAAACAATATTAATGTTATATAAGTGCAGTAAAACTGAATATTACAGGTGCATAAATGTTATCGGTAAATAATCAGTTAATTTTAATTTTTTTCTCATAAATATGACATTATATCGTAATTATATCCCTCAGAGCAAACGATTGGTTTGACTTATTTAAACAAATAATATAAAATAAATTGTGGAAATAATTAAATTTAATTTAGAAAATTCGAGATATAATTTATATGGGAATTAAACTCCTATTTTGTGCTTCAAATAGGCAATAAATGAATAATTTCCCATTTATCCTGTCAATTCCAAACAGTTTAATATTCTTAATTCAAAAATATAAATTTATTTAAAATATGTCTCTTTTGCATCAATGCAACGTTGGCCACGCCGAACCAATGCATAGATTTGTGTAAGTCCGTCTTTGACCTTAATGACCCTCGTCATAGCGGCTATGGCTTCTCCTTATAATAGCGTTTCCTTATAAATTATATCTCGAGTTTTTTATTAATTAAATTGAATTATTTCCAAAATTTATTTGGAATTATTTGAAATTAATTGCAACTTTCGGTCAGATTTTGTGACTCACACCCATCATCTCCCACTTATACTGCTCGCGCTGCGATCGCGCATAACTAAGGAGAGCGGCACTTATTCTCAGAAGTGTACCTCATAAATGTTTTATAATGTATAATATACTTCTAATATACGTAATTAATAAGAGAAGAAAATATATAATTCAAATATATAATTCAAATTATTAAAATATAAAATATAAAAAAAAGTTTTAATGGGAACTCTTGCGATGCTATTAGAGGAGTATTGTCATTTTCATATTGTCATTGTCATATCATTACATTTGTGATATGCACGCTCCTGAGACTAAGTGCCGCGCTCCTTAGCAGTAAGTGGGGAGGTAATGGGCATAAGTCATGAAATCTGGCAGAAAGTTGCAAGCAAAAAAGCACTGATTTAAATGGTTAGGAGCTGCAGATCCTGCTTGGTTTCTGCTGACAATCTGCCATCAGGTTATGTTAGCAGATCCTATTCGGTTTTTGCCGCCAATCTGCTGTCAGATTCTCTAAGCAAGCTCCATTGGCAGATCGCAAGCTTAATTGCGAACTTTTAAATAAATCTATTGCCCATCTGCTGACATATTGCGCGCATTTTGCTTACTGAGAATATATGTATAGAATATTACGTTATTCTACATATTTTTATAAATTTCTAAATCTACTTCATTTTTAAACATTTTTTTAACATGTTCCTAGTTTTTAATGGACCATTCGATTTTAAAAACCAATTTCTCAAATTTCAATTTTTGTCTGCTTCTGGCAAAGACTCTGGTACAATTTTATAGAGATAACTTTCTATAAAAATTTTATCAATTGATAATATTGTTTCAATTTATACACACACATACATACATATATATGTATCTATGTATAAACAAATAAAATTTCTTGGTTTTATTATAAAAATGTAAATTATAAAGGAGAGAGACTTTACATATATATATGTATATATATCTGTGTGTATGTATACACACACACACATACATACAGGAACTCCCATTTTATTTTTGACAGTAAAATATCTGGCAATCACGGGATTGTAGAAAAAATGTATCAGGCAAAAGTTGTAGGGTTTTAAGAGGGATATAATATTGTGAGCTAGAATTGCCCTTGAATGGCGTTTTCAAGGTCATTTAAAAGTCAACCTAATTTTTTTATATAAATCGATTCCTCGCAATATTCGGTATAAAAAGTTTGGCATAAAGGTATGATTGCCAAAAAGTGAATAGTTTACAAGATATTTATACTTTAATTTGACATAATTTTACATAAACTATGAAATATCGTAAAATATTCATTTTCGATGATCTTATCTCAATACTTTTATGCACAAAATAAGGAGAGAAATCAATTGGTATAAAAAAACACATAGTTGTTTTTAAGAAAAAATATGTAGCTGCTAGTTTTTCTGAGATAAGATCATCGAGAAATGAATATGTTACGAGATATTTCATAGTTTATATTATAGTTAAAAATTATGTCGAATTAAAGTATAAAATATCTCGTAAACTATTCACTTTTTGGCCATCCTATCTTTAACTTTTTATGCCATATATTGCGAGGAATTGATTTATATAAAAAAATTAGAGTGGTTTTATTTGAAAAAACTAAGTTGACTTTTAAATGACCTTGTAAAACGCCATCTAAGGGCAATTAATGGTCACGATATTATGTCCCCCTCGAAACCCTACAACTTTTGCCTGATACATTTTTTTCTACAACCCCGTGATTTTCAAATATTTGCCTGTTACAAATAAAATGGGACACCTTGTATATGTATGTACGTATACATATATAAAAGACATTAATATAATAAGAAATATATTTTATAAATATACTTTTTCTCCATTAATTAACTTTAATATCTTAATATGTAAATTTAGAGGAGAATCTATTTATATAAGAAAAGTCTGTATTCTTCCATCTAGAAAATGATCTTTAAATCTTAAAAGCGATTACACTTATAACAAAATAATACTAACTCTTAAGAAATGATGTTAATCTAAAATATGTTTTTAACAATAATTATATAGTTCTCACTCGGCAGATGTACTGATTTATTATAACAGTTTAATTATATTTTATTTTCTCTGTTTCAAAAGCACAAGTTTTAAAAAGTGGCAAAATCATATAATTTAAATAATAATTATATACATTCCTAAAAAAATCTAAAGCATTACTTTGAGTATTAATCTTAAAATTATTGATTTTAATTAGGATATCTACTCTAGAAAAACGGCAATTATCAGAGATTTCTTTTTTATTTAGTATAATCAGGGGATTTTCATGGAATTTGATTGAAACTTAGGGAATTTTTTAAAAATTCTCTCTTTGATAATTTTTTTCTATTTTTATTTTTGCCAGGAGTTGATATTCTGTCGATTAGAAAAGTTGAGAATCATATATATTTAAAATATATATATTTATAGATCAAATTATTTAATATTAATAAATATGCATGACGATATAATTAAAACGTTTGAGCAGAAGTACGAATAAAATTTGTATAAAATGTAATAATTACACGAAAATTTATATGTTCTCAACTAATCAAGGCATTATTGATTTAATTTCTATCAATTTCTTTAAATTAAAAACTTTATAGAAATGTTATTGCAAGATTTTTGATTATTTGTTTTAAAATTATTGATGCATAAAGAGAACTATAAAGCAAATCAGTTGTAGGTTTGATAGAAATTATTTTAATATCTAGCTAATTTCTTTCAGCGAAGTTATAAAATGTAGTCCCGTTTTAACAAGCTAAAATTGATAAGCAGAAATTGAAGATCTAAAAACTTGACCGTGTTAATGTGAACTCTAGTTGTACAGAAACACTCATCGTTAAAATCGTTAATAGTATCTTATGTGGCAAGTGTGGAAAACAACGAATTACGTCGCAGGTGAAGTTGCCGCATGAGCCGAAGCCTTTGATGCATTCACACCAGTACGAGTGTGATTTGCAGCACGAGCCGAAGGCGAGTGCTGTAATCACACGAGTACTGGTGTGAATGCATCATAAGCTGAGGCGAATGCGGCAACTTTACGCGCGATGTATTCGTTGTTTTCCGCACATGCCGCATACAATATTTTTTGTAATGCCTGTCGTAAAAGTTCAATTTGAGATTATCCTTCTTGAATAAAGGTTATAACGAACTGACGTTTTGTCTCGCGTGAATTTCACTACGTTCAAGTTTGTTATGTCAGTCGAGAAATGGTAAAACAAAAACTATCAACCATTCAGAAAGAAGATTTTTTACACACTAGTGCGGTAAAGTAACCCATATTTCCGCACTAGTGCGGTAAAGTAAATCATAAAGGTGCTTTTCTCGCACTAGTGTGATAAAGTAAGTCATACATTGAATCGTTGAGAAATAAGCCATTTTCCGCACGCTAAACAGCTATCGAAAATCGAACTTTCGCGACAGGCATTGCAAAAAATCATTTTCCAAGCTCTGTTGCCCCCTTCTCGTACATAAATGAATAAATAAAGAATATATATATATATATATATATATATATATATATATATATATATATATACACACACATATATACAGGGTGTCCGGTAATAGTCACCTCACCCGTCGCGTGTGCAGGTAGAGCGGGGTAAACCGAGTAGGAAAGTCCTCTATCATTTTGCTATCTTCGCAATAATTAATCGCGCGGATTGGCCGATCTTTTTTATTTAATTTCTCATTAATTATTTTATATATATATATATGTATATGTATATATATATATATGACACCCTGTGTGTATGTATGTATGTGTGTGTGCGTGTGTGTGTGTATACATGCATACAGGGTGTTCCATTTTATTTGTGATAGTCAAATATCACATTTTAGAAAAAATGTATCGGGCAAAAATTGTATGGTTTCGAAGGGGACATAATATCGTGACCTAGAATTGCCTTTGGATGGCGTTTTTTAAGGTCATTTAAAGGTCAACCTAATTTTTTTAAATGGAACCACCCTAATTTAAAAAAAAAACATTTTAATTTCAATGAGCTATAAGAGCCCGTTGAAATTCAAGATCCTAATTTTTTAATTTAAATTTTTTCATTAAAAATTTGACTGACCTTTAAATGATCTCGAAAAACGTCACCCAAGAGCTATTCTAGGTCACAATATTATGTTCCCTTCAAAACCCTATAACTTTTGCTTGATATGTTTTTTCTACAACCCTGTGATTTCCAGATATTTGATTGTCAAAAATAAAATGGAATTTCCTACATACATACATACATATATATATATATGTATATATGTGTGTGTATATATATAAATATGTGTGCTATATATACTATACATATGTATATATGCATACGCATGTACGAAATATTCTATATTATTATATTATTCAACACATTAGTACGAATGACAGTAGCACTATTGAATCGTCGCGTTGCAGTGAATTTAGGACTGACATAGTGAGGCATGCAAAATAAATGCGACGATACATAGCATCTCTTGTACACCTTAAATGAACATCTTTTCATTTTTATACGTATTTAATGTCCTTTTTCTTTCTAGAACGAAATGCAATTTGTCGATGCACAGTGAACCGATAGATCGAACAAATTAGCACAAAATAGCCTTACTATATCGTTGCTTTAATTAAAGCTCTTCATAACTCCATTTTTCTACTTTTTTGTACGAGACACAAACAAGCTGTCTAAAAATGTCATAATGCAACTTTGTGTGAAATATGCTTGAATTTTATAATTATTTGTACAAATATTAATAAATTGATACCATGTGACTAAATCAGAATAAATTATATACTAAACTGAAAACTATGAGCGTTAGACCGTTAAAAATAAAGTTGTAATATATTCTTATTAAAAGTGGCATAATATCTAGTAAATTGATAAAAGTTAAAACAACAGATAAAACATTAGAGCGAAAAAAAATATTTATATCTGTGCAAGCAGCATTACAGTCGGATATTATAAATGTATATTGGATTTCTGATATTAAGAATTTTTTTGTTAATGTCGACAAAGCTTAAAGATACCGAGATCACTGTGCATCGCGAAGTAAATTCAATATCCATCCAACATTCGCGAACTACGCGATTTAGTATTATGTTAGAGTATTACTTTATTAGAATTTCTTGCTGACCCCAATTCCGTCGAATTTGAATCCTGGATGGACAAACGCGCGCGCGCGCGAGTTTATTTCGTTCTAAAGATAATACACGATGTTAGCGAATTAATTAGATTCTTGAATGATTAGTAGAGATCTATATTGTAGAACATTATTTTGTATAGTAAAATGAGAAACTAAACCATTCGCGAGTAACACAAACGGTTATTTCATTATGTATTTTTCTCAGTCCTGAAGTTGGCATATTGTAGATTTTTAATTATTGATCTTACACACACATACACACACGCATCATACATATAAACATATACGCACATATCTAGATATTATTATTACTATTTTACTTTTATTATTAATTAAATAATTATATACATCATTACTAAAGCATAGATTAGGTTTCAGCTCTCTACTAGAGAAATTAAAGGATATTTTTTATAATAATTATAATCTGAGTATTGCTATTATTATTATTATTAAGAATTATTAATTGTATTATCAGCGACATTGTTCGAGTATATTCGATCAATTCACGCGACTTTTCTCTAATCTCGTCTTCTGTTTTTATCTCGTAACTTTTTCTTAAGGTTTTTTTTGCATATAGTTATTTTGCGAGTAAGCGCCATGAGTTTGTTTCGACAATGATAAGGCCGAGGCTTTTTATACACGTGTTTTTTTATGTATCAGTATTCTATGCGTTTGATTTTAGTCGATAAGCGATTGTTTAACCGACGCTACTTAAACGCTCGATACGGCAGCGAGATTTACATATTACTTAATTAAATTATTAACTTTATCCTTTTTTTCTTGCCCGCTCTCTCTTTCCCCTTGTTTTTGTATATCTATTGCAGTCTCCTTCTTGCATATATATTTCCTTTGGAATATTATTTAAACTCTAATTTATTGTATTTTACACACGTACATACATACATACATACATAAGATATACACATGCATATATATATCTTTTATGTGCGAATTTTGGCGACTGGCTTAATAATTTATTAATATGATTACAATATGAAGTCGAGATACGTCCACATATGATATGAAATACAGACTTTTTTGCCTGCAGACTTTTGTGCCTATAACCTTTTCTTTCCCATCTTGCACAGTATGATAATGTTTGTAAGATCCAACAATAATTTTAAAAGGAATGAAAAGGTTAAAAATTAATTTCTAATGATTAGACATCCATCATATGGTTTCATGCTCGTTTATTTTTTCTATTTGCTTGTATTCGCCCTTATTCGCGAAAAGCATGTTGTCAGCGCTTTGGGTGCCTTTGCCCGCCTTTGTGAATACACACGATGTCGAATGATCTATTGACGAAAGCGTTTTATGCGAAACTCTTTATTGTCGACATTGTATAATATTATACGAAACTTTTGCAAGTGACAATTGTATACGTAGAAAGGAAAAGCTTATGTGAACACACGAGTGGATTGACTCGAATTAAGTGGAAGATAGTTCGATTTATCGATAGATATTATTTTTGATAAGATCAATAAAGGGTGCTTTCCAGCAATCTACACAGGCGACACTGTGTAACACATGTACGGCCCAGTGCTTTCCAACTACGACACAAGTCGACATAATCGTACACAGCTAAAATGTATTCAACTGTGTCGTTTTATGTCACTCCATGGATACCAACATTTTTACATTTGGTATCATTTTTTTTCTACGGAGTGGTATTCCGGTAGGAGGTAAACTTTTAAAAAAACAAAAAAGAAACTAGAAAAACTTAAAACTTTGAAAAAGCTATGTAAAATGACTGCCCTGCACTCTAGCGGTGAAATAAGAAAGCTAAGGAGCGTTCCAGTTACAAGTCGATACTGTGTAACACTGTGCCACACAGTATATGACTGTGTTCCGTTGCTGGAGAGCACCTAAAAATATAGTAGATTGCCTGTAATATGATATACCGTATTATAATCTTGTCCATTTTGTTGATCAGTTGTATGCTCGTAAAGTGTTGTTATTCTCCAGCGTTATCACGCTATTCACATTTACCATATATTAGAGAGAAAGCAGATATAAGATAGATGGCGCTCAACATTTTTATTTTGCGCATGTATCATTAGAATAAAAGTAGGGACTGTGAAAAGAAATTTTATAATAAGAACAGTATCTGGCTCCGACACATTCACAATACGAGCTATCAACTGTATATCGAAAAAATTCAAAAATCTTTATGACAAATATTATCTTATGACAAGTATTTTAATTGCTTTGATATAATTATAATGTCTGATATGAAGACCGATTTAAATTACTGAAGTAATCTTTAAACAATTGATTAATATCCACTAATAAATTAATGAGCGTAATACTAGAAACATTATTTATAATGAAATTAAAATTACATTATTTATAATGAAATAGTCTTAAGCAATAATTATTTATATAAAATAGTAGAAAGAATAGATTTCTAAAATTAAAAAAATTAAAAAAAAATTTAAAGTACACGCAAATAGTGAGTAATTTGTTGTTGACAAATAATAGTACCGCATAATAGTAACTATCATCCACTGTCTAACTCGGTTTAGCTTTGACACTATTGTACTCATAACTACTTATCTTCGGGTATCCACTAAAAGCTTTTCCTTCTCATTAATCATGAGTATGGTTAAAATCCGAACCCATTGACTGAATATTATTTTTTTATTGCGAATGTAATACGATAAGACGATATGATAGATGGCAATAAAATTGCAACAAGAATCGCGCGAATGTATATTTTGCGCAAGATGCGGCGACGAATTGCAAGGCTTTGATCGATCGAAAACTAATAATTCTATTGTAAACTATTATAATTCTATACTGCGATATTCTTGCGTATCCCTATATTTGTTAAGATGAAAGGAATAAATATTAATGTAACTAGAATACACGGATAAATTTAAATAATAAATTTAAATATACCAGAAAAATGATAAAGATTTATATAAATACTGTATGCTCCAAGAATTAAGAGATATGTTTGATCTATTCATTTTAATACATTCCATCATAAAATCATTTGATGTGAAACAAGAATATAGAACAAGTTTTACTTTAATGTATTCTAATGAAACTGAATATTAAGGGCCGACGTCACTGATTTTTTATGATCTTGAAGTATGTGATTAAGGTCATCTCTCAATTTGAAATACAAATTTAAATTTCAACGAGCTAATAAGAGCCAAACGCGGATGTTTCTAAATGTTTTTAGAACTCGTTTCGCATTCGAAACAGTGAATGGTGTGGAGTACACCTCTTTTTGCTTGGAAATTCGAAAACTTAAACAAAACTATGCATTTATAGACTTCGTTTCACATCCGGAGTACTGGATGATGAGCGATGGATCCTGTTTATGTAGAAAGTCGAAAATATACTTATAATCTTAAAACTAGAAATGAGCGATATTTAATGTTTGGTGAGACATTCAATAATCTTCCCTATACATACTGCAAGGTCACTGAAATTAGTGAGATTGTTTCTAATATTTAGTCTTACCTGTTTTCTTTTGTGGTTATACATTTCAAAATATTTTTGTCGTGTAACATTATTTTGATATTGATGATCTGGACATGTCTGAAAATATCTCGTATATAGGTTACTTGTAAACTTTTTTCTTACAATCGTGCAGGCAAATAATTCTACATAAAAAATAAAACAAAAATTATAAAAATTGAAAAATTGAAAAAATTGAAAAATTACAATTCTTAAATTACATTTTTCCTTTATTTTAAGCGTACATAACTTTTTAATGATACCGTTACATAAATTGAATTAAAAATTTGTTTTGGCAGCGGCTTTTTTCTCTCCCTCCCTTTCCCCCTTCTACCCCCTCTCTCTCTCTCTCTCTCTCTCTCTCTCTCTCTCTCTCTCTCTCTCTCTCTCTCTTCCTCTCTCTCTCTCTCTTCCTATTTCTCTGCTCTCTCTCTTCCCATTTCTCTGCTCTCTCCCTTCCCATTTCTCTGCTCTCTTCCTTCCCTTTTCTCTGCTCTCTCCCTTCCCTGCTATGTCTCTTGAGAGAGAAAGGGAGAGAGAAATTGCGTGCATGCAAAACAACGAATATACTTTATTTTAAAAAATAGGTATTTTTTTATATTTTACAGATCTTTCTTTTAGCGATCTTAAATATTTGTTAATATTTAAAAAATATATAATATTTTGAATCTTTTATTTATATTTTGATAGCATTATGTTGATGCAAATTAGACAAGCTGTAAGAAACAAAAAATATTAATTTTCCGATAAAATCAATTTTTTCGAAAACAAAATTTTGTAAGAGAATTTTTATTGTCTTTTTGACTTATTTTTTTATGTAGAATTATCCTTACCCATTGTACGGACCACTGTATAGATGTCTGTTTATAGCACACGACGCTTAATTCGTACATTGTAGTTACATTATATCAATAGGAAAAAAATGAATGTTTTTTGTGCGGCGATGATTCAAAGAATAAATAGGATACGCGAGAATTTCGTGATACCGATTATGAATCAATCAAGAGCGTTTATAATAAGTGAACGTGTGCGAAACATATAGCAATAGCGGGAAATTACTTTTGTATTTATAATGTATGCATAAGTTAGTTCGGCTAAGGCCAGCAGCTGTTGAGATTATTCAAGGTTGTGTGTATCATAAGTATTTTGAATTGTTGAATAGTAATAATATAAATGAACATTATAGACGTTGCACGATGCAGCCGTGTCGAGAAGGACGAAGCTCTTGCGAAAATGTTTTTATTGCTACTAGCGCGGCTACTTTGTCTCCTGAAAATATTTGAATCAAATTCCTTTCTACCATTATGATATTTGTCTTGTACAATATATGATCGACTCTCTTATTTTACTTGCTCTCTATTTTAACGAATATGTGCAGACTAATCTTTGCGCATATATACGCTTGCAACACGCGCGTATAAAGAATACGTCCCATGAAAAACGCGTATCAGGAACTAATCGGAATGACTAATCGGAAGGGTTTCATATTATCGGTACACATTTTTTAACACTATTCTACCGGCATGCTATTATAGTTCAACTTTAAAATTTAATTGGAGAGGTATGGTCTTCAAAAAACTAATTACACACATTCTTCTACCTTTTTCCTTCTTAAGTTTTAGAAACTTACATTTTTAATTATTATCTTTTGTCAGATTTTTTTTTTATATATAAAAAAGTATTTTGTGTATAGGATATTTTTGTCTTATTTGAATTTCAGTATAATAAAGGATTATGAAGGATTATGAGAGAATGTTATTTGAAGTATTATGAGAATGTATATAGAGCGAAGCTAAATTTGCTTTGATATATAAACTTTTAAAAATATTTACAGAACTGAAAAGATAAATAGAGAAGATAAAAGTAGAAAGTCTGACTTTACAGTAATCAATGAGATAAATCAAACTGATTTATATAATTTTTGAAATTGCAAATTTGAATATTATTCCATTTCTTGAATAGTGCTAGAAGAATGTAAGTAATATTACGATTTTAAAACAGAATAGGTGAGAAATATACATAAAGATTTAAGAGTTTACATACCTGAAGGATCTGTAATTTATAGGAATAAGCAGGAGGATCTAAGAATATCAATTTAAAGACCAAACTCTCACTTTATTAACGCGTGAAAAATTTTGTATTTGTACCGTCCATACAACTTGATATAATTCTACATTACACGGAACAATTTACAATAATGAATAATAAATGATCACTGTTATTTATGCAATTGTAAATAAATGTTTTTATTTATTTGGGCTATATTATTAACAATATCTTTTATATTACATAAAAATAATCCAAAATAGACTCTTTAGATGAGAATATCATTTACATTTTTCACTGAAGTTTGTCGTTTAAGTTTAGCTTTATTCTGTACACAGATATTTACAGATGTACGCAGATATTTACCAACATATATTGTAGACACTTGTTTAATTTATGAATATCTATAGCAGCACTTTATGCGATCTCTCTTCCATGACAAGTGTACCTAATGATTATTTATTTATGGGTTTATCTAACGGAATCATCAAATCGTATTATCTTTCCTTATTTTTTTTTATCTAGCTATTTTTTAAGCTAGTTCAATCTAGAGCGCGTAATAAACATTTCTTTTTCCTCTTCTGGCTTTTCTCTCTTTCCTTCCTTTCTTTTTTGTATATTGTAATGATAAGCGATAACACTATTAGACATTTTAAGTATAATATTCATTGGGCTACTATCTGATTTGTTGGAAATTATTTTGAGAAAATTTTTTTAATGCGAAGAGCGAAAGTGCCCGGAGGTGCAGCTGCAATGTCAGCGATCTTAGGAATAATCCAATGCGATGCGATTGGATGCTACGTTTGTTGTGCACGCATTTGTATTTAATATAATTATTTTGCGAGATTAGATTTGTACAAGAGTATTTGACAACAAACTGGAGCGATGGGCAAAGGACCAAAATATATAATTTGCATTTGCCAATCTAAACTTTCTTATGATTGGCATATTCACATGCGCATTTTTATATGCGACGCATTATAAGTATCAGAGAGTCTCTTTTATCTGCAAAATGGATGAATGACTCTTGAGGCATTTTGTACTTGCAAGGGCATTGTTGTGATACCACAGATGCAGCTTCATTGAAAATGAATAAAACAAAAAAATAATGCGTTAACCGATGTTTTTTTATTTCTAATTATCGTTGGACTTGTATGTTATAGTCGCAGCTCCGTACTTCAAGACCGTCGTGAGACAGGTTAGTTTTACTCTATTGATGACTAGATATTGCGATAGTAATCCCCCCCCCCTGCTCGAGAGGATCCGCAGGTTCAAACATTTAGTTCACGTACTCGGTCAAGCGACCGATGGTGTGAAACTACCCTTTATGGGCCTGAACTCTAAGGCCGTATCCTCTCTACTCGAAGGTGATAATGATATCTAGGAGTCTCGTGAGTTGAAATGCTCAAAACAATGTGACACCACTATGGTCATCGCACGATCTCGGTTTGCCATACGGCGCCATCGCCGTCGGGATTTCAGCACCACGACAGTAACGACGTTAACGGTCAATCATAAGTTTCGCGAGTTCGGTATCGAGACTCAGAATAGTTTATAGACGACTTAGATGCCCCTACGTATTATATTTTAACTAATCATTAGCATCTCCGTATTCTCTTTATATTTTCAATGAAAAAATTGTATTCTCATTTTAAGAATTTCCTACTTATTTTTAGAATACCCTGTTCTAAAATAGGCGCCAAAAGGATCCTCTTACCTTAACAGGGGAATCCTTTTAGTATCAGATATTCCTAATTGATAAAAATGTAGATGGGATTTATTTTTACATTAACAAAAAGTTCATTATTTTACAGCACACAGGCAAAGAAAGACCATAAAAAAAACATAGACACATAGTACATGTAGACCGAACATGAGGCACGAGACCTGGGTCCTGAACGATTGAATTAGATTATGTTGCATATTACTCGTGAACATTTCTCTTAAGTTGCTCAAATCTGCTTTTTCGAGCCACTTATTAACTTCATTTTTCTAATAAACTAAAACCATTCAGTGACAAACACTGCACTGCATTGTAAATTACAACATTATATAAAACCATATACATTGCTGAAACAATATGACCATATAACACCAAATGAACGGTCCGCATAAATAACATAAGACTGTTTGCTATTAACAAAGAATATATTCTTAGTTTTACAGGATGTTCTCTAGAAACATTTAAGAATATCTTGTTACATCCTGTGGACTCCACGATTCTTTTCTTTCCCACGATTCAAGTAAACGTGCTTTTTTTAGAAAAAAAAACAACTATAAAAGTAAAAAATACATTAAGCAAAATATAACAGGCGAGCTGCGACCACTCAAGAACAATTAAGAAATAAACACTTAGACATCGTAAATCAATAGAAGTACAGAGACGAGACAGAATTTAGTACAAGTCTAGAAAAAAAAATGGAAAAACAATAAAGATAAAATTCCAACGTCGCCCGATAGCACTCAGTTTTATATCTTTGTTGCAACCTTTGTCGATTAAATTTATAATCTGGCCGCAAGATCCAACATTTACTGAGGTGCCGGCTCAAAGATATTTCAAATCACTATCGGTAGATATTTCTCGTAAGGAATGGTAGTCCGAGAACATTCTAGAACACTCCCGTAGGTTTATGCGCGGCTTTATTTGCGCTTGATTAACTAATTACATGGTTAACAGAATACAAGTAAATACAATAGATGCACGTCCGCACAAGCACAATAACCTAGAGATTCGCGAGAAAAGGTCGTTCGCGATTCCGCGGTTTCAATAAATTTGGCCACGTTGCTCGCAGGGAGCTACGGACGGGAGATGCGAATCATAGTGCGAGACAAAGAAGACTCTCGAAGATGTAGAGCGATTCGTCAGCTCATTAGTCATCTTATTAGTTATGGTATACCCCTCATTACTTTCCTCTCTGAGGCTATGGGTAAGGAGAAGTATGACGTGTTATGTAATACGAGTTGCCGATCGGCAGGCGATCGCGAGGTAGAAAGCAAAAAGTACCGTTCGAATATTGAAGTGTAAACAATCTTAACAACGACTAGTTGACAGTTGCGACTGACAAACCTAAACAAATCGATAATTTCCCGAAATGAGGATCCTCGTAGGAATTTAGAAAAGCAATAAAATAGAAGCCGGATACTAATAAACGCACGTGGTCACTCGGAAACTGCACGTGCACTCGATGCGAATATGGGTAATCACAACTTCAAATGGGTAATAAAAGTCACAACCCCTTTCCATTATCGCATTTAGTCAAATATAAATTATATTGAACAAACGCCGCCGCCGGTAGCCTGCGACTTTCCTTTGTTATTTCCGCAAGTCATTTTGCGTTTCCTGTATTTTTGCAGCGTTGAACCCGTGATTTTCCTCATTTCTCTACTAGTCACCTCGGGTTTCCTGCAATTTTGCAGCGTCGAACTCGTGACTTCTCCTTTTCTTTCTTTCTAATCACTATTCGGATTTCCTATATCAACACTGATAAATTCATGGCTTTTTCCTCCGATCTCTTCCACGCGGTTTTCATTTCTTTCCGTTAAAGTATTGTATATACACAGGATGTATAAAAAGTACCGGCACGGCGAAATATCTTGAAAACTAAGCATTTTAGAAAAAAATGTTTCAGATAAAAGTTGTAAGGTTTCAAAAGATCTATTTACTGGCGCTATGATTTTGACCTTGGGTGGCTTCGCCAAGATCAGGACATCACCTTAAATTTTTTAAATGGGACCCCCTATTTTTTATTGCACATTCTTGTAGCCTTTTTTCAGACCTTTTCAAAGCACTATAATTTTACCCACTTTAAGTAAGCCGTTTCGAAGTTAGAGTTTTTTATGATAAGATGTCTAGCCCACGAAGGCAAGAGATCCAAGCACAAATTCCAAGATCGGAAGATGACCCAGCCAACCAGGACAAGATCAAAGGAGTATCCAGTCAACCAAGGTAAGATCAAAGGAGTATCCAGCCAATCAAGGCAAGATCAAAGGAGTATCCAGCCAACCAAGGCAAGATGATCATAAAGGAAAACGGCTAGCAATTGAAAGCGCGATTAATGTATCAAATGCTCAAATTGTTCACTATTCACTGCTTGACAATGCGCTAATCGATGACAAAAACCTGAAACGCATCTTCTATGTATTCATTGGGTATAAGTGCCGCTTCATCGAGGATCCGACGTCGTAGGTCATTTAGATTCTGAGGTTTAGTTTTGTATACTCGATCTTTCAGATAACCCCAGAGAAAGTAGTCGAGAGGTGTCAAATCCGGTGACCGAGCTGGCCACTCGATCGTGCCTCTTCTTTCTATCCACCGTTCAGGAAAAATTGTGTCTAAATAATTACGAACGTTTCGTCCATAATGCAGTGTTGCACCATCCTGTTGAAAGTTTTTACCAACGATCGCGTTGATTGCAGGGACGATTTGATTTCTCAGCATGTCTTCATATTTCTAGGCTGTCAAGTCGCCTTCAATAAAGAATGGTCCTATCAATCCGTTATTCAATATTCCTGCCCAAACGTTCAATTTCTGTGGATATTGCGTATTGTGTTCCCGCATCCAGTGAGGGTTCGTATCTGACCACAATCTGCAATTATGTCTATTGTGGAATAGCAAAGACAGTAATTAACCGCGACGTGCGAGCGCGTCCGCTCGTGCCGCGAGAGCGTTGCCAAGGAAACAATTAATTAACAGTAGTCAAGAAGACGTGCTTTCCGTTTGACCGCGTTACCTTTTCTTTAACGTATTATAATTTGTTACGATTTGATTACAACTTATTAAAAAATAATTGTACCAAATAAATCTGTTATACTACATTTGGGAGCTCGTCCGGGATCGCGGGCAGAACGAAGGCATCGGTAACGACGAGTGAAATAAATATAAGTGTATTTGACCATGCCTGAGGCGAGCGATCTTACAGTGGGAGAGTTGTGGAATATAGCTAGGGCACGTGGATTAACTATTGGTGGCACGAAAGCCGATCTCATCGCTTGATTGATGGAAAATGATCTGACGGGCCGGTGGATGGAGAGCTGTGACGAAGACGAGGATCAAGAAGTCGTCGGATCCGGCGAAAACGGAAGAGTTTCGCGACTGCGTGGGAGATGCCGAAGACGTCAGATGTAAACGAGGACTTCAGTCTAGTGCGTGCGAAAGAGTGCTTGTCGATTGCGAAAGAGAGTTCGAACTTTCTAGACGGGAACGTAAAATCGAATTAAATAAACGCGAAAAAGAGCTGATGCAACGCGAGCTCGAACTCGCTTGACGCGAAATAGCGGTGCTGCGACGAAATGAATGCATGGTCGCGGCGGAGGACGAACCGCGAACACGAGAGATGCGTGAAAGACAAGGTGAAGTGGCGGTAACGTCGCGCCCGTCATCAAGCATGAACTTGAAAATGATCGCCGAGTTGGTGAGTGAGTTCGACGGTACGCCCGACAATTTCAGTGTGTGGGAAAGGCAAGTGAAGTTTATGAAAACGACGTACGAGTTAGCGGATGACGCCGCAAAGACACTGATCGGAATGAAGCTTAAGAAGAAAGCGTTTGAGTGGCTGCACTCAAGAGCCGAACACCTAGAGATGACCTTCGATGAACTTGTGAATGAACTGGGACGAATGTATTGCCCAAAGCAAAGTAAGATTGATTTGCGGAAAAAATGCGAGGCGCGAGTGTGGAAAAGAGGTGAGATTTTTCGAGAGTACGCGCATGACAAGATTTTAATGGGCAACCGCGTACCGATCGACGACAACGACATGTTGGACTACCTTATCGAGGGAATCCCTGATCGAGCATTATGCAACCAGGCGCGTATAAACTGCTTCACGACGAAAGAATTTTTAATTGACGCATTTGACAAAATAACGCTGCGGGAACAGTCGTCGACGAATTCGACTTAGCAAGAGAAACGAAACGTCGCGCCGGCAAAATCTACGCGCGATGGAAAGGGCACAGGAGGCGAAAAAAACAAGGCCAGCGGCGACAAAGAGAAGGTGGATCGTAAAAGCTGTTTCAACTGTGGGTCACCGGGTCACGTGAGCGCAGCATGCCCCTCAAAGGGACTAGACCCAAAATGCTTTCATTGCGGCGAGCATGGGCATATCGCAACGAAGTGTCAAAAGAAGAGCGAAACGAAGAGTGAAACGACAAAAGAAGTTTGTGCCGTGACGTACAGCCCGCGCAAGAAATACATGAAAATTGTAATGGTTCTTCACAATGATATCGAAGCGCTCATCGACACCGGGAGCGATCTGACTCTTATGTGCAAAGACGAATACGAGAGAATCGGATCCCCTCCACTTAGGCCGACTGAAGTACGTTTTACGGGAGTAGGCTCGCCTGCTCATACAGCATTAGGAGAATTTCAGACGGAGGTCACGATAGACGGACATCGCTTCCCGATTCTCATACGCGTTGCTGCAGACGCTATATTCCGGCAGAGATTATTGATCGGAACCGATTTCTTGGAGCTGAGGAATTTCCACGCGAAGAAGGGCACAATTTACATCGATCCTGACGACGAAACCGAAGACTTGCCCGAGATGCTACAAATCAACGTGCTTGACGAAGAGAATGCCGCGAAAGTCGATCTCTCATACCAGAGACGAGGATGCGAAAAGACAGATAGCGACGTGGATTGAAGACTACAGGCCTGACAAGACGGCAGAGACGACTGTGAGCATGAGACTCGTGTTGAAGGATAACGAAGCGGTATACCAGAAGGCAAGACGCCTTGCGGCTAACGAGAGAGACATTGTGAACGCTCAGATCGAGGAGTGGAAAAGTCAGGGTATCGTCCGACCCTCATCATCTGACTACGCCAGCCCGGTGGTTTTGTTCAAGAAAAGGGATGGAACACATCGATTGTGCGTTGATTACCGACTCCTTAACAAGAAAATCGTCCGAGACCGGTATCCGCTGCCACTGATCGAGGATCAACTGGACCGACTGCAGGATACGAAGATTTTCAGCACCCTCGACTTGAAGAACGGTTTCTTCCATATGCCAGTCGAGGCTGAGAGTGTTAAGTATACCGCATTTATCGTCCCCGATGGACAATTCGAATTCTTACGCGTTCCTTTCGGCCTGTGCAATTCGCCATCGGTTTTCCAGCGATACGTGAACGCAATCTTCCGAGACGCGATTCGAGACGGAACAGTTCTGACGTACATGGACGATCTGATTGTTCTTTCCAACAACTACGAAGACGGACTAGACAGACTAAGGATGGTGTTTGAGACGGCGAGTAAAGCCGGCCTGAACATCAACTGGAAAAAGTGTTGTTTCCTGAAGAGACGCGTCGAATTTCTGGGCCACATCATTGAAGATGGAACTGTCAGACCATCGGAACGAAAGACTGAGGCAGTCAAGCGTTTTGCCGAGCCCAAGAACATCCGACAGGTTCAAGCCTTCCTAGGCCTGACTGGTTACTTCGGAAAATTTATCGCTGACTACTCTAGGATTGCGCGACCTTTATCGAACTTGTTGCGAGCAGATGCTAAATTTAATTTTGATGCCGTCGAGAGAGAAGCTTTTGAATTGCTGAAGATGCATCTTAGTCAACAACCTGTACTTAATCTGTATCAAATGGGAGCTGAAACGGAACTTCATACAGACGCGTCGAAGTACGGCTACGGAGCCATTCTTTTGAAACGCAATGGAGACGACGGACTGCTGCACCCAGTATACTTTGCTAGCGGCAAAACGACATCGGCGGAAGAAAGATATTCGAGTTACGAACTAGAAGTACTTGCTATCATCAGAGCACTCCGGCGATTCCGCGTATATCTGCTGGGTATACATTTCAAAATCGTAACTGACTGCAAGGCTTTTACAATGACAATAGGCAAAAAGGATCTTTGCGTCCGTCTAGCAAGATGGGCGTTATTACTAGTGGAGTTTCAGTACTCGATAGAACATAGACCTGGACGGAGTATGAAGCATGTTGACGCTCTGAGCCGAAATCCACTCCCCGCATGCTTGACGATTGACGAAAGCGAGGAAGGTTTAACGGCACGACTCAGAAAGGCGCAGAGAGACGACGACGAGCTGAAGAAGAAAATCGAGCAAGCGAAAGAAGGAAAACTCGACGGCTATACCATGCAACGCGGCTTGTTGTATAAAGTTAACGACGAGACACGTGTTGTAGTCCCTAGATCAATGCAACTGCAGATAATACGGAAGGCGCATGAGCGAGGTCACTTCGCGATTAACAAGACAGAGACGCTAATTCAGAACGATTACTGGATACCTGAGTTGAGACTGAAGACCGAAAAAGTGATTCGGAATTGTATTCCATGTATCCTAGCCGAGCGACAGCAAGGAAAGCAACAAGGCTTCCTCAATCCTGTCGAAAAGGGCAGTGTACCCCTCGACACCTTCCACGTCGATTACCTGGGTCCGCTGCCGTCAACCAAGAAGTCCTACGCTCACATCTTGGTCGTAGTAGACGCTTTTGCCAAATTCGTCTGGCTGTATGGGACGAAATTTACGACGTCAGCAGAAGTGATCAGTCGGCTACGAAAGCAATCATTCATATTAGGACTCCTAGTAGGCATTTCTAGTACAACCCCCAGAGCAGGTTTGGAGTCATAACCCAGAATACCGCGCAATTGACGATTCGTGAGCATTATTTCGAAGTCATATCTTGGGATGTTCTCAACTTAGCAAGGTTGATGTGTTTCGAAAACGCCCTGATCTCAGCTAGAAGAATATGTGATAAAAAATAGTAATTTCTATTATAAAAATTCTTGGTGACATTCCTGTGACCTTCGAATGACCTTGGATACAAAATCTGGTATAGTCATCTTATTTCCCCCTCCGAACCATACAACTTTTGTCTCAAACGTTTTTCAATCCCACGTGTCTTTCTCTACTTATTTCAATGCATCAATTAAAATGAAACACCCTGTATATAATTTATAAAATATGCAATAATGACGATTATTGAAAATTGTCGATTGACAGTTTCATTAGGTGGAACAAACTCTGTGGAAGATTCTTTTTCGGTCAAAACAAGTTAACATGGTTTTTAGTTTTGACTTTTTGGTCTTGACGAGGAAGTTTTCTTCCATTGTTTACTTTGCTTTTTTATTTCGAGGTCGTAAGCAAATACCCAGTTTTTATCCCTTTTAATCACACAAGAAAGCTAATCTGGAACTTCTCAATGCTTTTCAACATTTCCTGGTAAAGTCACAACCGAATTTCTTTCTGTTCTTGAGAGAGATTTTTTGGTACCATCTTTACACTTTTTCATAAACAAATTTTTAGTCAAAATTAATCTAACACTTTCCATATTAGTGTTTAGTTTTTCGGCAATCATTCTTGTGGGTAATCACCGATTGCTTCGAATAAGATCATGCACACGAGTAATGTTTTCGTCCTGTCGAGTTATGGGAAGACGCTCTAAACACTCAGCATCTTCGACGGATTCACATCTCTCTCGAAACTGTTTTGCCAATCGAAAACGCGTAGTTTCGACATGATCTCTTTTCTGTAAATTCTGGTCAACTTTTAAATATCCATTGACGATTCGCTACTTTTCACCAAAAATATTATAACTTTTACTCTAAATTACGTTCCATTTTTCTCGTAACACGAAACTCAAACACGTGTTTACAAGAACCAACTTGTACAATCTTCTTCTTAGTGGTTAATTGGCACCAGGGAGTATTTTTCCACTCAAACGGCCAGAAACTGGTTGTTATAGATTGGCTATATTGTAGTGCGCTTTGCGCTTGGAACTTAATATACATATATGTTTAGCTTGATCAGATTAAAATAACTTCGTTAAATTGTAGATCGCCGAATTTTAAAGATGTACATGTGGAGAAGGGAGTTGAAGAAAGTGGGAGAGAAAGAATACAAGAAAGAAACGGGAAAAGAGGGAGGGATTCATTTAAACCTGGATCTTGCATGGATTTTAAAAATGAAGCTAAAACGTTCATGATTCGGAGAGAGGGTTTTCTTAGAGAAGAGTAAATGTCATAGGGAGGGAATTTTTGATGTCTATATATTGACGCTCAAGAGGGTGCGTCTTTGGGCGGAAAAGAATGGACAGCTCCAAAAAATGTCCTTGCTGCGGAAAACCGCAAGCACATCTCGGATCCCGTACAATGTTGCATCAATGTAGGCTGTGATGCAGGGCATAATGATTTGCTCTGACAATGAGTCTAGAGATGGTAAATATGTTTTCGCGGCTTACTTTGATTTTGAATTTGTGAAACCATGGTCTTGTCGAGAAGTCTGGATGGAGTTCGAAATATCTAGATCCCTTGTGAGAGGTTTGAGATCTGAGAATATTTTGGGAACTAACTAGATAGCGTTTGCGGACGATCTCATAAAAGTCAGAAAAAGGAAGTGGAATTAATCTTTCATGGGAGATGGCCCCTTTGACGAGCATATTCGCGGTTTCATTTTCGATAATTTGGAGTGTGCCGGAATCCGACTATGTCCAGTCCTATCGTGTTAATTTCATAAAGTTTTTGCTTTATGAGGTAAATAAATATCGGCCAGTGCTTCTGCAGAGAAAATCGAGCGTAGCTTTCCGCGTATTTTTTATTGTTAGAGGCGTCCGTGAAGAAAGAGATGCAGTCATTGATGACATCCTTGTATAAATCGAAAGACAATTTGTGGAATAGGTGCTAGTCGAATATTATCAACAACGATAGAGAGGTGATTGTGGCGAGTAAGATAATCAATGCTGTGTAATTAATTTGATATACCGCGGGAAGATGTTCTGAGGAAGCTACGAATGATTTGTATCTTTGAAGATTTTCGTAGGCCTTAAAGAGAAGAAAGTAATCCCTCGGATTTCTCTCGCAGGACGTATGCGAATAAAGTTGAAGCCGGTAGAGTTTGTCTAAAGCTAAATGAGAGAGTCTAGAGAGGATTTAAAAAAAAACATATCTGAAAGTAAGAAAATAGAATCGACATTTGATAGGGCCTTCACCTGATTAAGACAGTACCGTATGAATTTAAACTGAATCGAGTTAAGTCTTCTCATGGCTGACTAGTTATTGAACGGGAAGCTAAAACACCCATATTCCATTGAGCCTCGATGAACATTTTGTATACTTGTAACAAAAGACAGGGGTTTGCGCTCTACTTGATTCCCTCTTAGTGCCCTGATGACATTGGACATTTTTGAACCTTTGTCAGCCAAGTGCGAAATATGTTCGGTACCCACAGACGGTAATCTAGAATAACATCTAGAAATTTGTGGGAACTGCTGGAGTTGATTGAGATTCCGTTAAGATCGATGGAGAATGATAGAGAGTTGACGCTCTTTCTCGTGAATATCACCAAGGAAGATTTTACGAGAGAGATTGACAGGCCTAGTCCAGATAGGAAATTGTGTACTTTATTATCAACCTTTTCGAATGTTAACCTTATTCAGTTTCAGGCGAGCTTACAAAAATAGCGATATCATCAGCAAATTGGACGATTTCGCAGTTTGTGCTGATGGTTTTTTTAGCTTTGCTATATATTCTCTCTCTAATATTAAATAAAAGCAGGCTGAGGATGGATCCTTGAAGCGCTTTGTATGAGCGGAGTTTATCTAAAAGATTCTCATGGCTGATGACTTGTAGCTTGCATATATGTGTGAGATTATATAATAGATAAATTTGTAGAGGACCGGAGGGAGGCCGAGTTCCACAAGTTGAGACAGAAGGATATTGGGCAGAACGTCGTCAAAGGCATTAAATAGATTCAGGAACAGGCAGGCAGTAACTTGTTCCTGGACAAAACTAGAGTAAATTTCTGTCGTGAGAATAGACAGATTATCCTGACAGGATCTAAACTTTCTGAAACTAAATTGAGTATAAGGGAGCTTGTGTTGACGCCCTAATCACCAACCTAGTTGAAGGAGGATAAGTTTCTCGAGCAGCTTAAAAAAGCATGACGTGAGAGAAATGGACGAAATTTTCGAAAAGTGGTTTTGAGAATCATGTATACTAAAGAATAGCTCCAATTCTCAGGAAAGGATTCGTTGAAAAAAGTTTACTGAATATAGATAAGAGTAAGGAACGGTATTTAGGAGGGAGATGAGAAATAGTTCATCTGATCTGGACCCGGAAAGGATTTTTTTTTCAGAGACTGGAATACATTGCTGAATTCTTCACTGAAAGGATGTTCGAATATTTTACAAGAGTAATTAAAGAGAAGGAAAATCCGTGGACTGGAAGTTAATTTTTTAAAGGCAGGAACGAGGGCATAGCAAATTAATCTGATCGATGAGACTATTAGAGAGGATATGATTAGATGGAGCGGAAGATATAGGTGGGTTTAGGTATCGATTTTTAAATCTTCTGATGACTTTTCATAAATAAGCGATCGGGATGCAGGGAGTTAGTGACTCGCAGTAGAAACGCCAACTCTTGCGTTCGATCTTGGTAGACCGAAAGGTTTTCTGTGCTAGGATCTCTTGTCTTTTTAAATCCAGAAAGTTGTGGTAGGACCTCTATTTCTATAGATTTCTTTGGTAAAAAAGAAGGCCTTTTTCTTTATGGTTATGGCCTGTGAGCATTCTTCATTCCACCAGAGAACGGGTGGCGATGATGGCTTCTCAGCAGAGTTCGAATTTTTAAGGGGAACAAGTTAATGGATTCCTTGATAAATGATATGAGGGTGTCGTACTTTTGAAGCGAGTCGAGATTCGGATTGTCGATGAGAGAGAGATGTGGATAAGATCTGAGGAGATAGCTGGTGAATAGCTTCCAGTCCATTTTGGAAAAGTCTAAAAAATTTTATGAGAGAAGAAAGATCTAGATTTGATTGGTTTATTAATGGAGATTAGCGATGGAATGTGATCACTGTTCAGGTATCGCTAAAAGAACTACAAGTGCTTACGGAATATAAGGTCAACGACACGAAGTGAGGTCGATAACTGAAATGAGTTGGTTAGAACAAGAGATGTATGTGGGCGATCCATTGTTTAATGAGATTAAGGATCTATCTTGGGAAGCTTTTAGAAGAGATTGCCTGAGGCATCAGAGACACCAGATCCCCAATCGGTGTGATGGGTGTTAAAGGTGTTAAAATGAATTGAGAGTAATTGGAGCAAGAGTCAAATAATCGATCCTAGAGAGAGAGGGTACGAGAATGACGGTAAACTGAGACAAGCATAATAGTACCTGTAGGAATGTGAATTCTGACCGCTGGTGATTCTAAAACATTTGCTAGAGGAAATACAGTGTCGTCTAGCTGTTACGGAACATGTTCCTTGATAGCAATGAGCAGCCACCACATTTGGAGGAAGGTTTATCGAATCTCAGAATGTTAGTTTCTGAAAGAGATTGAACGGTTCGTATTTGTTCGAAAGTTTAAAGATACAGATGTAAATCACGAGAGTTTCTTTGCTAAGTTTAAACTTTATTTCGAGAGAATGTGCCCGTTACTGTTTCTGATCGAGATTTCGCGTACGAATGCAACTGAATTTTCGCAGAACGGTTATAAATAATCGCGGGATGAGTTGTCTAAATTGTGCTGGAATCAGCTGATTGGTGATGACGTAGTTCCTTTGACGTTAGGCGCGACGTGGAAACGTGCTTATTTGGGGTTTTTATGTTAGGCAAGAAATACGCGATTCGAGGAGCAAATACAATATTTCACCGAAACAAATAACGGATTGTCCGAACAGTATTCAACCAGATTTCTGAAAAAGCGAGGATGCCATATCATTAATGATATGCGTAAGGGGACCCTTTTTGTTGAAAAGACTGTAGTTCCAGGTAGATATTTAAACCGTTAACTGTTATTCTCTGAATCATAGGAGATAGTGTAGGTGTTAAAATGGGATTTTCTGTTCAGATGGACTTTGAGATATTTGGTAACGATTAAGATCGTCATTGGCACTCGAAGACTGAATAATGGGGGAGAAACGTTCGACAAAAAGAAGATAGAGATCCACAAGATTCTTTGAGAAGTTAGGAACTTCTTAAACATATTAATTGGTGATGTGAGATTTACTAAGAGGAGGGGCAGGAGGCTGTGGAGGGTCATCAAAGATAATATCTTTTTTACCTGTCAAAGGGATGGATTTGACAGGTGTAACGAAGAAATCGAAGCAGCGAAGGCGGCTTTTTTAGCTCTCTCTTAGAGACGCCCTTTTTAGGGTCCACATACCTCCTGAAGAAGATGAGGAAGACGAAGAAGAGAAAATATATAACATCTGAGAAGGAAACGTTAATGGGGTAGAACCTGTCACTTGAGCGAAAGATAAGGGGTGGTTATTAAGAGAAGAAAGTCTCTTGTTTTGTCCAAATCAGGAAATTCTTTGAGGGAAGAAGTTTCAGGAGGAGAATAGTCAATTACTCTTCTAACTATATCACGAGCATCCGATAAAGTGATGTTTCTGTAGGCTGCGATCATTCTGATCTGTTTCTGAATTGCCAGCTCAGGACAAAGAGGAGACGTGGCAGAATGATTGCCTCTGCAATTGAGACAGATTGGTTCCGGATGAGTACATTGCACATTTTTCTTGTAGGACTTTTTTCTGCAATTAGCACAACAGGCTGAGCCTTTACAGTGTTAATGTGTCCGCTTTAATGTGTCCGAATCTATAATATGAGTGACATTGTGAAACACGAGAGATGTAAGGAGATATGTCATAAATAATGTAAAATATAGAAATCTTTTTAATTTAAGAAGGCGTTGGCCCTCAAAGGTAACTCATCAAGAATATTATTAATATTAGTGTTATCGCTATCTATTGCTATTTGTTTGATGTTAATACAGTTTTGATTGTCGCGTTCTGTCAGAGCCCGAGCCAGAATCTTTTGTGTCTGCCTATTGCGGCGATGCCTAGCATGTTTCGCTCTTATCTGAGATTTGGAATGCGTAGTACGATTTTCCACCATGGGAAATTAATAGATATATAGAACAAGAAAGAAGGAACTTGTTGTTGGAAGCTTCAGGCCCAAGGGACACTTAATTGATGCAATAACACTCGGCTTTTTGATAAATCTCGTGTATTTTTACAAACAAATTTGGTAGTTTCAGTTGATAGTTACAGTTTCTTGTACTGTTAATCACTATCAGTATCACTCGCGTGCGTTCCGAGAAAAGACCAAGTCAGGTCGCGTCAAAGATTCGATCGACGTATTATCTCGAGCTTTTCGTTAGGACGTTCGCTTTATTGACTCCGATTGATTTGCGTTTGACTAGACACCGACTGACCGCACTAGCTCATATTGAATACTGGACTTCACTGACTTGCCTTTACGATGGGTCGCTTATATACTGTGATTTTTTGGCGGTAGTCCGGAAATAACCCGTATTGCGGTTAGGTCGTGCGGGCAAAGTTCAATTGCAAGCGCAGAGGTTCAAAGTCTAACTTCTTCACTTGCACTTTTGCGCAATGCCCTAATTTCCGCGCGCTATTCGCTGCGTTCGCGAATCCCGCGGTGAATATCCTTAGGATTATTTTAAATTTTATTATAGCTTTTCGGGTTATAACATCCCTCCCCCGTTGGAAAAGAAAAACACGGAGGCACGGAGTTTTTCTGAAAAAAAAGTTTTTACAATATACAATGTATATTTCCCGATTACAATGTGTATAATTACAATCGTCTCTTATTATAGCTTAATACCGTGTGCTTAAGCTTCGTTTTAGAATTGGTTTAGGCATTCCGTATGATCGAAATGGTTTGTCATCTAGTATCGTGACGGTCGGTCGTCTTTGCCTGTGTTTATTTCGGATGATAATCCATATTATTACTATTGCTATAATTAGGATAATTATTCTGTTTGAAATCGGTAGGTAAATAAATTGTTTTTGTGTAAAGAATTTGTCTTCATTGTTTTGTAAGTTATTATTTATAGCTTTTAATTTATTTTTGAATTCTGCTAGTGCTGAGTGATGTTGTAAAATGTTTTCTTGTTTTTCGTCTAATATGTCCGCATTATTTCTCCAGAATGTTATATTAACTTCTAGATAAGTTTCTATATTGCTGTTTTGTATGTCTTCCTTGATTAGATTGTTATTTTGACTGTTATTAACATTTATTTTGTAATGTAATTTGGTCTTTTTGATTATTTTTCTAAGTTCGCTATGATTTTTGCGTTGAATCGTTATAGGTTGTTTGTTTATGGTCGAGTATAGCCATGTGAGTCGCTGTTGTAACGGTATCCATATCGTGTTTGTCGCGATTATGTGTTGTGACGTTGCCGTCCCGACGCGCGTCCATCCCACCCTGATCGCGGGGCAAGGGCTGAGCGGCCACGCCACGCGAGAAAGTACGAGAGCCGAACCAAAATTCCGGAGAGACGAATGCGATAGAGCGACAATGATTATTATTAATTCGCGTTTATTTTTATATTTCTTTTATGTATCGCGGGAGCCTTATTATCGGAATTCTATGGCGAGAGGAAGAATAGGTAGCGAGGTGAAAAAAGTGGGCCACAAACCAGGAGTTAAGTCGGACCAAAAGCAAAAACGGACAAACAGGGGAAATAATATTTGCCGAGGTTGTCCGGGCAAGGTCGCCGTTAACGGACGGGAAGCGTGAATCCTCGCGAGCATCCAGGACCGCATCACAGCGGAGCGAGAAAGTCGCCCGGACGATCGGAGGAAGAAATCTCCGAACGGCAATCTGGCGAAGCCGGACCAGGAATCCACGGACAGCTTCGAGGTTCCACTGCCCCGAGTTCAACTCGGCCTTAAAAATAAGGCTGTCAGCCATTCATAATAAGGTTGTCGAAAAGTAGCGATCCGGACGCCGCAGCCCTACCTACGGCCTTGAATAAGCCGAGGGGCGGCGATAAATCACGCGACGCCGTAATTGGGTCAACGCGCGCACCCCCGTTCGCGCAGGATTGAGTCGCTGTATCGACCCGAAGGAATAGATCCGACACTCTCGTAACAACCGTTATTCGTGCTGGTGTGCCCGCTCCCGTGTCCTGCAAACGTCCTAAAAGTTATCGCAATTGTCGGAGAACCCCGACGGAATTGAGAGAGAATCCAGAGGGGCCAGGAGATAGATTTCGTATCGGTGAGGCTATCCGTGTAATAATTTGTAAGGAATAATACGTATTGTAATGTCCGAGTCTCGACTGCTCTGACGCTGTCGCGAGCTCTCTTAGTGCATTTTTATGGCGTTTTGCGTGGGCTGTGCCCGTATTCTTTTTCGCGATTTAGTGTTAGCGAGCGACCGACGTCAAGCGGCGAGAGCTTCGAGATTGTAGTCCTTTCATTGATGCGCGACAATTAATCGTCTCTCCGGGATTCGGTCGGGTATTGCGTGTCGTATATTTTTCGTTGTCGCGTCTCTATAATTGCGTTTGTTGTATAGTGAGCGATGTATCGTAGTCTCGTGTGTCTCGGTATTATGCGAATTAAGAATCCGATGTATATCGTATGAGCGTAGAGTGTGTAAATAGCGAACAGAATATCGAGAGCGAGAGAGCGTGCGTCGCTCGCGAACCCGGGGAGCGCGAGAGCGAGGGAGAGAACAAGCGCGCGCGAGAGAGAGAGAGAGTAAGCGGTATTGCTGCCGCCCGACGGATATTGATTTCGTCGTCGTAGATTGCGCGTTATTTTACATCACCGTTTTTGTCGCGAGATTCTCGATCCTCCTTCTAGTGTGTCGTGCCCGTGCCAGTCTCTCTCGCTATTGCATGGAAGTATCGCTTTCTTAAAACCTATGGTTAATTAGTCGACGAGTCGTTACACGACCGAAATTGCGTCACTCGCGTAGAAATTACGGCCGCGCTATTGCTATTGAGTTCAATCCGCCACAACTAGATCATTATACCGCGATTATTAATGTTGCCGCCGTATCATTGATTTTGGTGTTGTATGGCATTGCCGAAAAGTTATGTTAACTTTGGTCGCGATAACTTAGTTCTCGGTCTATGATTTTTGGCATCGGTTTCGCTTATTACAATGTTATACGACTTCAGTTATAATTCTTTTTCTGTTATTATCAACGGATACGTTGTCGCCCTGAATTTCATTATTGTATTGTGCTAAGTAATGCTGATTTCTGACAAACCTCTTGTCGTTTCATTTTTATGTAAATTCTCTTGGCTTGATAATTAGCCCTAATCGTCAGCTGTATATCTTTCTTTCATCTCTTTCAATACTATCAATACATATTAATTGTCATTATATTTTCTTTTCTATCATTTAGATCTAATAAACATTATGTCAGTTTGTCAGTATCATTTCGCGTCTATTCTTTTTGTGTTTGTGTCTCGTCACGCCGAGTATTTTAATACGGTAAATTTATTCCGCCGGTTTCACGTATTGTATTATTATTTAATTATTTCGCGGCAACACCTCCCTGCCCCTCTACCGTTAGGAGAGCTAACCGGCCCGTAGCGAGCTTGTCGGCCCGGATTTCGCGTTAGATATCGTTTGTCGCGAATTGACGCGTGCAAGATCGCGTCTGGCGCCCAACCTCTAGTTTCTTTCGCGTGTCGCGTAATCGAAGGCCATTTGTCCGTTGCAGTACGCGCGGAACGCCTTAAAACCGAGTTCCCCCGCGTAATAAATACAACCATTTAATTGGTTTTTGTTTTGTTTTTGACAGACGACTATTCCCCGTTTGAGCTCCGAACGGGAGAAAAAGTCGTCGCAGGGTCTAATGTTAAAACTCTTATGCTGCCGTAAATACATTTGTATTTCGCAAGGTGTGTTAATGCGGTGAATTGATTACATTTTCTCGCATATGTATCTGGATTTTATTTGGATACAATTTGTTAAGTATTTTGCTTTCATATTGATATATGTTAGTCCTTCTCCATAGATAGAGAACTATTACTTTTTAGAACTACTATTACTTCGTTATTTATCTCTGTGTGAATGTTTTTGTGGTCGTAGATAGATAGAGGAATTACATTTATATATTATCATATGTTGATATGTCATATGTTGATTGTGAGAGAGGAACGGGAAACGCAATACAGTGAATATAATTGATCCTTCGCGATATGCGTTTACTTTAATATATTCTCTTATTGCTAACCATTCATTGTATCGGATTTCAAAGGGGAAATATAAATCTTGAGGTAATTGGAAAGCTACTTCTTTTAAGTGTGTTATAATATCGTTAATGGGTGCTGGTTAATGGGAGGATGCATTATGCTTTTGCGTACATACGTAAGGTATTCTATTATAACTTTTACGTCTCGAATTAAATCTGATATTATTGCAATGATTACCATAAAATGTTTGTTTATTTTTTTCTCGAGTAGTGTATTCTCGAACGTAATGTTTTAACAATTTATCGTTATGATCTAATATATTTTCTAGCTTATCTAGATGTACTATTGTACTATTTCAGATTTTATAATTTGACTTTTCGCGGCGTGTTGTCTGGTTTGCTGATTAGTTTGTAGGAGATTTAATTGTTCGTTGATTAGATCTCTATCGTTCGCATCCATGGTACCGAACAATGTTTTAGCTATCGAGCCTGTTCCGTCAACGAAACTTCTGCGTTTGTCCATCCATGTCTTGTATTTATTAAAGTGATTAATTGTTGAAAGTTTTGTTGATTGTTTTGATTTGTTATTAACAATTTCTTTTAAATTGTCACAAGTTCGTCTAGTGTGATCTTCCGAGTTTAACTGCTCGCATATTTCATTCGTCTGTTGAATGTATTTGTTTATTTGCCACGACTTGTCGTTTAATGCCGTTATGTCCAGTTTAATAACTAGTTTCCAGGTTTTTATGAGATGCTGCATTTATCCGATTTTTTCGAAGTATACGCCTGGGTTATGTTAAAACTCTCTTATCTGATATAGGTGATCCCTCTCATGTTGCTCTGTGGGAGCTGGAGTGTACCATAACACGAGCATTTTGTAATATTTGTTTATGTGGTGCGTTTCATCGGCGATCTTCTTTAGTTTTGCTTTAGTTAACGCGGTCTTATTTTATTTTCACGCTCAGTCGAGTCTCATTTATTGAATTGTGTAGTCGATAGTTACTTCTCTCTTTTTTTTTGCTATGAGCTCTAACTGTAGTGGCCTTTTCCGTGCTTTTCCGTACGAACCGCGTCCGGCGATTCGAGTAGAAGGTGATTCGCCTCGGTATTAAATCCCTTTTTCATTCTTTTAGAAAATGTGCGTGTGTTGAGGGTAACTGAAATGTTGTGGTTAATCCTTTTTTCCGTGTGGCGGCCCTGATGAGGGAGGAAGTGCCTCGTGCCCGGGATGAAGGTGTGGAAGAGTTAGTACCGCGGGAACGAAATCGCAATATATAGGGTGACTTCTTTTTAATTTTGTGTAAATGTTTTCATCCGGTTTATGTGCGTGCATACGGTTTTTCGCCCTCTTTTTATCGTTTACGTTAAACAACCATAAATGGCTTGTGGTTTGTGATTATTTTGAATTTCGTTTTTTACATATATAGTCTGAAATGTTTCACGGCTTATACGATTTCTAATAGTTCCTTTTCGGTCATGTAATTCTACTCCGCACGAGATAACACTTTGCTTGCATATAAGCAACGGGTTATTATATCTATTATTATATCCATTATATCTTATATTACATATATCTTTATTTATAATAGTACCGTAAATAAGTAATGCACATGAACAAAAAAGTTATCAATTTTACACCTTTTGGATAACAAAAATAAACATTAAAATTTTTTTATAACAAAAAGGCACTAATGTTGTTTGAGATCGTGCCGCTCTTGCATTTCATGTGTTTTGAAATCCGCATTATAAAACCATCCCACATTAGTTGTGAGGCCGCGCATTATAGCAAATCAATTAACAGATCGCCACATTAATTACAACTTAAAAATAACGAGCTACATCATACAGATTTTCGGTTGGCGCTGATTCGAGAAATTTCTGTTTAGTTTGTTGCGATCAAAACGAAGCAACGAGTTAGTTTTTTCTTCATGAAAAACTCGTGTTTACGATAATAAACATTTATTAGCCTAACTGTCGATCAACCGACATTAGCTCCTCAAGTATGCGCAATTATACGATGTAGTCCGCGAACTACCAATGACAGGAGTTTTTCGCATATCAGGTGCGTATGTCAACGCACATCACCCCATCGGCTGCCTATCGCGCGCGGCGCCTTGGGGTCACCTCGAAACGTTTCAAAGCGAGGAAAATGATCGGCAATTGTAAAAAAAGACGTCTCCTTTACCAAAAAATTAAAAGGGAACACCGAGACTGTTCAACAGCTTTTCGCTGTCAGATCGCCGTTATATGCATTTGTCCGCTTAGAGAACCGCTTCAAATTAAACTGAGTTACATTGTTTTGGAAAATCGCGCTCGCTGAGATAGTGCCTCGCATTCGTGATTTTTATCCGCATCATTTGGTGCATCTGAAACATTCTTTTGTAAATACTTTGTATAGTTTTATTTGGACCGTGTTGTGTAATAAATTGAATTGTGTTACATTTAGTGTCGTGTGTTAAAACAAAACCTGAGTTTATAGCTCTGAACTCGCGTGATCACGCTCAATCGCCGCGCCCTCGAACAAATGTTTTTGACGAATGAACAAAAGTATTTTGACAGCATGTAATAGTTCAGAAAAACAATACTTTTTAAAGTGAATACATAAATTCTTGTATATTATAATTCAAATATAATTAATACTTTGTCGCATATCCATTGGCACTAACAGCTTTGCATTGCTTTAGCATGGAGTTAATCAGCTTAGAAATGCAATCGGGATTTTTGACCATTCATCCTTTAAAACGGCAAAGAATTCGTTCTTAGTTGCGGAATTTCGGGTCCTTACGCCTATCAAGTTCTTCCCAAATATGTATGTTTAATGGGGTTTAAGTCGGGACTTTAACTTGGCCACTTCAAAACTTTTATTTTTTGTCTGTTGAAGTATTCTTTAACATATCGAGAGCTATGTTTTGGATCATTATCCTGCTGAAATATCCAACTTTGTGACATATTTCTTTTTGCATATGGGAGCATTTGTTTATCTAAAATTTCTTGATAAACAAAACGGTCCATATTGCCTTCTATCCGAAATAATGGACCTACTTCTTTACGAGAAACCCCCCCCCCCCCAGACCATGACATTTCCTTTATTATGCTTCATAGTAGGTACTTGGTATCGGACATTATATCTTTCATTTTTGGGGCGACAAACATATTTTATTCCGTTGGAAGAAAACAAATTAAATTTACTTTCGTCACTCCACAGCACCTTAGACCACTCAACTGATGTCCAATTTTGATGAGTTTTAACAAATGTTATTCAGGCTTTTTTGTTCGTTTTAGAAATTAGAGGTTTCTTACTAGGCCGTCGAACCATTAAGCCTTGTTCTTTAAGACATCATTGGTAGAAACATTTACTCCATAGTTCTCATGTAAATCTTTAGCAATAATTGTGGCAGATTTTTGAGGATCTGCTACAGACTGTCTTAATTAATTTGTCTTCCCGTATAGTTGTTTTTCGTCCCGACCTAGTCTTGTTGTATACATCACCTTTGATTTTATAACGATTCCAAATACTTATAAGTAACTCGCGATATGCCAAGTCATGGAAAACACTTATTTGTATGCGTTCTTCCTTTAGAGCACGAATGATGGTCTCTCATTTCCATAGAATATTCTTTTTTCTTCGGCATGGTTTTCCTAACATTTAAACATCAAAACATCAATATACAGGGTGATTCAGGACCTCTGCGACAAACTCTGAGGAACGATAGGTCTTGCAGAAAGGATCATTTTTTGTCAAGCAACCTATGTTCTCTGACACGTTGTTTAGATGCTACGCGACCGCGAAGGTCTTAGGTGACATTTATTACAATTATGAAATGAATTATTTATTTATTTTAAGTACACTGCACACAGTTTACAGGAGGTGTTTAAAGTGTCTACCCTGAACCTGATTGCATTCATGGCACATCGTCGTAACATTGATTGTCGGACTCTATCGAACATTTGAGGTCTGTGTTGAATTTGGTCAAAAGCAGCGCGTATTCGCACAATTAATTTCTCTCTAGTGTTAACTGGTGTGGTGTATACATAAGACTCGACGGAACGTCGAAACACAAATGAATAGTCAAACACTTGGACGAAAACGATCAATTTATTTTTAACACGATATTTAAATTTGCTTTACAAAGAATGGTTGCCGCGTTCACGACAGATACGTAACTGTACAGTTAGTTCGGAGTACTTCCCGATTCTTTTATATCCGCTCTTGGTTTTCGCAATCTAGTCGTTCGCTCTCTTGCTATCGCCAAACTAAACGGTCGGGGTGTTAGTGGTCACCCTGTCCTCGCACATCTCACACGGATTTGTCACGATTCTTGGTATTGGAACCAATTATATTTTGAGACGATACATATGCCCAAATATGGTATCGAAACCGACTTGTTTATGTACCTCTACATACAGAGAATTGACATAATATCCGTGAGATGTCGAGGATGTCTAAAAAAGGAGGAATGTCACAGGAGATACAAACAAGAACTCTCGATACTCTCGAGAACTTCTAGAGTTTTCTAAATCGATATATTCGAAAGTAGATTTATTCCTGCTATCCGCGATTGATTCTACGTTAATTACATTCTGCAACACTTGGAATAATCACTCGTCCTTTACTTCGAATGGAGACGTCTATCTTCCCATCGGATATTGTAGAATAAAGTTGTTCAATAAATTATCTTTACTGAATTTGCACAATAACACTATTTATTAATGGTTCGACTATAAGTAAGAGATATAGAATACAGAGAAATACAGTGGAATATACGGCGAGGTAAAGAGTCTGTCTAAGAGACGTCTTAACTGTAGCACCGGAGAAGAACTTCTGACGGATGAAGGACAACGGCGGACGATCTCTGGTCCCTCTTTTTTGACAGGGTGAGAGTTTTGCATTAGAATTTCGTCAGCTTCTTTTGTCTGTTGGATTGATGATTCGCATAACTCGCTTATCTTGTTGATGAGAGATAATTCGCTGGGCGGATAAGGAGAGCGTCTGGATTCCTTGTGGCAAAGTTTTAGCTTCTTATAATATTCTTCATTAATATAATTTCATAATGTTCCGCTCGCGTTTATAGAGTACAATGTTGGCTATATGAATATTATACAATTTTTGTCTTTGATTTAAGATGTATATAATTCTCGTTACGTTCCATGTTTAGTGAGACTCGATTTTTGGAATTATAATTTATAATTTGAAATAATTATGATCAATAAATTAAATTAGTTAAAGTGAATCTTTGAGTTAATAATTTATGAGTTAGACTCGATTATATTACAATTAATATTGGATTAATTCAAGTCTTTTAGAGCGAGTAGCTATTATTCATTTTTTATCTGTCAGATAAGAGCGTTCGCAGATTTCGAATTAGGACTTCTTTTACATGCCTTGTTCACATTATAGTTCTTATTGCTAGCGTTATTTATATTTTATTATTTTACATGCGTTTATTTAATAACGGTTAATATATGATTTCCTTATATTACTTATATACTAGGTTTTCTTCAATCTTGCTTTGATTAGCACAAATCTCTTAAAAGAATAATTAAATATTAAAATGAAACTTTACGTTTGAATATGCCGAACGTATGGAAGATAACAAGAAAATCTGTTAGAACATCAAAAAAAGAATTTTATCTGTCTAGATGTCACACCACCCCCCTTAAGTAACAAATATCGATAATAATTCTTATTGAGAGATTTGTTCATTTTCACCTAGCCGCGTTCTTAAGTCTCGAAAGGAGTAAACTATGGGTATAGCTTGTGTAGATTCTACGTTATGATTCGTGGGCTGTGCATTAGATACAGTTTCCTTGGCGGTGTCTTCCCTTGGTGGTTCGTTAGAGTCCACCTCAGGCTGTTCTCTTGGTATATTAGCAAGGTACAGTAATAAGTGAGTGAAGGAGCTCCAGACGGCTCCCAGTAAATGTAAGCTGCATCCGTAGGCTGTAATGCATAACCATGTATCAGTGTATCGAATATAAGCTTGATAAGTTTTATTATAAATATTCCGAAAACTCCGGTTGTCGCTGCACCGAAGGTGGTGAACCCGTTCCATATTTTCGTTAATGTGTTGTTATAAATTTTGTTTAATGAATTTTCGTCCAGTAGATTTTGTAGTGATATTGTATCTGATGGAATTGATTGTCCTGTAAATCCTCGGGCGATGGTATGCAATACAGCGCTTTTTTCGGCGGGGAACATGTGATCCCTTAATTCGTCTAGATCATCCTGTGAGTAAATGCCACTGGTGGCCAAGGATTGAGGTGCCAAATATTTCCACGAGAGTTTGGTCAAAGGTTTAATTTCGTGTGGTGGTGTCGTCATAACAGGTGTCGGGTTGAATTGCACCCAGGTTTCGTCAATGTTATAAAGGATTGGTAGTAATGGGTTACAGTCCCTGATAGTATTGTGTTTGGTGAGTGTGCGCGATTTAGGTGTCATGTATAATGAGGTGTTTCGGAATGTGACAGGTAGTTCCGTATGACAGGTATTTGTTTTACGAAGCGTAACCTCGATAGGTATGCATTTAATTACATGTATTACTTCGCCTGCAGTAACTGCCATGTAACCAGGTGACTTCATGAGTCTATATGTAAACTTGTCGGGTAATAACGAGGCGAGAGATAACGTATTTTGGACCACTTGCTTTTTCAATTTACATTTCTGCATAATTATGTCCTGATATAAGGTAGTAATCTGGCTTCTTATGTAACGTTCAACGTACACGAATTTTGAATTCACGTAAGTAAACATGTCCAGATTGGTCACGGCAGTCTTTGATTTTGTCTTGAAGACATTTCCTTTTTGGGTTTCAAAGAAAAATAATTTTGAATGCTCCGTGCCGAATAGTGTGTAACCGCAAATGGTATGTTTACGTGTTAATGTGAGAGCGAAGGTTGTCTTGTGTTTCCAGAGTATATACAGTAGTGTTATGCGAATCTAGTAAGCCTTGAAATTTGGTAGCCGTTCCCTCAAATAAGACATCATAAGATTCAAACCCGCAAGTTGTAGTGGGTATACTTTACCAGAACATGTAACCATCGTCCGAGTCTATGCAGGATTCTTTACATAAATCGCAGACTGTACCGGAGTTTAGCATTATCTTCCCCGAGTTTAATTTGACTGGTACATAGGATGTTTTAAGCGATATTTTTACAGTGGCTTGTACGATTACATCGTCCCAAGTTCCGTAATGGTCTGAGTATTGTACCCCTTTATAAGTTCCGTCCACACCTATTTTCCCTAAAATAGTGATACTGCAATAGTAAGTGTTATTGGGTTTTAATCCATCTATAATATCAGAGTACCCAACCTTAATGAGCCTTTCTTTGTGCATCTGGATGCACCTATCGCGCGACGTTTCTTGTAAATAACTTGCGTACCCATTGTGTACAGCAGAAACATGTGAGTGCATACCGCAGTGGTGTATAGTTCGCATGATTTCTACTTTACATTGCATAACCTCGGTGTGTGTATAACTAGACAATTGTAACATCTGTATGTATGTATGTAATGGTAGTTACTGGTGTATCTACAGGGTGAGCCATTTTAAGTGACCTACTCAAATTTCTCCGTTGGTAAGCCAGATACAGAAAAATGTTTCAGACAAAAGTTGTATAGTGTCGAGGGGGACATAAGATGGTACCATTGGTTTGACCTTGAAGAGTAATTTGAAGGTCACATGAAGGTTACCTTAAATTTCTTAAATGGAACCTACTATTTCTTGTTACATATTCTTGTAGGTTATCTCGAGAGCTTTCCAAAACACTATAATAAAATATTTTTTCATTGAGTAATTTTCGAATTATGAGGCTTGAAAGCAGTACTTTGCCGTACTGTTTGTTTAAATGCGTTTATCTTACTTTTAGCATTACCCAGAAACAACGACGTGGACGTAGTAAGTTCTGTTTCCTTTGGGGTGCTTGTTTATCGTGAGTCCCCTTGCCTCTCACTATTATAACAATTATAATTATTAACCACGAAGCAAATGTTCGAAGTTACCTCCATTGGCCTCAAGGCATAAATGTAATCGCCTCTGGAAATGTTGTACTGTTCTTAGTAAAGTTTCTCTTGGAATCACTGCGCAAGCTCGACGAATACGGTCTTTCATGTTTGCTTTAGTTGTTGGCCGTTCTGCAAAAACAACATTTTTTAAGTAGCCCCATAAATAAAAATCTAAAGATGTGAGATCTGGTGAGCAAGGAGGCCAGTTAACTGGACCTCCTCGTCCGATCCACCTATCATTGTAGTTATAATTTAGGAAGTTACGTACTATTCGTGCAAAATGTGGTGCTGCACCATCTTGCTGGAGCCACATTTTTTGTCTTGTAGCTAAAGGAACATCTTCTAACAATTCTGGCAACCGATCTCTTAGCAACTCCAAATAGCTATTTCTATCAACATTTCTCTCAAAAAAATAAGGACCAATGAAATAACCATTGACTATGCCACACCATACCATAAGGCTCCATCGATTTTGATGGTCTACAGGTATGTGCCAGTGGGGATTTTGATTTGACCAATAATGAGAATTGTGCCTATTAAGTTATCCATCACTACAAAATTTAGCCTCATCAGAAAAAAGTACAAATCTAAAAAAATTAGGATCATTTGCTATCATTCTTAAAGCCCATTGGCAAAATTCAATACGCATTTGAATATGATGTGGCCTTAACTCTTGAACCAAAGTTACGTGGTAGGCATGATATCTAAGAACATTTAGAATTCTTAAAACCGTTCTTTGTGGTATACCAATTTCTCTTTCAATTTGGCGACTGCTAATATGAGGGTCAAGATGAATAACTGCTAGGATAGTCACAGCGCGAGCATCATTTTCGTCGTATTCGTGGCGCCTGCGTTGGCGAACAAGATGTCCACCGCGAGCTCTTTCGGTTACTCTACATATTGTCCTATGATTTGGGTGTCTCCTAATTGGAAAGCGTTCAGCGTACCGTATTGCCGCTGCACGAAAATTGTTATGACATTCCCCTAAAACCGTTATAATATCAACAATTTCATTAGGCGGATAGTCAGGCATGTTTACATACGGATAAAGATCGAATTTTACAAAAAAGCTTGTTTACATACAATTGCACTAGCTCCGCATACATTGTACAACAAGAGCCGACGCGAGCAATTGTTAGTCTGAGAGAATTCCCGAGCGGCTCCGTTCGGATCGATCGATCTCCGCCGATCACAGGCTAGGAGAGTCCGTATGTAAACATTTGTATGTAAACATGTATTTTTGTAAAATTCGATCTTTATCCGTATGTAAACATGCCTGACTATCCGCCTAATGAAATTGTTGATATTATAACGGTTTTAGGGGAATGTCATAACAATTTTCGTGCAGCGGCAATACGGTACGCTGAACGCTTTCCAATTAGGAGACACCCAAATC
>OZ020548.1:4761097-4899693 GCA_963971435.1 Lasius platythorax | reverse complement strand
GGTACGCTGAACGCTTTCCAATTAGGAGACACCCAAATCATAGGACAATATGTAGAGTAACCGAAAGAGCTCGCGGTGGACATCTTGTTCGCCAACGCAGGCGCCACGAATACGACGAAAATGATGCTCGCGCTGTGACTATCCTAGCAGTTATTCATCTTGACCCTCATATTAGCAGTCGCCAAATGAAAGAGAAATTGGTATACCACAAAGAACGGTTTTAAGAATTCTAAATGTTCTTAGATATCATGCCTACCACGTAACTTTGGTTCAAGAGTTAAGGCCACATCATATTCAAATGCGTATTGAATTTTGCCAATGGGCTTTGAGAATGATAGCAAATGATCCTAATTTTTTTAGATTTGTACTTTTTTCTGATGAGGCTAAATTTTGTAGTGATGGACAACTTAATAGGCACAATTCTCATTATTGGTCAAATCAAAATCCCCACTGGCACATACCTGTAGACCATCAAAATCGATGGAGCCTTATGGTATGGTGTGGCATAGTCAATGGTTATTTCATTGGTCCTTATTTTTTTGAGAGAAATGTTGATAGAAATAGCTATTTGGAGTTGCTAAGAGATCGGTTGCCAGAATTGTTAGAAGATGTTCCTTTAGCTACAAGACAAAAAATGTGGCTCCAGCAAGATGGTGCAGCACCACATTTTGCACGAATAGTACGTAACTTCCTAAATTATAACTACAATGATAGGTGGATCGGACGAGGAGGTCCAGTTAACTGGCCTCCTTGCTCACCAGATCTCACATCTTTAGATTTTTATTTATGGGGCTACTTAAAAAATGTTGTTTTTGCAGAACGGCCAACAACTAAAGCAAACATGAAAGACCGTATTCGTCGAGCTTGCGCAGTGATTCCAAGAGAAACTTTACTAAGAACAGTACAACATTTCCAGAGGCGATTACATTTATGCCTTGAGGCCAATGGAGGTAACTTCGAACATTTGCTTCGTGGTTAATAATTATAATTGTTATAATAGTGAGAGGCAAGGGGACTCACGATAAACAAGCACCCCAAAGGAAACAGAACTTACTACGTCCACGTCGTTGTTTCTGGGTAATGCTAAAAGTAAGATAAACGCATTTAAACAAACAGTACGGCAAAGTACTGCTTTCAAGCCTCATAATTCGAAAATTACTCAATGAAAAAATATTTTATTATAGTGTTTTGGAAAGCTCTCGAGATAACCTACAAGAATATGTAACAAGAAATAGTAGGTTCCATTTAAGAAATTTAAGGTAACCTTCATGTGACCTTCAAATTACTCTTCAAGGTCAAACCAATGGTACCATCTTATGTCCCCCTCGACACTATACAACTTTTGTCTGAAACATTTTTCTGTATCTGGCTTACCAACGGAGAAATTTGAGTGGGTCACTTAAAATGGCTCACCCTGTATATCTAAGTCGCATTCGCCTGACCTTAATAGCGAAACGGTAGTCACGTTGAGATAGGCCCCGCAATCGTATGCGATTATAGCCATAGTGCCGCAGAGCAAGGTTGAAGCTAGTAACGAGGCAAAATATGCCTGTGAATAAAATGGTACGATTAATATAAATACTAATGCATAATATATCTTACATTTATTTTAAAATCCGGATCCGGGAATCTGAGCCATGTTTACATCTGAATTTTACTGTCATTTTTCTTCATCCCGGTTCTATCGCGAGTGTGGTTGTAGAAATTTTTAGTTTGTTGCGTGTACCACGCGTGGTTTTCCTCTAAAGTTGATCTTTACATTATTCATTGGTAATATTTTAATAATTTTATATGGTCCCGAATATTGGCCTGAAAATTTACCTCTTGCGAGTTCTTTTAATAAATAGACTTAATTATTAGCTCTAAAATTTTGAATATTCATTGTTCGATCATAATACCTTTTACTTTTCTTTTTTGATTTGATTAATTTTATTCTTGCCAATTCTTGAGAGAATCTTAAAGTGTTAAAGAGGTTTGTAAGATAGTCTTGGTATACAAGATAACGGCTCGTCTTTACGCGAAGCGAATTCTCATCAAGATGTCTTTCGTGTAATCGCGACCGAGCGCAAGAATATTAAATTACGTCGCGGCACAAGCGTTTGAAACAAATAAACGTTCGTAAAAATTCAATAACGTTCATTTGTTATCGGTTTTCTTTCGATCTCGTTATTTGTCACTCCGCATCACTTGTGCCCAGCATCCGAGGTTTACGTCTCGTGAGAAATCGTCTCGTAAAAATTAAGAAATTGTCAAATCATGTCAGAGTATAGTGCAGAAGAGTATACAGATATGATTATCGTGTTCGGGATAGCCGGAGAAAACGCTCGTGCCGCGGCTCGTTTATACGCGGAGCGATTCCCCGAGCGTGAACGACATCCTGACAATAATGTCATTTTAAGATGTATCCGACACGCGAGAGAGACGGAAACTTTTTTATTAAATCGGCGAAATGTTGGTGTACCAGTGCATTGTGTGGCCGAATGAAAAAAGGATTATGAGAGCATTCGAGGAAAACCCCCGAAACAGCGTGCGCCGTGTGGCTGGGATGCTCGGTCTCTCGCGATACGTGGTGCATCGTGTTCTACGTCAGAACGAAATGCATCCGTATCATCACCAGCGAGTACAGCAACTTTTACCGAGAGACCACGAACAGCGTGTCTATTTTTGTCAAGGTATTTTTATTATCTTCATTTAATGTTTTCGCGTTAATTTTAATAAATATTAACAGTCGGCGAAACACACACAGGGTTTCTTGCGCAGTGTCGGCGGAATAATTTTTTCCCCGACCGAATTCTATGGACAGATGAAGCCACGTTCACACCGAACGGCGTGTTTAATTCACATAATTTCCTGTATTGGGCAGAGGAAAATCCGCATGTCGTTCGAGAACGCGCCTTTCAGTATAGCTGGGCGATAAATGTATGGGCAGGAATAACAGCGAATCGAATTGTAAGTAGTAAATTTACTTGTTAGTAAGTTAAAAAATTTTTTTTGCGACTTTAACAAATCATTTTCTTAAATATTTTATTTTTTTTAGATTGGTCCTTATTTTCTGCCGCCCCGTTTAAATGGAGAGATTTACGCCGATTTTCTTCAAAATGAGTTGCCTGCTCTTCTCGAAGATGTTCCTCTTCGTGATAGAGCAGAACTCATTTTCCAGCATGACGGGGTTCCTGCGCATTTTTATCGACAAGTGCGCGAATTTTTAAACGCGCATTATCGAAAGAGATGGATTGGTCGAGGCGGTTCGATTATCTGGCCGGCGCGATCGCCAGATCTGAATGTGCTCGATTATTTCGTGTGGGGACACATTAAAGATTTAATCGAGCACAGGCGTGATGGTACAGAAGCTGAGGTACGAAAAGCAATTATCGCAGCTTTTAATACCATCACGCCATACGTGGCGTATCGCGCAACACGTAATATTACTCGAAGGGCCGAACTTTGTTTGCGAGAACAAGGGAGGCACTTCGAGCAATTATTACATTAAAATCCATTCTCATAGTGGATTAGACCTACTGGGGATACCACTTTAAAAAAATGCGCCGTGTTATCTACCGCAAGGTGGTGTGGAAAAGATAACAAATATTTTCTATGTCGCGAGAGAGAGGGGGGAGGGAGAGAGAGAAAGAAAGAGGGAGGGGAAGGGAGAGGGAGGGAGGGGAGAGAGAAAGAGGAGGGGGAGAGGGAGGAAGGGGAGGATGAGGGAGGGGGAGAGGGAGGGAGAGAGAAAGAGAGGGGAAGAGTGAGAGAGAGGGAGGGTGAGAGAGAGAAGGGTGGGAGAGGGAGGGAGGGGGAGAGCGGAGAGAGAGAGGGAGAGGGGAGTGGGAAAAGAGGGAGGGGGAGGGCGGGGAGAAAGAGAACGGGAGGAGAGAGCGGGGAGAGAGAGCCCATTGGTGTGCCGAATGTTTGTCGATAAATTATGTCATTAAATGTGAAAAAGATGGAATTGAGAACGAAACGGACTGCATCAAGGAAATCTTCGCGCAGTATGCCACAATTTTCATTAATATAACACTATCTGTTGTTGATACTGTCCATCGCCAATTCTATCGGAACGTTGGTAAATAAAGAAATCACGTCTAATGAAATTAATTTGAAGCTATCGTGTATGTATTTGTTTGATAGTTGTTCTACCAATTGGAAGCTGTTAGAAATGTGACTGGCGGGTGTTGGTATGGAACTGTGGATTATATTGTGCAAGAATGTGGCTAGTTGATAAAGCGGTGTGTTTGTTGACGAGACAATTATTCTGAGGGGACAGCTCGTTTTGTGTATCTTCGGCACACCATAGGCTCTAGGTAATACACCATCAGTGCAATTTATATTTTTGTATTGTTTATCCGTGATATATTCACGTTTTTTCCATCTCATGAGTAAATCGTGAAGATTTTTGATTAATTTTTTTGTAGGATCTTTATGTACTATATTATATGTGGTAGTATCATCGAGAAGCGAAGTCATTTTTTCTAGGTAATCGTTCTTATTTAACGCTACGGTCGCGTTGCCTTTGTCCGCTCTTGTAAAAATTATGTCCGGATGATCACTTATAAATTTTCGTGTAGTAAGCGACGCGTTAATAAGCTGCCTATCAAGTGATGTGTATTTGAAGGAGTAATTAGAAAGGTTATATAAAATTGGAGTAACTCTGTTGCGGACAGTTAAGCGAAGGTGGGAGGGGAGTCCATTAGTATTGTGGTCCACACATTTGATGAACTCGGTGACGATTTTTTGTTTATTGTTTGTAGGCAGACAAAATTCTCTCTCAATTGTAATAATCCCTGTACTTCTGTAGGGATCTGTGTGGACGATAGATCGACAAACCACCGGTTATTTATGTGTAGAGGAGAGGGAGAAGGATCCTGGAATGAGGAAGGTTTCAGCGTTATTTGGAAGTTTGTGGAAGGGGAAGAAGGAGTGAGTGGGGAACGGGCGAGTTCGTTAGATTCCGTGTAGAGAGGGGGCGAATTACAGGAGTAATTAATATGACGTATTTTCTCCTTGTGATGATTTTATTGCACTTATCTAGCGAGTAGAGAATCCATCGAAAGTTCAAATTGATATAACATATTTACGTATTTTTTACTAAAGCGGGGAGATGACTTAAGCAATCTCCAAATAATATTGTAACGTCTTATGTTTACGCCTAATGTTTAATCGTTTGTTTGCGTTAACATTGCTACACAATGTCATATTGAGTCGATGAGGTCGATCGGTTAAATAACATTTTGACAGTTGCGACCTGACTTTCGTGGCTCGCGGTAAATCGTCCGACTAAAGCAGTAAGGTCCACATTCAATCCAGTTCAACTATAATGCCGTACACCACATTAATTTGAGCATTCAATCATGGTAATTACTACCACTATGGTTTTAACATCTTCAACCCAACCAAATGCATCCTTCACGGCAGGAACCGGAACAAGACATTCGTTTTATAATTAGTCGGAGGAGTTGCTGTGCGTCATTAATAACCGCATGCTTTGACGACACCATGTATGTACAAGAAACATTTTTTATATGTAAATTTCTTTTTTATAAAAAAAACCTGTAATAAGATCTATCCGTTAACGACATATTGTTTTTATAAAAATTAACAGATGCTGAGGATGGTCCTAATCTGAAGACCGAAACGTTCATAATAATAAAGAAATTTTGAAACGTTGAATTTGCGCACCGACTTCCGCGCTAGGCTCTTAATTAGCCAAATACTCCTTATATTATTCCAATATCAGAGCCTTTAATTCTAACATTATAATATTAGATTTTTTTCTGAAAAGGAGGCTCAATTGACGTCAAATTTCTTGATGGTCCTGATCGATCTGATGACTCCGTCTGTGGAGATGGTGTTGATGTAGACCTCGTCGGTGACTCCCATGTTGTCTTTGGTGTCATTGGTGATGGTACAGATGCCGGTCTCGATGATGTTGATGCATTTGATTGGTCATAGTCAGCTACTTCCAATGTTGAAGATTACTTCTGTACATCAAAAGAAATCAATTACAGATTTATCGTACTAATATCTTACAGTTTATTAAAATTTATACCTTAAGGTTATTAGCCTGATCACTTAGTGGCATTCTGCTTTGTGTTCTCATTAATTCAGATGAATACTGCAAATTATTAATTATCAATTTATTATTAATTATTTATTAATAATAATTAATTAATAATTATTAATTAATAATTATTAATAAATTATTATTAATTATTAATTTATTATTAATTATTATTAAATTATTATTAATTATTATTATATTAATAATATAAACTATTATTAATTATTATTCTTATTATTAATTATTATTTTTAATTATTATTATTAATTCTTTACTGATTGTTGAGATACTTGGTTTTTGACATTTTCCCCTTACAAATTTTGGTTTTATGTTTGAAAAAGTTCTGAAACATCACACAAATTAGTAAATATACATTATATTCCACCAAAATTTTACCTTCGTCTATGTACAAGGGGTGGACAAAATAATGTGAACACCTGAATAATACAGTATATTTGTTTATTAATAAGGTGTTGGGCCACCATTTGCCTTTAATACAGCTTGAATTCTTCTTGGAATAGAATCATACAACTTTTGAATAATCTCCAGTTTTAGTTACAAACGCTCCTGCTAAACGAGCACCAACGATTTGTCCTCTTTGAAAGTCTGATAAGTCACTCATTTTACCGTCCGCTTGTACTAATCGTAGCTGAACACAACGTGTAATATACTGATATACAAACTAGAAGGTATAGCGAGTGAAAATAGCAACAAAAGATAATCGCAACATTCATTTGTTGTTAGTGTTGCTAACATGTAAAAACTTACGATATAAAACATGGTGTTTATATTACTTTGTCTCTTTTTCATATTATTTTTTGATAGAAGAATGGGACAACATTCCACTGGAGACTATTCAAAAGTTCTATGATTCTATTCCAAGAAGAATTCAAGCTGTATTAAAGGCAAATGATGGCCCAACAACTTATTAATAAACAAATATAGTGTATTATTCAGGTGTTCACATTATTTTGTCCACTGTATATGTTCGTTCATAAAGTTCATGCATTTGTATAGTGTCCAGGGTTTGCGTGTTATTTGTTTAGAACCACTGCTTGTTTCCTCATATTGTTTTTGTCTTTCTTTCGAGAAATACTGTTTCAATCTTTTCCATCGTTTTTGGCATTCACTTATTGAAAAAAACAGTCATTTATAAGTATAGTATATCTAACTTCAAATATACGATATATTTTGACAATGTTGTTTTTGGTAAATCTACTATTATTTGAATTAAATAGTTAAAGCAGACAACAGTTTATGCTTTTGGTTAAAGCAGAGAATACTTTGTATTATATGTACTTTTCAATATATCAACTATTCTCTGTTTTCAAAAAGCATAAACTGTCTTCTTTAAACTTTAACTTTACTTACCGACATCGTGACATTTTAAATAACAAACGGAACATGAAACAGAACATGAAACGGAACAGAATCTTTTTTACGACTTAAAATACACAAAATATAAAAATTTCAAAAAAAATGGAGAGGTTGCTATAATACTGCAGAGAGAGATTTACCTTTTACAAAAGTAGATTTACACTAAATTACAAAAATTATCAATACTTACTGAGTTTTTTCGTAATATTTGTTATTTCTATCCATGAATTTCCTACCATTTTAGAGTCTTTGTGGTCACGATTTTTCTTATCTCATATATGTGGATACGATCGAACTAATTCAATTAATAATTCGTCACCTTTTTTAAGATTTTCGTCTAAATCTTCTAGTTCAATAATAATTTCCATATCATCTTCACGAATTATTGAGACGAAATTATCAGAATATTCGTGATCGAAATCCATGACTGATGACTGAGGCTGCGTTCTGAAATTCACTGCTAGTACTGAAAATTGAAAATCTACAATATACGTAACGTAAACTATAGATTTCCAGTACTGGCAGTGAATTTCGGATCGCAGCCTGAGTCGCGTATAATATTTTATCAATTAAATTCTATCATTTGTTCTTTGGTTTTGTTCCTTATTCCTTCATTGTGCGTTGAACCATTGATTTTCAAAGGTTGAAACGCAACTGTTCTTAAATTCTTATTCCTAAAATCGCTAATATCTGTTCCTTGTTCCTTATATTTTTGATTGTGCGGGGGCCTTAAACATATAATTCAGGAACATAAATAAAAAATAAACGTTTCAGAAGAACTAAATATTGTTCTTTTTATTTATAAAATTAAAATAATATATACTAAGAAATTCCTTGCTAAAAAATTGCCTACTTACAATACTTTTGCAGCGTGGACTGTGATGAGCCTGCGTGAACACGTCAGAAGAGGTTAGGTAAAAGAGAAAGAGATGGCAAATGTATATCCTTCTCCCACAGAATTTTGACAAAATCCAATGACATATATACATAGACCAAGCATTCCATCTGCAGAGTGAAGCCGGAAGTTGGCAGATTAAGACAGAGTGAGATATTTGATTTGCCCCTGTGCTTTCTCACTTTCTGAAAAAAGTAAAAATGAGTTTTTGTTGTATGTGTGGCTTAGAATATACATCCGAGACGCAAGAAATCAGCTTTAATATATTATAAAGCTGATTTCTTGCGTCTCGGATGTATATTCTAAGCCACACATACAACAGAAACTCATTTTTATTTTTTCAGGATTTTTCTATATATTTATTGTTAGAAGCGTTCGCAATTCGCATTCTGCTGTGAAATAGAAAAGGTTATATTGCTACTGTTCTTGACAGTCAATAAGATAGAATGAGAAAGCACAGGGGCAAATCAACTATCTCACTCTGTCTTAAACTGCCAACTTCCGGCTTCACTCGCTGCTACAGCAGAACAAAGAAATGCTTGGTCTATTTATATACGTCATTGACAAAATCGCGTTATGGCCAGACTCTAATTCGAGGGTCTCTAGTGCTTGATAGAGATACTCTAGTAAGGGATCGGACAACGCGCCGGATACGCCGCTATTTGAGGGTCAGAAGCAACCGCCGCGCGATGTTTCAAACTGTGTTCTAATGCAAAGGTGAATGATGTTTATTATAAATGTTTAATCTAAAATAATATATATTGTATATTTGGAAATAACGTAAATTATTTTAATAATTATTGATATTATTTATGTAAATATAATATTTTTACCATTACATTTACTTAACACATATTACGTGTAATAAATATAATAGGATTTTTTATCTCAAACTCAGTTAAATAAATTTTTAACAAATAATAATAATAGCAATAATAACTTCATTCAGGATAAATACATGCAAAGTAAAAATACTTTGTCTACGAGTAATTTAATTTGTTATTAATTATATAACATATATTATATAAACAATTGTTATAAAATATAAATCAGATTAGTATTTATTATTATTAATAATTCATATTAATATAAATCACATTAGTATTATACAATATCCATTTGCATCAATTTTTACGGCGATTAGTTTTTATCGAATTTCATATGTGTAATGCAAGGTGACGAGATGATGTTACCTGAAATGAGAATTGATAACTAATCTGTTTTTTATACATATAATGTTTTATACATTATATTAGTTATATACATACATTAAAATAATAAATAATATCGCAGCAATAAATATTATGAAAACAATAACTACGAATAAAGAATAAAAGTATATTCAATGAGAACAAAACATATTTGTTTTAAACACATAAAGACAAGAACATGAACACAAGAATGGTAGACACAGTTTTAATAATAATAATAATAATAATAATAATAATAATAATAATAATCTAACATATATCACAGTAATATGTATCACACAGTAACATATATCACAATTATTAAATACATAATTATTGCACGAAAGGAACATATAATGTTATTAGTACATTTAAATCATAATAACTGTAAACAAAAAAACAAGTTTTGAAAATAAAAATAAACTATTTAAAATAAAACAATATATAAATATATGGTAAACCTTGATATTAGCGCCGATTTCACCGATTTCAATGACCTTGACATATGTTGTCAAGGACATGGTTCTGAGTAACTTGCAAAAAATTTTAGCCGTCGCTCGTTGTTTATTACAAAGTTATTAACAATTGAAGATAGTGACCGACCGATGCTTGCAACATAAGACTGCATATATTTTGGCATGAATTACCGAGCTTATATTTTAAAAATGGAAAGGAAATGATACAAAACTGAAATGTCAATTATAAACAGGATTATATATTTCGCACACAAGTATTGTGGGTTGGACCTTGCTTCGCGTTGTAATGTGTATGCATGGACGCAGTGGGTTCCGCCCTCCTACGGGGGGCTCCACTTCCGGAAAAATATAACCTAACCCAAACCAAATTTTAGTTTTAAATTAGAAATAGGTTTGGGTTAGGTTATATTTTTTGGAAGTGGTGCCCCCCCCCGTAGGGGGGGGGCGAAACCCATTGTGTTCACGCATACACTTTCCTACCCACACAAGAATTGTGGGGTGGACCTCGCTTCGCGTTGTAAAGTATATGCGTGGACGCAGTGGGTTCCGCCCCCCTTACGGGGGGTTCCACTTCCGGGGGGTTCCACTTCCGGAAGATATAATCTAATCCAAGCCTATTTCTGATTTAAAACTAAAATTTGATTTAATTTTAAAGCTCCTCCCCGCCCACGCAATTACTTAAATATACAATTAATAACTTAAATATACAACTAAATACTTAAATATACAGGGTGTCCGATAATTATTGACACAGCCGAAGTGTAAAGGTAGATTGGCTCAATCTGAAAAGAAAAGTCCTGTACCATTTTGCTAAATTCGCAATAGTTATTACGTTATTAATTAAAATATCTGAGCTAATGAGCGCGTGGGAAGCGGTAGGCCGGAATCAGTAGGCATGTAAGATGACTTATTTGTTTGCATCTCTTAGCAACAAATATCAGACGTCGCTCGCCGCTCGCTGCGTGACTCCACCTCTCGCTCAGATGATGCTTTTATTGCTAAGAGACGTAAACAAATAAGCCATCTTACATGCCTACCGATTCCGGCCTACCGCTTCCCACGCGCTCATTAGCTCAGATATTGTAATTAATAACGCAATAACTATTGCGAATTTAGCAAAATGGTACAGGACTTTTCTTTTCAGATTGAGCCAATCTATCTTCACACTTCGGCTGTGTCAATAATTATCGGACACCCTGTATAACGCTCATGCATGGAGAAGTTCAGATTATCGCATTTGATACGTGTTCTTATCATATCATTTAATTGTTAATGACTTTGTAATAAACAACGAGCGACGGCTAAAATTTTTTGCAAATTACTCAGAGCCATGTCCTTGATAACATATGTCAAGGTCATTGAAATCGGTGAGGTCGGCGCTAATATCAAGGTTTACCAAATATATTGTGTATACATATATATATATATATATATATATATATATATATATATATACATATATATTATTGCACGTTCGAATGCATAGCTATTGTTTTGCTATTCCTAATATTTGTTTGTTTCGAACTCTTTTGAGATGTGATTCTTAGCTTAAATGTACTATATCTATTGATAATTTTTTTTTTTAAATTATGATAATCTGGAACGGAATAAGGAATCTCTTCAAATTTTGAAACAAAGAATTGTTTCACAATTAATTTTTCGTGTAAAGAACAGATTGTCTTATAATAAGCCCTAAATATTTTTTCCATAGACAAGAAATGTTGTAATTAAATGTTATATCATTAACAAAAAACAAAGTATCTTTGGTATTTTTCTTTTTTATACGAATTAGCTTTGAATAATGACATATTCTTGGTGTTAGAACCTGTACATTTTAGACAATCATAACATGTTGTTTTAATGTTACCCACTATACATATATCCAGCTATACAGGGTGTCCGGTAAGTAAGTAACCAACCGAAAGATGAAGGTAGATTGGAACAAACTGAAAAGAAAAGTCCTGTACCATTTTACTAAATTCGCAATAGTTATTGTGTTATTAATTAAAATATTTGAGCTAATGAGCGCGTGAGAAGCGGTAGGCTGGAATCAGTAGGCATGTGTGATGGCTTATTTGTCTACATCTCTTAGCAACAAATATCATGCGTCGCTCGCCGCTCGCTGCGTGACTCCACCTCTCGCTCAGATGATGCTTTTGTTACTAAGAGACGTAAACAAATAAGCCATCTTACATGCCTACCAATTCCGGCCTACCGCTTCCTACGCGCTCATTAGCTCAGATATTTTAATTAATAACGCAATAACTATTGCGAATTTAGTAAAATGGTACAGGACTTTTCTTTTCAGTTTGACCCAATCTACCTCCACCTTTCGGTTGGTTACTTACTTACCGGACACCCTGTATAATATAATCCATTTAATTCGATATTGTTTAGCACAATGTTAATGCGTGATATATTTAAATTTAATGTTTGATATTTATTTGTACTGTCGTTCTGTTCGTCTGTATTATTTTTTCTATTTTGTAAAATGTCTAGAAATTCTGATAAAAATGTTCTATCATCTTCGTCATAACTTCTAGAAGAAATATTCTTCATATGTTGAGAAATACTAATAAGTTTTATATTATTTTTAAATTCTAAACAGTTTGGTACTTTGTTTTTTTATCTAACTACACTAAATACATTTTCTAAGCAATCTTGAGTAAATCTCGACCTAAGAACAAACTTAAAATCTCGTTCATTTTGTGGTATAATTAACCTTCTTTATTCAAGGCTTTAACAAACAGAATTCAGGTACAAACACTTAATATTCTAATATTTGCACATAGCCATACAATCGAGACACGAGAGGCGTGCGAGTCTGTCGACTATCAGTGTTACCAATCATAGAAACATAAATAAAACCAGTTAGCTAATTTTGCCAACCAACGTACTTAAAATAATACCACATTCACCCCTCCCTTTTACTAATCTGTCACATATTCAGATAAATACGCAGGAGGATGTTTTAAGCGAACAGGGCGTTGTACTCCATCCAAACTCTTTGACGACCGCGGTTGTTCATCATTCTTTGCTTCTTCCGTCTCCTCTTTTTGTTGGTTTATTGTTTGATGTTCAGGCGATTCAATTTCGTTCTCATCCTTGATTTTATTTGAGATTTCTCCTCGAGGAGCAAGATGCCTAGTTAATACTGTTGTTTCTCGTCCATCAGGAAGTCTGACGTAGGCATATTCCGGGTTTGCTTCTATTAATTCTACTTCTTCTACTATGGATTATTTTTACTAGTACGGACGTATTTCTTCATTAGAACTGGTCCAGTTTTAGTCAGCCACGTTGGTGAGGAACTCCCATTAAATGATCGTCTAGGATGATTGAACATTTGTTCATGTGGAGTCACGTTTGTTGCAGTACAGAGAAGAGAACGAATAGAGTGTATGCAGAGTCTAGTACCTCCTCCCAAAGCTCAGTTTTCATGTTGTTTGATTTGAGGGCCAGCATGATAGTTTTCCATTACCTAGATATTATTCCATTGTACCTTTCAACTTGCCCGTTTCCTCTGGGGTTGTAGGGAATTGTTCGACTAGTTGCGACACCCTGGGAGGTTAAAAATGCTCTTAACTCATGTGACATGAATGATGCTCCTTCATCTGAGTGTATATGTGCAGGTGTTCCGAAAATGGAAAAAAGATGCTTCAAGTGTTTTATTACTGTAGCTATTGAGACATCAGTACATGGTACCGCAAAGGGAAATCTTGAAAATTCATCGACAACAGTCAAAATATACTGGTTTCTTGTTTTGGTAGATAAGGGGCTCTTGAAATTCAGGTTTAATCTTTCAAACGGTGAAGTGGCTTTTATTAATTTTCCTTTAAACTTGTGAAAACGCGGTTTTAGTTCGGCACAAATTTAGCATGAGTTTGTGACTTTCTTTACGTCTTCAATGGAAAAGGGAAGGTTCTTGACCCGAATCCAATGGTTCAACCGAGTGATACCCGGATGACAAAGCGCCACATGTAATGCACTCAGGTCCATACTCGAAGTCACAGCAGCACTTATTCTTAAGAAGGCATCAGCTGACGCGTTTTCACTCCCAGGACGATAGATTATGCTGAACTTGAAGCAGGCGAGCTCGAGACACCATCTTATGATTTTCTTGTCCTTTATTTTGCTGGAATGCTATTGGTTAAACATGAATGAGACAGAGCGTTGATCAGTGATAACTTCGAAATGACGCCCAATCAGATAATGTCGCCAATAGCATAAGGATTCTACAATGGCGTAAGCTTCTTTCTCTATAGACGAGTGTTGTTGTTCCGATTTATTCAATGTCCTAGAAAAAAAAACGCAACGGGCCGATCCTCTTGACTTAGGGTGGCGGCTATGGCCAAGTCAGAAGCATCGGTTTGCACCCTGAATGGCACATTATTTCTTATAGCAGCCATAGTTGCTCTGGTCACATCATTTTTCAAGGTCTTGAAAATTGAGATAGCTTAATCCGAAAGTGGGAATGGATTCTTTTCAAGTAAAGAGCGTACTCTCTCCGAAAACCTAGGTATCCATCTGCAATAATGTGAGAGCATGCCTAAAGCTCGCCGTAAGGATGCTGCGTCTTTGGGAATTGGTAGCTCGAGAAGCGGTTTAAGACGATTGGGATCAGGTTTAATTGTTTTGTTGGAGATTACGTACCCCAGTAAGGTGACAGAACTGACAGAAAACTGGCATTTGTCCTTGTTCAGTGTTAGATTGTATTTCTCCGCGGCATCTAGAAACCTTTTTATATTACGATCATGTTCTTCCTGATTCTTTCCACCTATCGTGACATCATCTAGATATGGAAATGTACCCTTCAGATCTTCATCCTTAATAATTTGGTCCATTACCCTTTGGAAGTAAGTCACTCCATTTGTGGCTCCAAAAGGAATACACAGAAATTGGTATAGCCTCCCGTCGGCTTCGAAGGCTGTATACATCCTTTCCGACTCCAGAATTGGTACTTGATGATAGGCACTCTTGAGATCTATAGTGCTGAATATCTCATTTTTCGAGACTTTAGCTATTATCTCTTCAATCCTTGGGAGAGAATAAGCGTCTAGCATTGTAAACTTATTTATAGTTTGCGAGTAATCAATAACCATTCTTGCTTTGTGATTTTCTTCTCGTACAACAAAAGCCTGAGCACGCCATGGTGAATTGCTAGGCTCTATTATTCTTCCCTCTAAAAGCCTTTTAATTTCAGAAGCTATGAACTGACTGTTTTCATTTGAACATTTCCTAGACTTAGTTGCTATTGGGGCGCAATCCGAAGTAAGGTTAGCAAAAAGCGAAACCGGAGGTACTTTAGCAACTGCTAAACTGCAGATTTTGAGCGTAGGTCGCCAGCCTTGAAAAACTATATTTACCGAGGAGTGAGACTGTAATATATCGGGACCGATTATAGGATCAGAGCAAAGATTTTTCATCACCAGCATTTCAACTTCATTGTAAGTGTGGCTTTTCATTTCTAATTTTACTTTTCATCGGCCTGTTATTTCCGTAGATAAAGAAGAGTTGGCCATTGTAATTCTGCCAAGATATGGTAGAACCTTGATATTACATCTCTTAACAAAAGAGTGGTTAATAAAGATTAGAGAGCTTCCGGTATTTATTAAAGCATTTAACTTAAATTTATTTACTTTAATTTTTACTGTCGATTTTCTAAGACAATGTGAAGCGGTCGCAGATATAGTTGCAAGTGTGCCAGCAGACGCAGTAGTATTTGATACAGATTTTAATTTACATACTCGCTGATAGTGTCCCTTCTTGTTGCATAATCTACATATAGCATTTCTCGCTGGGCACGACATCCATAAGTGGCGGCTTTCCCCGCAAAAGTAGCATCTTTCAGTCTTTGATATGCCCGCCACGGTTGCCTCAGGTGTCACTGGATCAGGTTCAATTACTTCTTTAACAGCGGTTGCCGTAGTAGTGAGTGGGCCAGAATAGGAAGCAGAGTGTTGTTCAGCCATTTCCAGAACTCGGGCTTGATCAAAAGCCGCATCCATGATAAGTGTTATATTTTCAAGTAACCTTTGCCGTATACGGGAACAGAGTAAACCACTAATGAAAGCGTCTCTAATGTATTCGTTCTTATTTTGTTCAGCCGTGACGTCTTTAAATTGACAATCCTTGCTCATTTGCTTCAAAACCTGGAGATACTACTGATCACCAGCATGTTGTCGTCTGTAGTTGCTAAACAATGCCTGGCATAAATTTCGTTTTTAGGTTTTATATACAATGACTAAGATGTCCATAGCATTTTTAAAGGTGCCTGCTTCACTAATATACTGATACACATTTGGGGCTATATAGTTTGTTAATAGCTGAAATTTACTTTCTTCCGATGCTTTACTGATATGGCTCAAAAAATTTGAGAACGTTCGTTTCCAATGTAACCACTGCTGATCCGCGGAGATTGAGGTTGGTTCCACCTCAAATCTTTCCGGTCTCAAGTATTTATCCATACTATTTACGTTTAGCTCACCAATATCTGTTTGTTAAATTGTGGTATAATTAACCTTCTTTATTCAAAGCTTTAACAAACAGAATTCAGGTACAAACACATATAGCGTTTTCGTTTTGTACGAATTTTCTCGACCCAAGATTGATTAATCACTATTTTACTATGAATTCAAGTCCTTTATTGGCAGAGACGATGCAATGACGTCATTAATCAATCTTGGGTCGAGCAAATCTGTGCAAAACGAAAACGCTATTAGGCCCGGTATACACATCCGTTTTTTTGACGTGCGGCGACCGTGTGGCGACGTAGTTACGGTCTCAAGACGTACAAATCATATTAGGCGCTACACATTCAGTTACGGCAACGTTGCGGTGCCGTACGTCCATTGTCCGTGCGTTTTTGACCGCAGTTCCCTACGAAAACGTACGGTCGACGCACCCGTAAATGCGGTCGCTCAGTACATTGAAGTAACTCGATCAGTGTACACGTCCGACGTTTTGCCGTACAATGGCCGAGCCAAACTCCAATGAATCCTTGGATATTGAATTATTCATCGAAGAAATTAAAAAATATCCCGAAATATGGAATGTGGCTGCAGAAGAATATCACGACAGGACAAAGAAAAGAAGCGCGTGGATAGATATATGTCGTGTTTTTTGTGATGGATTCGATGAAAAAAATGAGAGGGATAAAAATGAAATATGTAAGTACCTACATTATTTTATTATTTATTAAAATCCTATAAAGCGTGAGATATGGACCTGTTTTTTGACTATACGTTTTTGAAATTAAAAAAAATTATCTAAATACAAATTTTTTAAAACACATGAATTTTGAAATGCTTTGTAACGTATGATACATTATTTTTCACTTTTGATTTACGGATTTGTTTTTTGAAAAGTTGGTTCACTAATGTCTTAGTAATATATAATATCTGCAATAAATATATAGTAAAAATTTTGAAACTTTATTAATTTAATCAAGTCGAGGAAACTACTAATTTGTCATTGTACACTGGTCCAAAATCGCGTTCTTTTCTATTCATTGCAATATTTTCCTTCCTTGAATAATTTTATATAATTTAATGTAAATACGACTGTCCTCTTTTCTATTTTTTGCCTATTTATAATCCCCCCCGTCCCCTCTAGATCAAGGTTATAACTAAATGTAACGAAAAAGTTTTTGGGTATATATTACAAAAAAAAACTAATGCATTATTATTAAAAATTTTTTATTGACAAAAATTAGTAATTTAAATATGGTTCCTTTGCCATGGTACACTGCCAATCTCAGAAACAAAATATTCGGCTAATTTGTTTCTTGTTTGAATCCATTGGATAGGTGCTCTTGAGGGTCCTGAACTGTCTCGTCTCACGTCAACTAATCCTTCGATACTCAATACATCTTGAATATTGAATCCATCCCGAGATCTTACATAATTATGAAGAGCACAACATGTTTTTATTAATATTACAACTAAATCCAAGTTAACATTAATGGCCTTTTGAAAAATTTTCCATTTATTGGACAGAATGCCAAATGCACTCTCTACGTTCCTGCGGGCCCGGGAAAGTCTATAATTGAAAATCCTTTTTTCATCGGATAAAACTTTTCCGCTATAAGGCCTCATAACGTGTTAGGAAAGCGAGAACGCTTCATCGCCAACAAACGTATAGGGCATACGCGGACTTTCAGTACCTGGAAGAGGTTGTGCTTTTGGAATATTGAGGCTATTATTTTCCAATTTTCTATAAAAATTTGACTTCTGAAAGATCGTACTATCAGAATCCTTTCCAAAAGCTCCAACGTCGATGTAAATAAACTTATAGTTCGCATCAACAATAGCCAATAATACTACAGAAAAATAATTTTTATAGTTGTGGAAGAGAGATCCACTCATCTTTGGTTTTCTGATTCGCACATGTTTGCCGTCAATTGCTCCTAAACAATTTGGAAACTGACAAAGTTTCTGAAATCCATCGGCTATTTCTTTCCACCGTTGTTCAGTAAACTCGGGGAAAGATTCTTCTTTTAAAGTATCCCATATTGCGCTGCATACTTTTCTTAAAATCTTCCCGATTGTTGAGTGACCAACTCTGTATTGCAGATGGAGATCAAGCTGATCGCATCCACTACCCAAGTACCTGTAATGAAAAGCCACAAATTTCAATACATCTATATGCTTCTACACATATTAATAATTTATACACTTAAAAACATATGAATTTTATATTTCTTAAAATTTTTCAGGCAATAAATTGATTAAGAAATGGAGGAACATCAAGGACAATTATTTAAAGAGCACAAAAAGAAACGCAAAATCTGGAGCGGCAGCTGACACAGGTAGATGGTATATTTATGCACGTCAGTTGTCCTTCCTTCAACACGCCGGTGCCACTACAGATACCCAGTCTAGTTTAGGAGCTGAGGACGAAGAGCAGTCCCAGGATAGGAATGAAGAAGCAGAAAGAGTGGGCCCCAGCTCACCTCCACGATACGACCAGAATACAAAAAAGCGAAAGCGTAATCTGGAATCTACACTGATAGATTTCATGAAAGCTCCAATTCCATCACAACCCAGAACTAGGCCAGAATCGGAACCTAATGCGGACAGGTCGTTTTTTGATAGTTTAATCCCCGCAATAAGTGGCTTTACGGAAGACCAAAAACTCGAGTTCCGCTGCGAGATTTTAAATATTATTAAAAGAATGAGGGGACAGCTAAACGCCGCATCAACTAGTATAAATCTGCAACCAGATTACGCAAGATATACAACAGTATTTCAACCACCTTCACATGCACCCTTCTTTCCATCACCGTCAAATTCTAACTACATTCCTCAAACTCCATCATACCAGCATTCGTCTTACGCGCAACGTCCTTTGTCTGCACCTGGTACGTTAACTCAATTAACTCGTCCTGCTGCTAGCCCATCCCCTAATTTAACAACTGTGTCACCTACCTCTTCTACTTTCTCAGAAACTCACTCAAATGCAGAAGAAGATTGCTTTGATATATATAGACAAATAGAATAGACAACATTTTTGTATTTTATTTGTGTTTTTTTTTAAATTTTAATAAATACTTTATATTAAGTGTAAAGCTGTTTTACGGATCTAATAATTTCTTATTGCTTTCTGAGAAATATTTTAATGCGAAAAAAATTCTAAGTAGATTTAAAATTCTTTATTATCTAATAAAAAAATTTAATATATTTACTTACCTCAGAGTTATAGCAAGCATTTCCACGGGAGATATGGCAAGTCTCATCCATGTATCTTGCGATTTAATTTTGTCCGTTACTCTTGCTGTCAGCTCATCAAATGATTGGACACTCATACGAAAGTAGTTAAAAAATTTTTCGGGATTTTCCCTTAAATCACCAAAAGATGTTGCAAATCTGCCTCGTGTTAGTCTCAAATCAGTAAAAGGATGCACCCAATACCGTCTTTTTTTCTTTAAAAACAAATGTTTATACGCAAGGTAAGCAAAAATTATGCGTTTTTTCCTATATACCTCCATTTCCGATGGCAGCAAAAAGCGCACTGATCATCACCGTCATACGTTAGCAAACGTATGTGTACGCCTCGTGGATAGACCGTAACTACGTCGCCGCACGGTCGCCGCACGTCAAAAAAACGGATGTGTATACCGGGCCTTAATAATCTAATATTTGCACATAGCCATACAATCTAGACACGAGAGGCGTGCGAGTCTATCGACTATCAGTGCTACCAATCATAGAAACATAAATAAAACCAGTTAGCTATTTTTGCCAACCATCGTACTTAAAAAAGAAAAATTATATTTAATACATTGCAATATAATTAAAGTAGTAGAGCGTATAGCTAAAATAGTTATTTTATAATTAACTAAGTGCACAATTATAATTTACCAATAACCAAAATCAAAAAATAAAAATAATTTCGTTAAAAAAACGGCGCTGCTAAACTGACCAATATACTAATGATATTAACGTACTTCGTATATATACGTTGAGTTAATGCAGTTTTAATGTAATAATGTTTATTAAAATTTTGAAAAAAGTAGCGCCGTTTTTTTAACTAAATTTTTTTTATTTTTTGATTTTGTATACATTTTTAATTTTTGCATAAGTTTTTAATTTTTAATTTGTAAAAATTTTTAATTTTTAATTTTTGTATGAATTTTTAATTTGTCTTATATAATCTTTTTTTATTAAACTTTTTAGAATATATATGGTTATTGGTAAATTATAATTGTGCACTTAGTTAATTATAAAAAATAACTATTTTAGCTATACGCCCTACTACTTTAATTATATTGCAATGTATTAAATATAATTTTTCTTAATATTGGAAATAATAAAATAAATAAATTTTATAACAAATTTTTATTCAGTTGGCGCAATTTTTTGATATCATTATTTTTGTAGGAAATTCAAACAACTACATATTTTGTACAACTTTTTTTGGTTAAAATATTTTTATATGCTTTTATTTTTAGTTGGCGCAATTTTTTTATATCATTATTTTTGTAGGATGTTTTACACAATATTAAAATAATTCGTAAAATATTTTTTATGGTTTAAAATAACACTATTTGTGCAGATTAAAAAATACATATAAAAGTTTTTCACAAAAACTATGGCGCGTGTACTTGGCGCTTTCTTTTTACCTTTTTTTTTAGAAAGGTAGGTTTTTAGGGATTATATCATTCATTTTGTAGTATTTAGTAATCACAATGTGTGTGTGTGTGTGTGTGTGTGTGTGTGCGCGCGCGTGTGAGCCTTTTATCATTTTTAATATTACCGGAATGTATGAATTTCCACTTTATATTAATTGTTTTTAATTTGTTTATGTATTATAATAGAAGAAAACTTTCTTTTACCAATGACAAAGAAACAGATTTAAAATCTATATATAATTACATGGTCTTAAACTTGGATGAAAGATGGAGAAAAACTCTCGATGCATGGAAATGTGTAACAAGATTCATGGGGAAGCTTTATTCAATGATTGAAGAGTATATATCAGCTAAAGAGCAAATTCTTGTAATTAAAACAGAGGTATTAGAGATATTATAGATTCTCCCATTTATAAAATAAATAAAACATCTCATTTTAAAGGTAGTTTACGCATAAGAGAACAAAACATCACATTTTATGTAAAAATATTCTATACGTTTATGATAAAGTACATATACAATTCCTTTCGATTTAATGTTTTGAATATGCACTTGTATTTTTATTAACCTGGTGCAGACTATCCCAAAAAGGACTCCCAGCACCCACCGGGTTAATAAAAATACAAGTGCAAACATTAGATGTACAAGTGAAAACATTAAATCAAAAGGAATTGTGTGTGTACTTTATCATAAACATATAGAATATTTTTAAATAAAATGTGATTTTGCGTAGCGTAAACTACTTTTAAAATGAGATGTTTATTTATTTTATAAATGAGAGTTATGATTGTGTAAAAATATTCTATATGTTCATAATAAGATGTGTGTGTATGTGTGTTCTGTAACAATTTTTTTCGTTTTAAACTTTTAACTTTTAACCCAAAAAGGACTACAAGCCCCCACCGGGTTAATAAAAATACAAGTGCATTGTTAAAAATTTAAATCTTAAGAAATTATTATAGTATATGCACACACAAAACTTATTATAAACATATAGAATATATTTATATCTTTCTCACATTTATAACAAAAATATGTTATAGATTCTCTTATTTATAAAATAAATAAAACATCTCATTTTAAAAGTAGTTTACGCTATGCATAAAAGAACAAAACATCACATTTTATTTAAAAATATTCTATATGTTTATGATAAGATACACATACAATTCTTTTAATTTAATGTTTTGACTACCCACTCGGCATGTAATATTTCTGAAACATTGCTGCAATATTTCATTTGAAATATTACACCTTTCAGCAATATTACAGAAATATTTCACAATTGTTTCTGCAACATTTCTGCAATGTTTAAATGTCCGGAATCATTTCAAATGCAACCTTGCTGAAAGATTTCAGCAATATTTCGGTAATATTACTGCAATATAAAAGACATATTTTGATAAAATATATCTCAGAAATATGTATAATACATTAACATTGATTATATTAATAGAAGTCGTTTACCAGAGAATTACATTATCATAAAAATGCGTGTAAAAGTATATCTTTAATCTCTTAATATTAGCCGCTCTTTGCAAGCTTTATATAATTCTCATGAATAAAACTTAAATACGAGATAGATAGCACATCGCACGTCGCATAGCGGTAAACGAACGTACTAGCGACTGAATACTATTTTTTTGTAATATTTCTGAAATATTTCAGATGCAAAGTTACAATTGAAATGTTAATGAAATATTTCTGTACCATTTCCGAATATTACAATATTTCAGCAATATTATATGCCGAGTGGGTAATGCATTTGTATTTTTATTAATCTAGTGTGGACTATCCCAAAAAGGACTCTCAGCACCCACCGGGTTAATAAAAAAATAAAACTGCAAACATTCACCTGGTGCGGACTATCCCAAAAAAGACTCGCAGCACTCACCGGGTTAATAAAAATCTAAAGTTTTATCATTTCGTTTAACTTTTAACGCTATTATAATTTACTCTGTGTGTATGTGGGTGCGTGTGTATTATCTCTCTACGTGTGTGTGTGTGTGTGTGTGTGTGTGTGTGTGTGTGTGTGTGTGTGTGTGTGTGTAGTGTATATATGTATGTATAAATGTATGTATATATGTATATAAATTAGTTTTGTTGTGATCTAATTGCTTAAGATTCAGTTGGTATGTTTTGATGAATATATGCAAACATGTATGTGAATGTTTTTAAACTGAATCAATTCTCTATAATTTCTCGATTCACTTGTATAAATGTCAATGTGTACATTTGTATGTGTAAGTATATGTGTATGTGCATTTATAATTATGTAAGAAATGGGATTATGTAAAGCGTGCGCTATGATGATTTTACATAATTGTGTTAAAACATTTCTTTAAATCCTATTTCGCACATAATTATAAATGCACATACAAATATACACATACAAATGTACACATAGACATTTATACAAAAGTAAATCGAGAAATTATAGAGAATTGATTCAATTTAAAAACATTCACATACATGTTTGCATATATTCATCAAAACATACCAACTGAATCTTATAAGTAATTAGATCATATCAAAATTAATTTATATACATATATACATACATTTATACATACATATATACACTACACACACACACACACACGTAGAGAGATAATACACACGCACCCACATACACACAGAGTAAATTATAATAGCGTTAAAAGTTAAACGAAATGATAAAACTTTAGATTTTTATTAACTTGGTGGGTGCTGCGAATCTTTTTTGGGATAGTCCGCACCAAAAGTGAATGTTTGCACTTTTATTTTTTTATTAACCCGGTGGGTGTTGAGAGTCCTTTTTGGGATAGTCCACATTAGATTAATAAAAATACAAATGCATTAGTCAAAACATTAAATTAAAAGAATTGTATGTGTATCTTATCATAAACATATAGAATATTTTTAAATAAAATGTGATGTTTTGTTCTTTTATGCATAGCGTAAACTACTTTTAAAATGAGATGTTTTATTTATTTTATAAATAAGAGAATCTATAATATATTTTTGTTATAAATGAGAGAAAGATATAAATATATTCTATATGTTTATAATAAGATGTGTGTGTGTGTATACTATATAATAATTTCTTAAGATTTAAACTTTTAACTATGCACTTGTATTTTTATTAACCCGGTGGGGGCTTGTAGTCCTTTTTGGGTTAAAAGTTAAAAGTTTAAAACGAAAGAAATTGTTACAGTACACACACATACACACACATCTTATTATAAACATATAGAATATTTTTACACAATCATATCTCTCATTTATAAGATAAATAAACATCTTATTTTAAAAGTAGTTTACGCTACGCAAAATCACATTTTATTTAAAAATATTCTATATGTTTATGATAAAGTACGCACACAATTCCTTTTGATTTAATGTTTTCATTTGTACATCTAATGTTTGCACTTGTATTTTTATTAACCCGGTAGGTGCTGGGAGTCCTTTTTGGAATATCCGCACCAGGCTAATAAAAATGCAAGTGCATAGTCAAAACATTAAATCAAAAGGAATTGTGTGTGTACTTTATCATAAACGTATAGAATATTTTTACATAAAATGTGATGTTTTGTTCTCTCATGCGTAAACTGCTTTTAAAATGAGATGTTTTATTTATTTTATAAATGAGAGAATTTATAATATCTCTAATACCTTTGTTTTAATTACAAGAATTTGTTCTTTAGCTGCAATATACTCTTCAATCATTGGATAAAGCTTCCCCATGAATCTTGTTACACATTTCCATGCATTGAGAGTTTTTCTCCATTTTTCATCCAAGTTTGAGACTATATAATAATTATATATAAATTTTAAATCTGTTTCTTTGTCATTGGTAATAAAATAAAGTCTTCCTATATCAACTATTATGAATGTTATCTACCGATCTCATTTGCTGAATCTACAAATAGCAAAGAATAATATTATTATATCATCATTGTCACATATCAGCTTTCTAGTAAACATATAATAAATAAATTAAAGACAATTAATATAAAGTGGGAGTTCATACATTCCGGTAATAAGTAAATAATATAAAGTGGGAGTTCATACATTCCGATAATATTAAAAATGATAAACGGCTCACGCTCACACACACACACACACACATACACACACACATTGTGATTACTAATTACCATGAGCATACATACCTAATAACACTTAACACTGTTTTTCTTTATATTATGTACACTTAACACTGTTTTTCTTTATATTACGAAGTTGCACTCTTGCACATTTAACCTAAAAAATCGATAATGTTAATATGGATATATGGATGGATCACGAAGCACCACTAGCGCTATCTTATGTCGCATGCTCCAACTGTACATTTTTCGCGCATGTGCATTAATAAGAATGATGATGATGATGACGACGACGACGTAGGCCCGTATTCATAGTTCGATCTTATATTTAAGATTGTCTTAAGTTCCGAGCTTGAAATGCTACGCAGCCATTTGATTGGTTGAATGGGATCTTAAGTCAACCTCAGACCAGACTTAAGACGATCTTAAATATAAGATCGGACTATGAATACGAGCCATAGACGTTTCTTAAACGAAAATTTTCACATTTTGACTTTGCGTCGTAATAAAATGCTTAAATAGAATATGTAGAACGAAAATAAGGACACTTTCCTTATATAATTTAAACTTAAGCTATCGATTAAGCCTAGTAAAAACTCAATCCGTTCAGCGGTTATTGAGGTCTGATAATATCAAGTACTCTCAAAAATCCGACTCGCGTATAGATACACGGAGTGCCTTGCTGCTGCTGCGCGGTACTTGGCGCGAGACACTACCGTGTCTCTTGATAATACCACACATATAATAAATATTCCGACATCTCGAGAAATGATGTAGTAGATATCACAACGGATGTCTGAAACGGTTTCCATTGATTTTTTTATCGACGTTTACCAAGGAAAAAAACTGTATGGTTTCTTTCAGATGTGCTCTTGCATTTTCGTTAGCATTCCATATTTCTTTTCCTAATCCAAACGCTGGATGACGTGCAGTCATTATTTTAAACCAACGAAAAATAGAATCTACAAACCATGCAGTAGAGAAGCCTTCATTTGCGCACAGTACAATTGCACACGTTGCAATTGCCCACCGTGCTATTAGCAAAGAGTAAAGAAACACAGGAGGGAATGTATCGGTAGTGGGGGCTAGGCAAACCGCTGACGGATATTCGTTGGCAGCCATCTTGAGCGTCCACTTTTTTGACGCTTTTTTGACACTTTTTTGACATCTTTCAGTTCTTTATTCAATTCCTACTGCTTGCCAATATCTACTGCTCTAATTTTTTTTTTAAATAGTAACAAAAAAGGTTATCGCTTTTCACTATTAAAAGCTATTTATTCTGACTATGGTTGTACATCTTCTTGACTTCCATGCACGAGATAACTCGCTAACAAAAATTACGAATCAAGAATAGAGTATAATTGCCAAAGCAAATTATCTCGGAAGTCATACTTTAAATAACAAATCATTTTCTAATTGCCGCAGTAAATTTTGAGGTACTTCCAGTATCTTTATGCGAAAAGCCATTCAATATTGGCGCCCGTGAGCGGCCATCTTGAGCGTCCACTTTTTATGCTGGTATATATAGGCACTTCCGTCCGCTTCACTAAAACCATATGCTCCCTCCTGTGTTTCTTTACTCTTTGGCTATTAGACACATGAAGTTGCGCACAGTTCTTTTGCGCACAGTTCTTTTGCGCACAGTTCTTTTGCCCACAGTTCTTTTGCGCACACGTTCTTAAGGCACCCCTACCGACGGGGTGGGTGCGGGAGGGGGGGCCGAAGGCCCCCCTTGCACCCCCCCGTGTGTGTGTGTGTATTTTTACCTAATTATTCTAATTATTTAGTTAAATAAACTGTGTAAAAGAACTGTGCGCAAAAGAACTGTGGGCAAAAGAACTGTGCGCAACTTCATGTGTCTAATAGCACGGTGGGCAATTGCAACGTGTGCAATTGTACTGTGCGCAAATAAAGGTGCAGTCCCATGGAACAGCGTACAGCGTACCGGCGTACGGCGTAAAAGAGCTTGGCCAATCATAGGCTTTGCGCTCGTTTTTGTTACGCCAGCACAGATTTTACGCTTATTTGTGCGGCGTTCCGGCGTTTATGTTTATAAAAGTTCACCTAACCTAATAAAAATGAGCGGAGAGAGGCAAACAGATAATGTTTTAGTAAGTATATATAATACATAATAAAAATAAATATATATTAAGACGTACATTAATTTACAAAAAATATATTTCAGAACATAAAATGTGGTTATTGTGGGGAAATTTTAGCTGTCACTGTACAGGAGGAAATATTTCATCATAAATGTCTTGGATATTATGATGAGAATAAGCATGCTGTATCCATTGATGAAGATTTCGTTGCAACTATTAGTAAGTTTTGTAATAATAATATTTGAAGTTTTCTAGCAATGCACACATATTTTAACAATAATTAATAAAGTTCCAAACAGCAATAAAGAAGCTAATAAGGACACTTGTGATGAACATCAGTCCTCAACAGATCACCGTGACGAAGCTCTAATTAATATAGTACAAACAAAACCAGCACTATGGAATTTTCAGATTCCATTGAGCGAACGAACAAAGGCGAAAAAAAAGCACTATGGAAAGAGATTGAAAATATGCTAGGAGGTTTATATATAAATATTTACAAGATAATTATACGAAAAATTGCGAACAAGTTAAAATCTTTTAAAAAATAGACTAATTTTATGATTACAGGACTCATGACTGCGGATGATGCAATAAAAAGATGGAAGTATCTTAGAGATTGTTACGTGCGTTACAAACGACAGATAAATGCATATATTCCGAGTGGATCTGGTGCACAACCGAAGAAACAGAAAATGTTCCGCTTTTATGAGATCATGCAGTTCATCGATGATCCATTAGATAATTCACAGTATGTATTTTTATGTATTCTTTATAAAATACTAAATGATAAATAGTAAAAAAAGTTAAATTTGATCCATTACGTACACAACATTTCAATTATGCAATCTAATACTTCTTTTTTGTCATTACTAACATAACATTTCGAATGGAATATAATTGTTTTTTAGAACTGTCAGTAATTTATCTGATTGTGATAAAGGTGCTGGGAGCGCACAAGAAGAAGATGATTCTTCGCTACCTTCATATGTTTCCCATCGATTGCGCCTAAGCAATTGGGAAAATTCCATTTTTCTTCAAATTCATTTGCTATTCTTCGCCAATTATCTTCAGTTGGTTTCATGAATACTGAATCTTTTAATGCATCCCATATTGCATCGCACGTCTCGGATACTATTTTTGACACCGTATTGTGTCCTACACGAAATGCATATGAAACGGATACCATACTATCTCCTGAAAAAATATATCGCAAACAGATTTGAAGACGAGTACGTGCAGAAATAGGCTCACGAATTACAAATTGTTTTTGTATACGTGGCGAAATAATCTGCAACAGTTTCTCAAACATTTCTGGTGTCAGTCGAAAAAAATTTGTAAATTTATCTGTGTCTCTAAAATTAATCATTTCTTCGACCAGATTGTTGCTAGCCCCTTGTGCTAATCGTCTTTCGAGATTAAAAATTGGTCTGACCCAAAATCTTCGAGTATTGCGTCTAATTTGGGAGTTTTTATTTTTCTTTTCTTCAGCATACATCAATTTATAAATTATATATATTTGAACTAATTTTCGTCGAATAGCTTCTTTGCATAATGTACTTTTCGGACATTTATAAATTTTCAAATATTTTACTAAATGAATTAATGCAAACTCAGAGCCTGACATTTTAACTTAAATTGTAACTTTGCTTTAATATATATATGTATGTTAAAAAGTTGCGCTAAACATTGTTTATCGGCTGTCCCATGGAGCGTATATTTATGCTGGCGTTAATCAATAAGCTAATCACAATATCATTTACAAAGTTTATTTCCAAAATAGATATTTAAAGGGTCTTGTGATTGGCTAATTGATCATTACGCCAGCGTAAAAACGCTCCATGGGACAGCCGATATTTGTGCTGGGGTAACAAAAACGAGCGCAAAGCCTATGATTGGCCAAGCTCTTTTACGCCGTACGCCGGTACGCTGTACGCTGTTCCATGGGACTGCACCTTGAAGACTTCTCAGACGTGACACACCACTACCACAGTATATCCAGTAGCGCAACTCTCTGTCGGCACCTTTGAAGTTAGTGTTGGCCAAAATGGAGTGCGCATGCGCGAAATAAGCGAGTTGCCCGGTAACGCCATCTAAACTTTTCTCTCGCTTACTCTCTCGTTTCTCTCTTCGCTTTCCTTCTAACTCACTGATACATAAGTATAGCAATATAAATACTAATAAAGCAAAATAATTTCTTTTAATAAAAAATATATAGATAGATTTAAAAATGTATTAAAAATAGGATAATATATATAATATTATATTACATATGTATAATAAATAAACAAACAGAAAAATAAAATATTATTTTAAAAAATGTTAAATGTATTATACTAAAAAAATAGAAATTACAATTATTAAATTAAAATTATAATATAATTATATGAAATATACTGATTAAAGTATGCAATTACAATTATTAATATTATTTATGATAAGACATAAATTCCTATTTAAAGTTGAAAGGGAATTATTTATAAAATTGATATATTTTCAAAATAATATAATTATAATTTTATACATATCATATTTTAATACATAATTATATATATTTTCTCTTTTATCCCCTCAACTCCTTTACATTTATACCTCAGCTACTCGATCCACCTCGTATCCCGCCAAATGTAGGTAGGAGTAGGTCTTTAAATGTGTGAGAGAGAGCGAAAACTAAAGGAGTAAGCGAGAGAGAAGTTCAGATGGCGTTACTAGCCAACTCACTTACTTCGAGCATGCGCACTCCGTTTTGGCCAACACAAAATCGAGAGAGTTGCGCTACTGTATATACTGGGCCACTACATAAAGACCGAGAATTTATATCTCAGCGTTGGTAACCCTGAAACCGGAGTTTCGCATTGTCACCGCGCGAGGTCACCATTATCAATTCGGAATTAGAGACCCTCGAATTAGGGCCAATTTCACCAACCACGGTTAGATTAACCGACGATTAAAGTTAGCAAAGTGGCCAATAGACATGAGTATTTTCTCATAAATCCATGTTTCTATTGGCCACCTTGCTAACTTTAACCGTCGGTTAATCTTAACCGTGGTTGGTGAAATTGGCCCTTAAAGTCTGGCCATAACGCGATTTTGTCAAAATTCTGCGAGAGAGAAGGATATACATTCGTTATCTCTTTCTCTTTTACCTAACCTTTTCTGACGTGCTCACGCCATATATGTATTACATATATGGTTCACGCACGCTCATCACAGTTCACGTTGCAAAAGTAAGCAATTTACGTAAAAAATTTTATAAAATATATTTAAATAATAATAATATATAATAATAATAATAATAATAATATATAATAATAATATATTATAATATATTATAATTATAATATATTTTATAAATGTGTTATAATGTGTTATACCAAAGAATTATCATATACCAAAGAATGTATTATAATACCAAAAGCATTTTAATAAATGTTTTGTTATTTTCCTTTGTATATATTTTATTATTCTTTATGTACAACTGAGCAAACATTAAATACAAGGAATTTTTTAGTGTATATTATTTTAATGTTATAAATAAAAAGAACATAATATTTAGTTCTTCTGAAACGTTTATTTTTTATTTATGTTGCTGAAATATAATGTTTATGATAATGGTAAGGTTAGTGTGATTCAAATATGAGCGGGAGTTGACAAAACCTGACGGACCAATCAAAACTGGCTGTCTTATGGCCAGACTCTAAGGGTGCTGTCACAGAGATGAGGGGAGAGATGACCAATGCTCCGAAAAATCCCGTCCACGAAATTTAAGCCGTTGCATTGCGCCATCTGTCTGAACTACGTACTCGCGTGGAGCAATGTTAATAAGGCAGTAGTACTGTGTTATCCGAAACGTGGATGTCAATTGGTACATACATAATGTATCGATTTTATCCAATATATATTTTTATATATAACATTTTATATAAAATATATAGAATCGTGAAAAAAATTAAATATTGAAATCGTGCAAATTGAATTTATACATTGCTTTCTCACTTTTTCCTATTGTTCACAAAGCAATTTTCTTTATGAGCAAATAAATTTATTAATTTTGGCAATTAAATTTATTAATCCTTATAAAAAATGCTTCAGCATGGGAGAAACAATGAAGTAAAATGTACAAATATATAATTTGTACGATTTTAATGATTAAAATCAAATTCTTTTTATGAAATTAATAAGAGTACAATGTTACATTTAATTATCCTGAATGCCACGATATGATACTCTTTAGAGGCAATCAATGATATTTAAAATTAGTGCAGAACTTGCTGATTAGCGATCAATACACGCGGAAACAACGTATATAAAACGAGACAATGTGCCAACTGTAAAATTCCATGGACTTTCGCGCATAGCAAATGTTTTTATTTAGACAAGGATAATAATATTTAAAAATTGTAAAAAATAAAATATAAAATTTGAAATTCAAGAAAATGAGAGGATATGGATTATTCAAAATATTTCATATAATTCTATGGCAATTGAATCGAGAAATTATTAAGAACCCCCCACACAGCATGCATATCCAGAAGACGTCCAGAGGACATACAGTGTGCTATATTATTAGATTTAATACAGGTATGCAATATTATATCATCGAGTAAAATAAATATTTAATTAAAGAAAAACATAATTATAGCTAATGTGTAGAACGTAAATGAGTTGTGTGCAGGTTACATATACATATTATACATACATACATGCACACATGCAAAGTAAACAATAACACTTAAGTTAGTAAAATAATATGCAACTAAATAAATATTAAATATTATTGGTGCGTGATATTCTTCAATTTCCTATTCTTTGACTTATTACTACGACTTGCCGCCTTCGCCGCTCGGTTATTGTATCTTGTGCGAGAATATAATTTAACTTTAGTTAAAAAATCTAAAGCATATAGACGATGCTGTTTGCACGAGCCTGTTTCATTAAACCAATCTGGAAACACAGCGTTTGTTGCGCTTCGCATTTCACGCGCTATGTCTTGAAGTACAGTATTTGATTTCCAATGATGAGACCAAGAATCATTGAACGTTCGTAGTTGAAGACCAACAATTTTTTCAAACAATGAAGTCGGCCGTTTTAATTTAGATACGGATGGTGCGTCTTCATCTTGATTTTTATATTCTTTTGCATGCGTGTAAATTTCGTTTTCGGTCGCGTCCTCCATTGGAATTTTTAACATCATATTTCGGCAAAGATTGCAATTACTATTGGCAATTATTTTATGTGCCACATATCCTGCCAAGTAATTGATCGCATTCAACTCGTAGATTGAATTCTTCTCGACGTCTTCGATTTCAATCTCACTCTCGATAGTGTTTAATGCTTCTCGCACGTTTGAATTCTCGCTCGATTCCTCAATATCTTCCTGAAACTCAACCGACTCAGGCTCGTCTACCGTTTCAAATGCTCTACCTACTTCTGTCGTTATTGGATTCAACAGCGATAGAGCCTTGTCGCATTGAACGTTTGCTCTGTCGCTTCCATAAATATATCCAGTCGATAATATATGCCTTATCGATAAGCGAACCATTCGTGCTGTTGGATTTGGATTATGTCCACCTCGTTGTCTTAGCTTAGAAAATAAGTGTTCAACCGAATCCTGGTTACACAAACCAGCAGCTAATTCAAAGCCAGGATGTTCCTTAGCAACTGACTCATATACACCCAATATCGCTCGTATAGATAAAGGAAAACCTTTTACACACGGGGCACGTTGTAAACCGTCTGGTTTCGTACTCCATTCCGAAGACCAGTCAATGAAGTCTGTCAATAATTTTTCAATTTCAGGGTTTCTTGGAGATAGCGGACGTTTTTGCGGATTGCGGAATATAAGTTTGTAAGAGTTACATGCATCAATTACTCGATTCATCGTCTCCGCAAAATCTACTGTTGCTTCCCATGTCGAGGATTGAAGTCCGTTTTTATCGCTTCCTGCCAACTTTATCGCACATGCGTAAGTATGGCTGAGCATCTGAAAAGCCCTCTTCACATTCATGGCTTCGAATCCATCTGGGTGCAAGTGAGCCTCAGATATGTGAGAGAGGAGATTCGATGTGCCGTTTACTCTGTCGTATTTCCATGTATCTTCAAAATCTTTATACGCAGCAATGACTTTTCCATTGTGATACAATATTTTATGTTGGCGTAATTGACTTAACAATCGTTTAACAAGGTGCGGGAAGTCGAAGCTTGCAAAAACTTCCGTTCCATTGAGTTCACAGATAGGTCTCTCCGGCGTTACTTTTAAAATTGAACGGTACAATTGTTGATTCGCCACACCTTGATCACAGGTCAATAATTTGACAATTGCCCCGGCGTCTTTCAGTTTTTGATGACAAATTGTTACGAGCTGTCCGATTTCTTGTGCTGTAATTCCTGTTTTAGAGAGAAAATATGCAAGAGGTTGACGCCAAGGATTTTTAGCGTTTAAGCTGTCCACGCAAAATACAAAAACCTGTTTTGCCCGTATGTGCCGTCTCCCCAAAGGACCGAGATCAACTAGCCCCTCAATTATGTCGAATTTTGTCGAATATTCTTCATAACTTTTGATTGCCATTTCATCCCATTTAAGGGCGCAAATCCTCTCATCCATTGGTAGAGTGGAAAATTTTTCGGCCAATTTTTTAAAAATAATATCACAGAATCCAGTTGCAATATCATACTCAGCAATCCACATTTGTATAGTGCTTTTTGCAGGAAAATTACAACCACCTTTTCTTAATCGAACAAGTGCTGCAGCTGAGTGAAAATATAATTGCTTCGACAGGTCTTTTTCGTCCTGCATATAAGGCGCGTTTCGTTTATGCAATTGTAATTTGACCATAGCTCGTGCCGAGGGATTATAACATTTTTTTTCGTCCAAAAACTCGTCTACGGTCATTTGCTTCTTTATTTTCAATTCTTTCTTGGTAGTCTGCTTTACATTGCTTCGGAGTTTTCGAATCTTTCGTTGTAGGCGATGAATAACATCGTGCAGTCTTTGAATTTTCTTCAGTAGATTGATCTGAACCTTTTTTTTCTATCGATATAGATTTTTTTTCGTGCAGCTGCAATCGGTTTTTTTATGTTGTCGATATTTGACATTTTTGATATGCATACTGGTTGGGGGTCAAATTTTATTCAGTCCATATCATCCGAGTAATTGTCATCAAATGTTAGACGATTGTGATGATATACTCGCAATATTTTATCGCTTCTATTCTCGTCACTTCCTTCTATTGCAACAGAATCTGCTTTTTCCACTTCACAATTTGTGGCAGTCTGTATCTGAGAAGTCGTTGGAGTTAAATTCTCGCGCTGCTGGATTCTTGAATATGGTATTGGTACAGCATTCCATTTCAACTTTATTTTATCAGCGTTAAGAAAACTGGTGTCGCTGAAATGGTTGCTACATATTCCGTAATTTCTCACCGTAGCTGGAGAAATTGTAGCCAACCGTAAATTACCTGTCAAGAATATATTTATTAATATATTTATTATACAGTTATCTTATATCTCGCTAAAAAATAATATCGTAACGTAAAAAACGGTTTTCTATCAATTCCTTAACAAAATTTTTATCATAATTTTGTCGACTCCATAAAGTTGATTAGTGTTACGAAATAAAGTTTTAAAACATTTCACGGGGTCAACGAAACAATGTGGAAAATACGTTTAATTATATATTTAAATAGATATATTTATTAATATATATATAAATTAATGTATATATATATATAATATATATATTAATATATATATATATATATATAAATTATATATTTAAATATATAATTACATGTTTTTCAAATAATTATATATTTTTTACAAAACAATGTGGAAAAAACTTGTACGAACCGGTATTATATGTATTTACTGTAAGTGCAATATTTTAATCAACTGTAAAAAACCTACTATAAAAATCTATCTTCAAAAAATAGTTTTATTTTAATGTAAAAAATAATTGTTTTAATGTTTTAATATCCTATAAAGATAATATCTCTCAAAAAATTGCGCCAATTTAAAATAAAAAGTTATAAAAATATTTTAACCATAAAAAGTTGTACAAAATAGTTGTTTTAATTTTCTACAGAATAAATGATATTAAAAAGTTGCGCCAACTGTATAAAAATTTATGCTCTAAAAAATTTTAATTTTTATTTCTAAAATACATATTACATATAGTCTGAAAAGTTTAATTTTTAAAAAGATAATAAAAAACACAAAAACCAAAAATTACAAATTAATACAAAAATTAAAAATTAGAAATTAGAAATTTTTAATACAAAAAAGTTAAAAATTAATACAAATTAAAAAAATTTTAATTAGTCAAAAAAAATTGGCGTTGCTAAATTTCAACATATATATTAAACCAACAAATAGCAGCGCTAATTTTTTGAAAAGTTTACCAGAATGACTGATCCATGTCTTAAAACGATTATCTTTAACGGATGGAAATCGATACAATCGCATGCCATCATCGAATTTTGTTCGATGACACTCAGCGTACGCACACCTATCATATATGCTTATCATATTGTGTATTATATATATGAATATATGATAATTCTATCTCGTATTGCTACAAAACTTATTATATTACGCGATTATCAGATCAGTGAAAACAGAATAAAATGCAACGAGCTAATAAAACAAAACGCAACGAGCAAATAAAACAAAAACAATCGCTTCTATATACAGGGTGTCCGGTAATTGACGGATCACCCGTCGTGTGCAGGTAGAGATAGCCTAATGTTTATGCGGTTGCTATAGTATATATATATATATATATATACTATATTACTTTATATTGGAAAAAAAAGATAAACTCTGAACTAGTGCAGCCAGTTCAGCTAAAAAGAACAGGCAATGATAACGTCTTTTTTCTTTTTTTTTTTTACAGCCTTTTTGTATTATATTGCGCGTCCCACATTTGGTCAATCACTGATTTGATAATCTCGTAATATAAGTTTGATAGCAATACGAGGTAGAATCGTCATATATTCATATATGTATATGATACACAATATGATAAAAGCGTAGTATATATGATAGGTGTGTGTACACTGAGTGTCATAAAAAAAGCTTAATTATTGCATACGATTGCATCGAATTACAACTTTAATTCAACTTTATAAAGTCGACAAAATTATAACAAAAATTTTGTTAAGAATTGATGGAAAATAACGCTTTTTACGTTACTTTATTTTATTTTAGCGAGATATAAGATAACTATATAATAAATATATTCTTGACTGTCTACAATTTGTCCAGCTACGGTGAGAAAATTACGAATATGTAGCAACCATTTCAGCGACATCAGATTTCTCAACGCTGATACAATAAAGTTGAAATGGAATGCTGTACCAATACCATACATATTCAAATCGATCGCAGTCGCACGAAAAAAACCTGTATGATGATTATAATTCTTATGTTGATCGCTAATCAGCAAGTTCTGCACTAATTTTAAATATCATTGATTGCCTCTAAAGAGTATCATATCGTGGCATTCAGGATAATTAAATGTAACATTGTACTCTTATTAATTTCATAAAAAGAATTTGATTTTAATCATTAAAATTGTACAAATTATATATTTGTACATTTTACTTCATTGTTTCTCCCATACTGAAGCATTTTTTATAAGGATTAATAAATTTAATTGCCAAAATTAATAAATTTATTTGCTCATAAAGAAAATTGCTTTGTGAACAATAGGAAAAAGTGAGAAAGCAATGTACAAATTCAATTTGTACGATTTCAATATTTAATTTTTTTCACGATTCTATATATTTTATATAAAATGTTATATATAAAAATATATATTGGATAAAATCGATACATTATGTATGTACCAATTGACATCCACGTTTCGGATAACACAGTACTACTGCCTTATTAACATTGCTCCACGCGAGTACGTAGTTCAGACAGATGGCGCAATGCAACGGCTTAAATTTCGTGGACGGGATTCTTCGGAGCGTTGGTCATCTCTCCCCTCATCTCTGGCTGTCACATGGCAGTCGGAATTTCGGAAAACGGAATCTCGGAAAAGTACTAGAATGGTGATCAACCAATCAGAATTATTTGGAGAAACTTTAACTTAACGTTTAGTGAAAATTAACCGGGATAGAATTTTTATCTTTATAAGAAGAATTGTATTGTTGATAAATAATTGTTCGGTAAGTATTTATTAATATACATATAAATATTTAATCAAAATATTTTATCACATAAAATAGTTATCATGTTGTCAAGAATAAAAGTTGCGTGTTTGTCGGTCCGGTTTTTTTGTGCCTGGGCTCCCCATGGACTAATATTTCGGAGCATTTCGGAGCATTTCGGAAATTAGTAAAAATAGAAAAATTTATTTTGATAGTTTTCCGACAAAAAAAATAATTAATACAATAGAAAAATATATAAAAATGTGACATTTGTATGTATTGTTTATTATAACAGAAAATAATAAAGAAATTTTCTACATTGAAAAACAATTTGAGGTTAGAATAGCATTCCGTTTTCCGTAAAAATCACTCCATGGGGAGCCAGGCTATTGAAAAATCGGATCGGAAAAAAATGATCATAGCAAGTGTAAGATAATTAATGTTAAATATTACGTTAATAATTTTAAGTAAAATTGTGATAAAATTGTTCATTTTTTAAATTATAATTTTTTTTATAATTTTATTTCTCTTATAATTTTATTTTAAGTGATATATATTAATTATTTGATTAAAGATGTTATTTGACAAATTGTAATATACTTATTAATATTTAATTTTTATACTAATTTATTTTGTAGATACATCATGACATCGAAAAAAATAAAGATACTTTTGGCAAAAGAAATTATTAAGTGGCGACAAAGTCCACAATTATTAATAGCTGAAGAAATGCGACAAAAATTGTTGAAATTTCTAAAAATAATGTTTTGTATTGTATATTGGCTGCTTTCCTTTTAGGAGACAACCCGACATTCAAACTTTACTAGATAATTCTGATTGGTTGATCACCACTCTAGTACTTTTCCGAGATTCCGTTTTCCGAAATTCCGACTGCCATGTGACAGCACCCTTACAGATTACAGGTTAGTTTTTATGTTTTGCGGAACGTTTGCGCTACTACTCGCATGACACTCATGATACGGATTACGGAAAGCAGCCATATATGAAAATTAGCTACTGCCAGTCCATACTTTTAGGCCCTGCGCACAATAGAGCAAATATTAGGAAAAGGAATAAATATTAAATATAAAGAATTATTTTATTTCAAAACAAGGAAACGAAATGGACTAATACACAATGTATTGAGAATCAAGAATAAAGAATAACTTAATGCATTGTGCGTTAATCCATTTAATTTTCTTGTTTTAAAATAAAATAATTCTAAATATTTAATATTTACTCCTATTCCTAATATTTTTTCTATTTTGCGCAGGGCCTAAGGGCCTAGACACAATGAGAGCAATAAGGAACAGGGAATAGAGAACAGAAATTATCCACCAATAGGAGGAAGGAATAATATCTATTCCCTGCTCCTATTGGTGGATAATTTCTGTTCTCTATTCCCTGTTCCTTATTTCTATCATTGTGTCCGGGCCTTAATAGGCAAAGATCTATATATATAAGTTGGCCATATTAAATATTAGTTCGCTCATATTCGCCCAGGTGGCGCTTAAAATGCTTATTTTATAGTGAAATACAGGAGTTAGCTATCTATTTTCTTATATCATCTGTGTTTTATATACCAAAGCTGACCGAAGCTGGCGTCGAGCGCACACGGATGAGAGCTCATGTTTTAGTGTGCGTTGCCAGCATATTTCCTCCACGTGTTGTAAGCGTGCTGTTGCGTCTGCAATCTAGCAGCTTTGCTCCGTTCGTCTCACGGATCGCGAATACGCTCGTGGCTCGGTGGCCACCAACAAAAGACAATCGGAGATATTGTCTATCGCTTGAGCCGACGATCGCGGTATGGATTAAAGCACACGCCTCGACTCATACGCACATGCACATTCATATGCGTACAAAAAATATTAAATGTACGCATTTGTTTTATGATAAATATCTGTTTCTGGTTGCTTCAAGAAACGTCTGGTCTTTTTGTTGATCGCCGCCTTGCAGAATAATATTCACTACGTTTATGAGAAAGTAAGTTTCATTTTCACATATACATATACACACACACACACACACATGCACGCACGCAGGTAGAGAGGATTTGAAGTCGTTAAATACTGTGGAAGTGACGAACCACGCGGTCCTGATCTCTTTCTGTGATACACATACGCACACACAAACACATACACATATATATTTTGCTATATATTTTTGCAGTTTTTTTGCTGTTCCTCTTTTTTCATAATTGACATGGAAACGTGTGATGAATTGATAAAAAGACCTAAACGAAGTTTTGCAGAGGCTTGGCTTAGTGATGATCGATACAAATCTTGGATATGCAAAGTATTATCCGATAATAGTCTTTATTATTGTACTATATGCAAAAAAAATTTTTCGTGTAATTCAACACATATATCAAGACATGCGGATTCTGCGTATCACAAAAATAATATTAAAGCGAATACATTACTATCTAATATTGATTGCAAAAATGATGTTGATTTGCCAATAAAAAAATCGCGTAAATCAGTATTTCAACAAAAATGGTTAGATATTGAGCAATTTAAATTTTGGTTGCGTGAAGTGCCACATGACGCAAGTTTATTTTTGTGTTCGATTTGCGACAAATCTATCACTGGCGGTTTATCGCAAATCCATCGTCACGCAAAATCCAAAACACATATAAATAGATATAAAAAAAATTATATAGAAATAAGCAAATCAAATGAAGATTCGAATAAGCAAACTAATAAATCGCTTTTGTCGTTTGATGGGCGTAAAAAATCAGCGGAAATCAGATATGCCGCATTAATTGCTGATAAAAATATTCCCCATCAAACTGCAAAAGAGATTCTTAGCTTCTTTCAACATGTAGGAAAAGATCCTAATGTGCTAAAAAGCATGAGCATGGGCCGAACGAAATGTAAAAACATTATTACAAACGTTTTGTGTCCGGTTGAGACGGATCGTGTCGTTAATAAGATTCAGAATACAAAATTTTCAGTTTTCTTTAACGAAACATCTGATACAACTAATGATAAATGGATGACTTTTGTTGTCCGATACGTTGATCCAGAGACATTAGATATCCATTCGCAATTGGTTAAATTAATCAATATCGATGCCAAAGATTCAAGCGCAGAAAAGTTGTTTCATGCATTTAAAGATGAAATGTGGAAATTACAGATACCTTTTTTAAATATTGTTGCCTTGTTATGCGACAATGTGTCTGTTATGACAGGGAAACATTTATCATTTAAAAAAAAGTTTGAAGAAGTATGTCCACATTTATTAACATTTTCATGCCCATGTCATTCCGCCGCATTAGCAGCGCATGCTGCATGTACTAAAATGCCCGCATATTGCGAGAAATTTCTAAAAGAAATTGCTAATTATCTTAACAGCAGTCCAAAGCGTTCGACTATTTTTCGTGAATTGTGTGAATGTTTCCAAGAAAAAAATCGTAAAATATTAAAATTATGTGATACACGCTGTCTTTCTCACTATTTATGTATCAAAAGACTTCTTGAATATTGGGATACAATTAAATATTCTCTTACTGAAATGATTGTGAGCGAAAAAACAAATTCTAGAGAATATCTATTGTCTATGATGAACAACGTAGAGATAAAAGCTTATTTTCTTTTTTTAAAATACATTTTAAATTTCTTTAATGCATTTAATGCATTTTTTCAAGCGTCAGAAACGAGGATTCATTTATTGCAGTCAAAATCTAAAAACCTTCTTTCCCAAGTGTGCCGAAATTTTTTAAAAGAGCATTTAAAATCATTTTCTACAAACATTGTATTCTCTCTAAAGAAGAATCAAAAAGCTGTTAATGAAATTACTTTGGGGTCAGAATGTGACGAATATCTTAATGAATTAACGCAGAACGGTGACATAGACATAGTTAGAATTGTTCGAGAGAACTGTTTAACACTTTATGTGACTGCTGCAGAGGAAATTCGTAAAAGATTACCTGTAAATGACATATTTTTATCAAAATTACAAGTTTTTCAACCATGTGTAAAAAATTTATTTGATGATAATAATAGGGAAACATCATTCAATGATGTTTCTTTCATAGCTAAAACTATCGGTAGTTTTGATGAAGATGCTTTAAAGAAAGAATGGATTGCATTACCATCCGATTTTACAATGGAAGAAAAACAAAGCCTCTCTAAATTAAATTTCGACAATATGTGGAAAGAAATTTTACAACGTCGGTATACCAATAATATTGTCAAATATCCTAATTTAAGAAATATTCTAAATACTATTAGATCGCTTCCAAATTCAAATGCCGATCCGGAGAAAATGTTTTCTCTTTTAAATAATTTAAAAACGAAAAAACGTAATAGATTTTCGTCGGCTTCTGTTAATGCCATTTGTGTATTTAAGTCTGCATTAAAAACGAGGGGAGAAACAGCTATAAACATGAAAATTGATGAAAAGCATTTGTCTCTTATGTCGGCGGACAAATTATATGCTACCGGTGCTAAGAAAGATAAAAATATTTTAAGGCTACTTGCTGCAGATGTTACTGACATAGCTGGTTCCTCGTATCATAAATAATATGTAAATTCTGTCTGTCAGAGTCATTATGTCTGTAAATGACATAATGACTCTGACATGACTCTGACAATGACCTGTCTTGCACATGTGTGAATAGATCACACATGTGCAAGACAGGTCTGTAAAAGACATCATGCTTGTAAAAGGTAAGCGTGTAAAAAAATTATATATAATTGTACACACACACACACACACACACACATTGTATACATGTGTGTGTGTGTGTGTGTGTGTGTGTGTGTGTGTGTGTGTGTGTGTGTGTGTGTGTGTGTGTGTGTGTGTGTGTGTGTGTGTATGTATCATATATATATGTGTATATGATATGTGTGTGTGTGTACATACATATGTTATTTATATGTTTAAATATATTGGAAAATGTAAACAATTGACTGTTCATTGATTAAAAAATTTGAAATAATAGTTGAAATAATTGAAATATTTACGTAATATTCTGTCTTTAAATATGTATATTTAAGTGTGAAAAGATAAATATTTTAATATATTTGTAAAGTATTATATTTCAAGATAACAATTTTTATCATTTTTTAATGATTTTTATGTAATTATAACGTTTATTACAACGTTGAATTAATAACAATTTTTTACATTTTCCTCCTGACAGAAAAGATCACCACCTTCTCACAGTTTCTGTTGAGTAACAATATGTATGTCGTACATTAATACAAGATAAATACAATGAAAATAAAAAGAATACAATCCTCAACGATATCTATAAATTTAAATATTATTTTATTATGATTATTTCTTTAAAGGTAAGAAATCTTTTTTAATAAAATGGCGTATATTAACCAAGAATGGATTTTTATATCTAAAATATACTTATAATTAGTATTAATTTAATTATTATTAATTATTAGTATAATTATAATATTTTAAATATAAATTAATTATTTAATTTATATTTAAAATATATTATATTTCAATTTTATATCTATTTTTGTAATGTAAAATTTATTTTTGTAGCGTAAAATTTATTTTTGTATATGTTACGATTACTTTTACACAATACATAATAGTTTATAGGTAAATAATTGATAGAAAAAAATTGATAATAAACGTCGCACGTCGCATCGCCACCTCGCAAGCTTGAGATTTCGAGAATCACATAGCAATATCTACAACTCGAGAGAGTAAGAGACAAAAGATAATATATCTGTCCTCTTCTACCGAAGCTGGCCGAAGCTGGCTGAAGCGTCGAGCGTACACAGACGAGGGCTCATACTTTAATGTGCGTTGCCAGTATATCCTCTCCGCATGCTGTATGCGTGCTGTTGTATTTGTAATCTGGCATCTCTGGTCGAAAATCGAGAACAAGTCGGGAAATAAAAATAATAGTCAATAAATTGTAGTAATAAGAAGAATATATTAAAGAGTATAGAAAAGAAGTAAGAACAACATAGTAGAGCGTATAATGGAAAGATTAAAAGAAATTAATTCGCAAATTTCATCGATCGAAATATTCTTCTGTAGCCGCCCAAATAGCACCGTACGTCTTATGGACGTTCATTTTACGTCCATTTTACGATTATACTTTCATGGACATTATAAATGGTTGTCCAATGTACATACGTCTAGACAAGGACATACATTGGCTAATAGTAAACGGACGTCCAATGGACGTCCATTTGAGATCCATTTTATATAACTTATGAATATGTTCTGTATGTCCAATATACGTTCGTACATGGACTTGTTTTAGACTATACATTTTTTGTTCTAAAAATGGCAGAAATTTTCAAATTTTCTTTATTGTAATTTATCTATAATATACAATATGAGTATTTTATGAAATATTTGTCATAAATTCGATAATTCATAATTGTGTGCCTTTCAATATCACAAAATATCGCCGTAAGAGACAATAATGCTTTCCAATTAGCTATACTACCTTACACTGTTTGTTACCCTATGTTGCCTGCCTCTATATGTATAAGAGATAGGGCTGTGTTGTATTGTGTTACACCTAATTGGAAAGCATCTAATAAAAACAATTCGTTGTTCACATTTGTGGTCAAAAGTCAGCACTAACATAAGTAAACTGTGTGAGTACATACATATATCTTCCGATCGAGTTTGCATAGTCAACGGTAAAAGGAAAAGAAAAGAGTACAAATAGCAGAACCAATAATCATGAGAGCCATCGATCGTCAATCATCACGGCGCGCGACCAAAAAAATCAAAAACCGACGCGACACCCTTGATTTACGCCATTTCCAGAAAGTAAACGCTTTTTGAGACGCTTGTTAATTCCAATCATGAAATTCAATGAATTAAATGAAATTGCAGTGAAAAGATATTCCAAAAATACGAATCGACAGCCGTTTTGTAATACGGATACGAGAATTAAAAATGTAAGTACATGTATAGTTTATATGTTTCACGTGTATTTAGTAAATTTTTTCGAAAGATATTTTCATAACCTAAAAGTTTAGTATTTTATTTATATGACCATACATAATTTTTGTTATCAAGCGAGAATAGAATATAAGCGTACAATATTTATTTATTTACTTATCGCGATTATAATTCCTTTTAAAAATATCATGTAAATATATGTATTTGTTATGGAGATGTGGTTCTGCTTCAAATTGAATCTGCTCGAAGATTGTTGGTTGTAATATATTCACAAAAGATAATCACTGCTACATCTTTGATATATTTTTAATTTATATTTTTAGATTACATTTTTTGTTAATAGTAACTACGATAAGCTAACAAAATTAATCTTTAGAATAAGTGCCCTTAAATCCATAAATTAAAACATTTTTTTATTTTATATGGTTCTAGAACGCAAAATCAACAGTAAAGGTTGCGCTGTTACAGGGAAATTATAGAAAATAAAAAGTGAGTATGCGTAAAATTTCAATTAAATATTACAGGTGAGCAAAAGCTAATACAAATTTTTCGATAAATTCAGTTGAATCTGAACAAGATTTTGCTCAATATTTAAATACAAATAATGATGTCGATACTAATGAACAATTGAATTGTATCGAATTGGATCATAATAATTTCATCATAATAATTTCGAATAATATTGAATTCGATAACAATATATTATAAAATTTTGATTCAGATAATAATAACAATGATTTGATTAATGAGAAAGCTTTAAATAACGGTGAATCAATTAATAATTATCATAAAAATTCCAATAATACAGCCAATAAATGTTAGTTAGAATCACAACTTGCTACTTAGGCTTGGAAAATTAAAATTACTCATGTCGCATGAATTATTAGGTATTCTAAAGTGATGGTGATTTTTTTTCGTCGGATGCTCGCTTGAAAAAATTCCTAGAAAAAAACATTGAAAATTGTTGAATCATTATTATCATTTTGGTAATCATTTAAATAATTGCGTTACTTTCTTCATTTATAACGTTGAAAAATTTACGATAAATAGAAGTTTATATAAATATTGATGGCTTACCATTTTTTAAAAGTTCGAATCAGCAGTTGTGGCCAATATTATGCACTTTAGTTGAAAATCGTAATAAAGTAGATATTGTAGGCACATATCACGGGAGAAAAAGACAGACGATGCAAGTGTATTTCTAAAGGATTTTATCGCTGAAGCTTTATCAACGCATGGTGTTATAATAAATGGATGTAACTATCCCTTAAAAATTAAAGATTTTATTTGCGATACGCCTGCTAATGCATTTATTAAATTTACACGAAGGATAATTCCTGTTACTATTCATATATAAAATGTATGTGTTATAGAGGGGGATTATATTAACGATAAAGTTTGTTTCTCGAATTTAAATAAATACCATGATAGAACCTACTTCGATTTTAGATAAAAATCTAAGAACATCACATAAATTAAAAAATTTCAAATTTTGTATTAATTAAATATTGGAATATGATTAGTGATTTTTCTGTAAAGCTAATGTATTTGATCTGGGCGTTACAAAAACTTTAGTAGTTAATATGTGGTGTATTGGTAAACCATCAACAAAATTATCTTATGCGCAAATTTCTCACAAATTTCTTATTTACTAATAAATCAAATTAAAAATATTCCATTAGAATTCAATCGTCAATCGAGATCATTACAAGAAGGTAGAAGGTGACAGAATTCAGATAATTTTTATTATAGACAGAACCTGTTTAAAATCTATACTCAGTCGTGACAATTATCTCAATTTCATGTCTTTGAATGTAGCTGTCACTATTTTATCATCTGATTGTGTCAGATATTTAGATTAAACTGATTCTTTTTTGTTTCTTTAAAAACCTATATCATTTTGTATGGCAAAGACAATTGTTTAATTAATATTCATAATTTATTATATGTATGTGATGATGTAAAGAAATTTGGAATTTTGCAAGAATACAGTCCCTATTCCTTCAAAAATTATATGTAAAAGATAAAAGGATACATTCGTAAAAATGATAAACCGTCACAACAAAAATAGTAAATCGTATATATGAAGAAAACTTCGCGGAATTAAATAAAGAAAATAAATTGAATACAAAACCCGAATTATTAAACAAATTATTAAACAAATATGATAACGGCCCTTTAGATCAATTCTTATATACAAGTCAGTGCGAAAAAGCAGTGTCTCCTAATTTTACTTTGAAAATAAAAGAATCAGATAATTGTTGTAGTTTAAACAATGATGGCATTATTTTAATTAAAAATATTGCCAGTAACAGTGAAAATACGGTAATAATTGGAAATAAATATGAATCGACAAAAGTTTTCTATAATGAGCCATATAAGTCTTCTGATTTAGGTATACATTTAATAGAAAACATTGTTAATAATCTTCAAAGTTGGAATATAAATAAAATATCATAAATGCGTAAAATTATATTTTAAAGATAAATTTGTTATTTTTCCCTTACTTCATTCCCTGTGATCGGATTTTATAGATTTTAATGATTTTATTTTTACATATTGAGAAATTTTAATTTTAGATTTTTTAAGTAATGTCGAATATATTTTATAATTAAAATTAATACAAATATACTAATCATTCTTTTCTTAAATCAGTTTTATCAATTTCTCGGTATTTCCAAAAGTGACGAATAATGTACTAAAGAATGTAAAAAATATTATTTGAAAATTAAACAAGTGTGTGTGTGTGTGCGTGTGTGTGTGTGCGTGTGTGTGCGCGCGTGTGCGTGCGTGCGTGTGTGTGTGCGTGCGTGTGTGTGTGTGTGTAGGTTCGTTAAAATACTTACCTACTCCGTTTAGAATACCTGAAACATTCATCTGAGCAGTCATGCAGCGAGCTGCGAGTCATAGTTAAAGAGTCTATTATAATATTTTGGAGCCGCGAAAAGATATATATTGTATTGTTGTATATTCGTTGTGATACCGCCGCGATTTTGTTAAAGTGCGAGGGTTAAATCCGTGCGATCACGAACGAGAATACAACTGGCTGACTCCGAATTATACGGCGATTGCTGTCCGCCTCACGATGCTCTCGCGAAGTATAATAATAAAAAATAATTTGTGGCAAACTGCAATGCTTTTTTTTTGTTATACAGCATCGAATCAGCGGAGAAGAAGCCGACGGTTTCGGACGCATTTTGCAGTAAAGCAAGAAAAAGTCGTGCCTCCCCTCCGTTCATTAATGGCTCGACTTCGAACACATTCATAATATTTGGAATTATCGTGTACATAAATTGTTAATTTGCAAAAAAAATGGCGAAGACGTGGATAATTGTAATTTTTATGGATGAAAATACTGCGGAAGCAGTTTCATCTACTTGGCTAATTAATAATAAGTATTACTGGGGCCGTCGCTTATCTTTGAAAAATTGCCGCTGCAATTAAAAATCACGGAACCAAATACTTGTTGGCCCTCATACCCGGATTTTATGAAATGGAACTTTCGGTAAATATACTACTTATTACGTTTTAATAAATTGACGAAAAATATATTTATTGTATTTCTCATAACGTTATGCCGCTTATTTTGTTTTAGCCAATTATTCGACAGCAAAAGGAAATTGTCGCAAGGCTGAATATTTTTCTGACAAATTCTGACATTTCCAGTAGGTCATCCGTGACTAAAAGGACGAAAGAAATTTACGGCTCTTCATTTGAGGAGAATAATTACGAGAATAATTAATATTGAATGGTTCGTATGCATTTATATATTTGGTACATTATAGAAATTGTATATAAACTACCTTATAAATAAAATAAACAGTAGCGAATAATTTGTGAATTCAAAAAACATTCAAATAGTCGTTTTGCTTTCAATTGTTTTTTTTTAGAAGTTAATACTTTTATAAAAATAAAAAAAAGAGTAGCGGTGAAGCTACTAATAATATCACATTGCTAAATACTGAGAAACTTTGAAGGAACCTCTCAAAATCCAATGTTAAATTATTTTTCATAATATACAATTATTTATCATAACTTTTTCCAAAATGTAAAAGTTTATAACATATTTTTTGTAGATCGTGATGATAACAAAGATTTGAATGATAATGATCGATCATTCATGGCAGAATGCAAATGCTGTCCAATGCATTAAACACAATTGCGGTATGTATATATTTAATCTACAGTTTATTTTCGATAAACTTATTATTCAATAATAATGAATTTATTATCGAAATTACATACTATATGTTTGACATTTGATTGATAAATGTATTAAACTCAATTTTTCTAGAAAAATATTTCAAAGAAATTATTCACTAATAAAATATACTAAAAGCAAGCATGTGGCAATACACGAATGCTCTCTAAGAATTAACCATATATCTATTAATTATCTTGTTGCGAATGATAATGTGAATCAAGTGCAGAAAGCAATCCCATTGTTCACAATTTTTTATTTCTCTGTACGAAATGAAGAAGATTTAGCCCGCGTTGATGAACATCTAAATACCGAGAAAATTTTTAACGTTGCGGTAATATTTTATAATGTCTATTATTTTCAAATACATGTTACATTTTTTATTGTAGTATTACAATACGCACTTTAAATGTACTTTATTAGTTAGTAAAGTTTTAGTTAATATATTTTTGTTTTGAATTTTGCAGATGAATAAACTTTTAAAAATTGGTGGAAGCTCCATATACAATTTTACACAAAGGGCTTTGAAAATGCTGGTAACAAACGACCTTGCAGCAATCTACTGCTGATTAGGAAGGCAATCAAAAAAAACGTTCAGCAAACTAAAATTAGCGGATTTGATAATTGATAAATAGCTTTTTAGATTAACTTTTACTTAACGCTTTTTTTAGAAGCACTTCCATCGAAGATTATTATCGAATCAATTGTAATTGATTTTTTCTGTCGGTTAAACACGCGTTCGATTAAAACAGCATTTTTATCGAAAATGTGTTTTCGACCGATAGCCTCCTTTTCTCTGTTATTATATGAAATGATTTAAACTTAATTTTAAGTTAAAAATAATACTGCATCAAATATTTAAGGGTTTCGTGATCGATTTCAATAATTATTTCGTCTTCCGAGTTCTTCCCGTATTGCACTTATTCGCTGTCCTTTTCGCGGTAATGAATAAGGCCCGATTGCACCAACGTTATTTTGGCTTTAAGTGAGACTTAAATATGTGTCTGTCTTTATTTATTTAGAAAGAAAGATAAAGATAGACACATATTTAAGTCTCGCTTAAAGCCAAAATAACATTGGTGCAATCGGGCCTAAGTGCAATACGCGGAAAGAACCCGAAAGACCAATAATACTGCATGTTGTAGCCAAAGGAATCAACATGTCTGGAATTGCAGCAGGAATTAACTGACATGACGAGAAAATACAATGCAGCTAAGGAAAAAGTAGCCAAATATAAAGCCGCTTTACAAGAAAAAAAATCAGAGTTAGAAGTAATAAGACAGCTAAACGAACAGCTTCAAAAGAAAGTAATCGACAAATTAAAAAAATGTCAGGTAATTGAATAAATATAATTTTATTGAAATATATAGAATACGTCAAAGTAAATTGAAATATATAGAATACGTTAAAGTAAATTGAGCAAGTCTAAATGTCATATTGTTTTATGATAAATGTTTACAATTCTTTATTATCTATTCCGACCCTACATTTCAGATTTCACATTCTCTGGAAAGGAACCGGAGACTACATATGATGAAATTTCACGTGTGTACATACTCTCCGAGAACAACAGCAACTCAGAATGGGTGCGTAAGATGTTTACAAATTCGTAAAATGTTCTCATTTATTTATTTATTCCAAAAACTGTAGCTTTATTTAGGAAAAAATGTGTGGATTCCTGAAAATTCATATAACGCCACCTGCGTTAATGTTAAGTCGCCATCGATGTTCGTAAAAAATTTATCTTTGGCCGTTTTTGGGCATGATGTCCTCATAAAGAGCAGCGTGACGGGCACGAAGTGTCATTCAAAGTCTGGTTCTGTCCCAAAACCTCCATTGAATGGCACAAAGATGGCAAGCGATTAAAAGTATTCCAATGTGAAAATAAAGAAATATATTAAATATTTCAATTGTATTGTCATTATTTCGTTATATAGTTATTTTCAACAATACGCACATAGGTGTATTACATATTTCAGATATTCATAGTTTTCTTCTTTCATAAAATCTCTTCTTCGTCATTCATAGACGGTTTCTCGCCTTATTATTATAATAGGCTATTAATGGATGAAATAATAGTAGTTTGATTAAGTCATAATTTTTTAAGCTTTATTTAATAAATTTTATATCATTAGAAGACATATATTGTTCACGCATCATTAATTACCGCATCCAGGCTCTAATTGGCCTTCCTTTCCAATTATTTGAAGTCTTTAAGTTTGAGTAAACATAATTGAAAATTATTTGGTTGATCCTCAATCTGTCATTTTTCCATAATATATTATATTAACCATAAATTAACTATAAATATCTTACTAGAATCAACCATAATCAACACTCTTTTTTGAAGGCTAGAAAATTCTAATAACATACTTAACTTTCATTATAACACAAAACTTATTATAATATGCACATACTATAGCTATAATATGATAAAATATATTAAAATAGCACTGTTTTGCAACTTTAATCGCAATTTTCTCAAAATTCTGATGCAATGAAGCAATTTAGAAGCTGGAATCATATTAGTATAAAAAATAGTTACTCTCGTGTGTGATAAATTATTTATTAAACTAATTAATCAATATTATCGCTTAATGTAAAAAATAATATCAATAATACAGAGCACAAAAGACACTCCTTTGGTAATATTGAGAACAGTAAAATGCAATTCTCATATCGGGATTGTCCCGATTGCGCACATTATCAATTGGACATAAAGTTATTTCCCGATCGGATCAGGAAATATCTTCGTGTCCGATTGGTAATATACGTACAGATCCGATTAAACAAAGTTCCACATGGTTTTGTAATTTCCTGCGCGAAACGAGGTCCACCCATATCGACCGGTTCTTTCGGTGTGGAGGTCAATAATTGTACAAATACATATAGGTTTGCAACTCTCCGCACGAAGCAGAATTCACTTCACTTTGTCGATAGAAACTGTGTACGATCGAGCTTGTGTCCGATCGGAACTGTGTCCGATTGGTAATGTGTGCAATCGGGACTCACTCTTACATTCTTATTCAGTCTCGTAATTAAGTTTTAAATATAAATTCAGAATTTTTTGATAGCTCATATCTTTTAACTTTTAAAAATGTGTATTTTCACCTTCTTTTAAATTTTATATTTTTTCCAATTTTGGAATTTACGGAGCGTAGAATTCTGCAACTTTCAGATCATCTCGGTAAGAGCATTTTAGCAGATTCTTAGTTTCATTGATCCGAAATTGATTACAGAATCTTGCTGTTTATTTAATCGATTTCGCATTCTTCTCTCGCGGATAGGAATAGCTTCTGTATAGTATGTGTAGTTTTAACTAAAACAAAATAAATATACAATATAAATAAATATATACGGGGTGTTTCAGGACCCCTGTTACAAACTTTGAGGGGTGGTAGGACTCAGTGAAAGTATCGTTTTTTATTCAGCAATCCCTGGGCCTCGATTCTTGAATTCATGCGAAAAATTTTCGTATGTGAAAATGATGATGCTCGATTCCTGATTGGTGTATATTTTTAAATCTAAAAGTATACACCAATCAGAAATCGCGCAGCATCATTTTCGCATACGAAAATTTTTCGCGTGAACTCAAGAATCGAGGCCCTGTTCTCCGACGCGTCCTTAAGGAGTTACGTGTCCTGAAATCTTTACGCCTGTCGGTAGGCAACCCAATGGTGAGGGGCACAGACCTGGGCCAACAACACTACAAAAGATATTCAAAGTGTCTTCCCCCTACTTGATTGCACTCATTACATCTGCGCAACATTGACCGCCTTACATTTTAAAAAATGACAGGATTGTTCCTGATTTGGTGAAAAGCTTCATTGATCAATCAGTTCCTCCTTGGTGTCAACGGAGGTGATGTACACAGTACTTTTGACATGTCTCCAGAGGTAAAAATCAAGAGGGTTGACGTTAGGAGAGCGTGCAGGCCATGCGACAGATCCCCTTCTCCATAACGGCGCCAGGATGCCGGGACGCGTAGTTCCTTACAAAAGCGTCGGATGAGTTGGTTAATAAAAAACGATGCTTTCAGTGAGTCCTATCACCCCTCGAAGTTTGTAATAGGAGTCTTGAAATACCCTATATATACTTATAAATTAAATATAATATATAATCACAGAAACACAAACAGCATACGATAAAACTTCGTATTCTAAGTATTCCTATTCTTAATCAGTTCAATGTTTGGGAGGGTGGGAGGAAGAGAGGGAGGGAAAGAGGACAGATGAAAGAGAAAAAGAAAGATATAATTATACAAATATTACATAAACTTAGTAATATTTGTGGAAGTTACGAACTGTTAATTTTCTGAAACCACATCGGTTTGTTTTTCCAAGCGACACCGAAGAAATACGCCGGTATACCAGACGTGGTGATTAAAATGCCCATGCCGAGTTCATACGGCCTTTCGTAACACGGTACGATAACCAGAAAAGCGCACAATGCTACGAATACTATAGGTATCCATAATGGTACCTGAAGGAGAAAATTTTCATTGAGCATATAAATACACAATTTTATATTATATAATGAAGCAATACATATTAAATAATTACTTTGATTGGTCGTTCCATATCAGGCCTTTTATAACGGAGCCATAAAATTCCAGCCACAGACATCATAATAAAAAATGATTCTACTATGCTACAATATGGAATCAGTACAAATATATCACTCGTACATAACATTATAAGGGATAAAATACACTGCAAATACAAAGAGGATTAAGTCATAATATGAAAAAAACTACTTTATTCGGTTATTTAAAAAAATATTTTAATTTTTTGCTTCTAACGTTGTAATAAGATATGACTGCTATAAGTCATAGCTGTAAAACGAGAATCTTAAAATTTTAATAAATTTAATTAGAAAATTATCATTGTACATACCAGAAATATTAAGGCAGGTGTAGGTGTGAGTCTGGACATGTTGATATGACTCAGCATTGAGGGAAAATGGCCATTCCTGGCGCCGACAAAACACATCCTAGACGATGTCATAATATGAACGCTCAATCCTCCAAAGGCGGATACAGCCACCATTACAGGTATCGTCCATGCCATGTATCCAAGAAGTTGGTTGCCGAAAGTCTAATGTAAATACTGAATTCTGTACAGAATATCTGATAATTCAGCTCAACTGACATTGTCTACAATATCATACTAGATAAAAATACTACTTACCACTGCGATGGCATTAGAAGCAATCATAGCAGTTGGTGTTACAACCGTTAGATAAGCAACATTCGCCATAACATATATCAAAGTCACCAATGGCAGTGATATATAAATCGCGCGTGGTAGATTCCTGACAATAAGAAATAATTTAATTGTTACTCAACAAGGAGTACAATCAGTATATTTCACAGCTTTAATTTTTCTTTTTATAGTATTGGAGAAAACTCTATTTCTTCATAGAATTAATAGCTTACACATAAGGATCTTTCAATTCCTCAGTCATAAAATTCAAATAATTCCATCCTGAGTAAGAAAATATTCCAGAGTAAAAGGCCACAGCAATTTTGCCAGGATCGGTATTCGTATTTTCAAAAGCATTTTCAAAGTTCTCTACATGTCCTAATTAATACAACAAACTTTGATTAACAGATGTACTAAAATATACTAACGATTTATTAAAAAAACCTACCCATGCAAAGCCAGATTAACCCAGCTATAATAATAATCGTCAGTGCCCCGATTTTAGCAAACATAAATATATTCTGCATCTTAGAAGTTTCTTTCACGTCGTAACAATTGATGAACGTAAGCAAGCCTATAATAAATATCATATATTATAATATATAATATCATATTATATATATATATATATATACAGGGTGTTCCATTTTATTTTTGACAGTCAAAAATTTGGAAATCACAGGGTTTTAAAATAAAATCAAGCACAAATTGTAAGATATCGAGGGAGACATAATATCGTGACCTAGAATTGCTCTTGGCGTGGCGTTTTTCAAGGTCACTTACAGGTTGACCTAGTTTTTTAAATGGAATCATCCTAATTTTTTTTATATAAATAAATTCCTCGCAATATTCAGTATAAAAAGTTATAAGGGTAAAATAGCCAAAAAGTGAATAGTTTACGAGATATTTTGTACTTTAATTTGACATAATTTTATATAAACTTCATAATTCATTTTTCAATTATCATACCTCAATACTTTTATGCACAAAATAATGAGAGAAATTTATTACTTATAACTTTTTATGCTAAATATTGCGAGAAATTGATTTATATGAAAAAATTACGGTGATACCATTTAAAAAACTAGGTCAACCTGTAAATGACCTTAAAGAACGCCACGCAAGGGCAATTCTAGGTCACGATATTATGTCTCCCTCGATATCTTACAATTTTTGCCTGATATTTCACAGTTATGTAAGATTATGTCAAATTAAAGTACAAAATATCTCGTAAACTATTCACCTTTTAGCCATTCTATGCTTATAACTTTTTATGCCGAATATTACGAGAAATTGATTTATATAAAAAAATTAGGGTGGTTTTATTTAAAAAACTAGGTTGACCTTCAAATAACCTTGAAAAATGTTAAAATAAGTAAAAGTGAAATATAGAGTTAAAATTCAAGATTATCAACTTTTTTCCTCTCAAAACCTTTTAATTTTTCATGAAATATTTTCTCGTTACAGCCATAGTTTCAGAGATATTCAAATGTATTAATTAAAATGGGACACCCTGTATATATCATATATTACAATATATCTGTATGTCATGGCACAGAGAGTTGTGCATTCGCTCTATATGCCTGAAGGCCCGGGTTCAAATCCGGCCAGAAACATACAATATCTTGTATCTACTCTATCGCCACCTTTCGGTAGGCAATGGCAAACCACCGAAAGTGTCTTGCCAAAAGAACCCCTCTAATCTGACCGTTCGGAACTGGTATAAAACTGTAGGTCCCATGCATGTCTACGGAAAAACTATAAAAAGGCACACACCGCAGATACATGTAGAGAAGTATAGGCCAAGGTCCTACGAGGTCTGTAGCACCACAGAGAAGAAGAATATCTGTATATGATATATTATAAATAATACCGTGTGATCAATATGATCGCAATAACACATTCACAATTATAGGAATAAACCAACAAATCTCAGAGATACAGAAAGTGGCAATTATTTCACAAGGCAATAATCGAAAATTATTTAACCAAATGTATAAAAATAAATAATCAATATACATGTGATTACAATTATTATCCTACATATCACATAGATATAGATTCATTTTGTGAAGCACATACATATCTACATCTAACAGGATACAAAATTAAATTTCAGCATCTGATCTATTTCAAGCAATATATCACATTACAATATAGGAATGGAACAGAACAAAAAAAAATAATTAAAAGAATTGGAAGAATTACATTGAAAGGAAACTAAATATTTACAGTTTATTATAATTAACACAACACTGGATATAATAAAATCGCGAAAAAATTATCCATGATACTCATACAAACACATTTGCCAGAATTTCATTTAACTTTCTTACACGAAAATCAAATACACGAAAATATCGCGAAGACAATAAAGCATGTAAAACTAGAGAAAATTCAAAATCCGTCTAATTTGATGAAGTTAAATGTAAAAATTAGAAGAAATAAGTAAATAACTAGAGAAAACGATCCAAAAAACTTCTCCACTAACAAATATTTCCTACACTCAACAGCATCAAGTATCACAATCATCATAAGCTTTATTATTATATTTGCATGGATAATGAAAAAACAAATGACAAGAAAAGATCAAATCAAATAATGTACAATTCAAATATCTAAATCAAAACTGAATTGCAACATTTAAAAAATACACACAAGAACAAGACTAATCATTTCATGTAGTTTTTTGATGTTGAATATGAGATACAGCTATGATATGTGTGACGTGTTAGAGAAATTTTATTGCCGTCAAAATTAAGTATATTGTTACGATTTTCAGCCCTCAAAAGAAATTTATTATATCGACTATGTTTAATAAGATATTTATGTTCATGGTTAGGGGTCTGTTGCAAATTAGATCATTGAAGACCTGCCAAATAGTTTTCAATGTTTATTTAAATTTTAGAGATCTTTTAGATCGCTAAATATGAATTTAATGTCAAAATTGACAAAGTCAAATTGCATACACTTTTGCATATAAATATATAAATTTTCATAAAAATTCAAACATTTTTAAATTTTGATATTCATATTAATTCTGCCATTTTTAATTTTGTCAATTTTGACATCGAATATATATTCAGCATTTTAAAAAACCAAACACATCACATACTATAGTTATAATGTAACAAAATAATAATATAAAGTAATAATAATTTTAAAATAGCCATTTCTTGCAACTTTAATTGTAAATTCCTCGAAATTGTGACATGATAGAGAAATTTGGAAACCAGAATCATATTCAGCATCAAAAAAAGCTACACGAAGTAACTAATCTTATTCTTGGATTAAAAAAGTTTTTTTTTTTTTTTTTTTTTTTTTTTTGAACTGTGTAACCAATGCAACAAAAGTAAAACCCGAGAGAATAAGATAATGACACAAATCATAAACGAGAAAAACATTGCAATGGTATACTAAAATATATTGTAACTTTTAACAAAATTGATATACTATAAGAAACAATTGTAAAACACAAAAAAAAATTTTTAAATTTTTCTTTACGAAAACTGTATTTTCGTTTTTTTTTTCAATAGCAAAAGAGTGTCAAGACCCAACTATTGTAGCTCGTAAAATGATTATAAAACAAAATTGAGAAATCAGAAATAGCATATGTAACTCAGCAATCTGATACCACACTGTAAAGTGTATCACAGAAAGATTCCTAGTAATCTGACAATGTGACATTTTTAACGTAATAGATATTTTATTAACATCACACAATTTTAATTTTTTTAAAATGTAAAAATTTGGGAAGTAATAATAAATTAATCTTTACACACATAAATATATTTCTTTCACTTTCTAAAATAAAGACAAATATTATTTTCTTCAAATAATTATTACATTCAATAAAATTATCTTTAAATGAACAGTTGATCAAGTTCTCAAACTTTTTTCAAAACAAAGTATTAAAAGATAATCTAATATTAATTTGAAAAATGTTTGTTTTTTGTTCTTTATTTTAAAATGTTTTGTTCTTTATTTTAAAAAGTAAAAGAAATATTTGTATGTGTGAAGATTAATTTATTATTATTACTTCCCAAATTTTTACATTTTGAAACGAGTAAAATTGTATGAGGTTAATAAGAAAACCGCAGTTTTAAAAAATGAAAAAGTATTTATATGGAAATATGTTATCATTACTATTTTCTAAATTCTTATAACACAAAAAAAATAAAATTATGTAATAGTAATAAAAAATGAGATCCAATTTAAATTAATTTTTAATTGTAAATAAAATATTCTTCTAGCAATATATTTAAACTATTAATATATATATAACTATACATATATCTCTAGATGTATTCACAGATATTGGCTTATGTGAGTGCATATTTGCATATAGATATATCACAAGTATCTCAAATGTAAATACATTTTATGTCATAATGTATTTACATCTAGATAAGATTTTTGATGATGCTAAAGTCTTACATATACTCAGTGCAGCAATTATTCGCACACCATAGTCCGGAGTTGCGCAATTAGGAAAAAATGGTTGTAGAACGTACTGAGCAAAAGTCAGTCCCATGATAGCATTTGTTGTAGGTCTGTAAATAAAAAATATATTTCTGCAATATTTTTTTTTAACTAACAAGATTAATTAGATGAAAATTTACTCACACAAAAATTAAATTAGCAGCCCATAAGTACAGAAATGAAGGCAGTGCGCCAAATGCTTCATGAATGTAAGCGTAATCTCCTCCACTGCGAGGTATACTAGTACCTAACTCTGCATAACACAAGGCACCGACCATAGAGAGCAGACCGCATAGTACCCATATGATTAGAGACACTCCTACACTGCCCACCTCTTGTATCACTCCCTTTGGTGAGATAAAAATACCTGCAAATATATGTACCTTAGTGTAAACATTTAATAAAAACATATTGAAGTATAAAATATGTCAAAATATGTTGATTTAAAAACTGAATTCTTGTTTATAGAAAATTTATAGCTTTAATATATACCTGAGCCAAATATAATTCCTAATATAATAGCTATTCCTTCTAAAAGGCCTAATTGCTTTTTCATCTGTATTTTGTTCGTAAGTTTTTGCTGATTTCCAAATGGCGATCGAATTGATCCTCCATCATCCGAGTTTATTAATTGCATTTCTTTAAGTGATTCATCAAATACTTCATTCACCATTTTTATAAAGCAGTGCTTTAGATTTTATTGAAATTGCTCCTCAATAATTTGTAATAAAATAATTTAAGATTTTCTAATTAATTTTACTAAATGTATCAGTGAAAATATTTCATCATAGAAAATTATATGGAAATATAATGTAGACACAGTATCTTTTACTCATATATTATATCTGAAAGTGTAATAAAGAGCTATTCTGTAAATTTTGGAAAACAATATAACAAATGTTTAGTTTAGGATACTCTACTTAGATTTTGATAATCATATACTCATTCAATTCTTTTTTTTTTTTTTTGTATAAAAAATATTTAAAAAAAATAGTTGCACGAAAGTGTAAAAAAACTCTCGTGATTCTCACTTGAGAAACTCTAGACTCTAAATCGCAGAATTTTATAATATATTAAACTAATTGTAAGAACTTCTTATATGGGTCGGCATCACGGGTAAACTCCAAATAGAAATAGAATTCCTAACTCCGAATAGATAGACCCCGTGCGGTGACAATGTGAAACAATCGGTTTCAGAGTAACCAACGCTGAGAAATAAATTCTCAGTCTTGACCATAGAGTTTATAAAGCTCTATACTGAGAACTACTAGGCTAGGGAATAAGTCATTAGAATGGAGTTTTGGAACACAGCCCTGAATAACACGTGATTATCTGTGGTGTGGCTCTCGTCTCTCGTCAGCTAATTTGTGATAAGATATCTGTATACGGCCGACAATTGACTACAAAATTGCTTCGCTTAGAAACGTTATTTGCAAAATTTAATCTGCTCTTAAGAAAAGTATAATGGCACTTCATTCCGCAGGAAAAGGAAAACTTCTAGCGGTGATTGGCGATGAGGTAGGTTTAATTGTTCATTTTCTACTTGATTAATAATATAATCACTTATCAGAATTAAACTTTTCTTATAAATATTTATATTTATGTATCGATCAATTTTGTGATGACTTAAATAAGATATTTTATAAGATATTCCAAAGACGTAATCTGATTGTATTATAATTTATTTGACTTTTATATCGAAATGGCTATGCTGTTACTTTTCATGAACCATCTTTAAATTAATAAAATGGTAACTTAGATATTGTGATACTTAGCTACTTTAATCAAACTTTGATTGATTTAATTAGCAATTCAATTAGTAGCATTGTCTATAGCAAAATTTGTAACTAGTAATAGTAATAATGTAATTCACCATTTCACAAATTTAATCTTTCTTTTTATGCATTAACATCAAATTATAATTCTATTCATATTAAAAGGTTTGTTCGTGTTGACTTAAATCCCCAAAATTTGTTGCACTTAAAACGAAACAAATATATATTCTGGCATTAGAGAGAAAGAGAAAGTGAAGACCGAGTACAAAAAGTGCAAGCAACACGAACAGACCTAAAATAATATTAACATAATGCAGGTATTAGAATACTCATCGATAAAGTTAATTGCAATTTAGTCAAACTAGCTCTTAAAAATTCTTAATTATATGTTAAATTCAATTAATAGATATAATATATCAGAATAAATGTACAGTATTACTTTTATCACTGATTTTTTTAAAAGACATATGTATTTTGAGATATAGAAACTGATCTATTTGAAACAGAACTGCTTACATTTTTTTTTAAATTTATTTTTTGTTATAATATATTATTATGTATTGCAATAAAATATATTCAATATCAGCTTCTTATACAAACTCAATTAATAAATAATATTTTAGGATACTTGTGTGGGCTTTTTGCTGGGTGGAGTTGGAGAGATCAATAAACATCGCCAGCCTAATTTTATGGTTGTCGATAAAAGTATGTATATTAATAGTAAAAGTTTTTATTGTAATAGCTCCTACACACAGAATGCACCAATGCGTTGCATACAGTAAGATGAATATAATTTATATTGTATGATAGCTAATTAAAAAAAGTATTAAGAGCCAATTACATACAATGTAATGTGAACATGGAGTTGGTAATAAAAATCTTTGAAATATTTTAATCACACTAAAAAGTTGCCATTTAAAGCTGATACTTTATGCTATAAAACAAATTTGCAATGAAATTGAAAAATACTATTTCCTGTTGACATTCTTTAAACTCTTTAAGTTTACTCGGGAAGAAATTGTCTATATAATCATATATAATATATAATAATATGTATAGACTATAATTACAACTATATATATACATATAATTTATACATAAAACTTGTCCATATATGTGCTCTTTTTATTTCTTCACAAATTATAATAAAAAATACACATACACAAAGTCTCAAAATAAGACAATATATGCAATTAAATATTGTGCTTTTTACTAAATATAACAATTTTAATATTGGAATATGGTATTGAAAGAATTATAAGTTAATTAAGGTAGTTGTATCACGACAGTATTAGTCAAATATAATGGTCATTACATACAGTGCAATGAATGGAAAATTCTATTTATTTGTCTAAAACATTTGACTGAGCTTATACTATTATCAATCTATCCTCTACGGTATTACCAATCTGGTATTCATTTCATGCATATTATGTTTCTATAATATTTAAAAAGTTTGCATCTGCGCTTTGTGTCAACTTCTAGAGCATTATAACAATGCGATGTTGCAAACTCAACTTGTGAATTTATTCCTTCCAACATCAGACGTGGCAAAATCGTTTATCCTTTATTTAATAATATCTTTAAATTTAGATGGGGAACAGCTTTAAAAATTTTTAGAGATGTTTTGTTAGATATTGCTTTATTTTAAAATCATTTTTCATTAAAATTATAAGAAGCGTTTTTTTTTTATAGGCGAAAGTATGAGTTGACATCATCCTATTACGAATCATGCAGTGTATAAAATCCAAAATTCGAAAGCCATTATCTCCTGTTCTATGTGGTCAATAATTTTTTAATTTTTGCTGTTGTCTTCAAAAAACTTTAAATAATAATTACTCAAAATTTCAAAAATATCGTAAGACAGTGCTTATTGCGATACAACTACCTTAAATTAAAAAATAATATAGAATGTTTAATATTTACTCTCGTTATTTAACGTAATTTATTAATATCATTATTTTTGTAGGAAAATCAGGTTTAAACAAGAAAATATATATTAAATCAACACTTTTTTATAGAACAATTTTTAGAATAAACACGTGGACTTGTTTAATTACTTTAATTCTTATATTATAATATTTAAGTATTAAAATTATTATATTTAAAATGTACAATACACAATTGTATATTTTATTTGAATATTAGTGTACATGTATTTTTTATTATAATTTGTAGACACAAAACCTACAAAATATATTTTAGATAAAAAATTTTTTAGAATATAATATGTATTAATGAAAGTGATAAAATTGATTAAAAATAAAAATTTAAATGCACAAAAGTTTGGTGCTACTATGTCAATCTAAAATACTATTTTGACCGCCATAATAACTGTAGCAGCACCAAGTTTTCTTTAATTATTAATTTTTCTACTTTTAATTAATCTTATCACTCTAATTAATACAAATTATGCTTTTGGAAATTTTTTATCGGAAAATATATAAATTTTGTAAGCTTCTTTTCTCTACAAATTAAAATAAAAAATACACATGAATACTTAAATCAAATATATAATTATGTATTGCATTGTATTCAATATAATTTTAATACTAAAACTTCTATGTGGTACACCTCGGGTAATGCCGACGGCACATTAGAAATTTCTACTGAAAAAAGCCAAAATTGCATTGATTATTTCAACTTATGATAATCTGGTGAAAAAAAATTGTAGCTTAATTTCTAAAAAAGCATTATAAAAAGGAAACGTCAAGCTTTCAAATCATTTAAAGCAAAATTACAAAAAAAAAAACTTCTTTGGCGTGCATAATCTCAAAATTGAAGTTTTTCTGTGTTTATTTTCATTTTTCGCGGTTGACTTTGAAAAGTTGTACCATTTACATAATAATCATCATCGAGAAAAAAAGTCTAACAGAGTTTGAAAATTCAAGCTTTGAAATGCTTGCAGGAATCATTCTATGATCATTTTTGCAAAGTTACATACATTTGAATTTCATCAATTTTTCGATCGATTCAAACTGATGCTTTAATTTTGTTCAGGAGTGTATTTATACCTTTATTATTTGGCGTAATCTTTTGATATATTATTATTGTCAGAAAACAAGGTTTAAAGAAGATAATATATATTAAAGCAACACTTTTATGTTTATACTATAAATTTCTGAAAAAATAAAAAGCTAATTAAGTTAACATAAAATACGCATAGTTTACATAAAATATGCGTTATTGCTCACATTGCCGCATTCTGTATGTACATATAAGCTAGTGGAATGTACTCAATTAACATACATTTAATAATATTTAATTGAAAATTATTATGTTTTTTCTGTAATTCAGAATTTATTTGAGAGTTTATATGTATGTATGTATAAATATTTATTATATATATATATATTATATATATACATATGTGTGTATAAGAAAAGATTTAATATGTATTAAGATTTTAAATGAGTTAGAATAAAATTCTGTTATTTATTTGCAAATGTTTTTATATATGTTTTATATTATAAATGTTTTTATATATGAAGATAATTTTGTTAAAAAAAATTATATCAGTATACATTACTTGTTATAAAGAGAGTATTCTATATACAATTATATTACTATAATGTAAATTTATAAGATTACACAATAGGGCATAAATTAATATTAAATAATAATTGCATAATTCTTATAGACACAGCGATAAGCGAAATAGAGGACACATTCAAGCGCTTCATTAAGCGTGATGATATCGATATCATTCTTATTAATCAGAATGTAAGTAGCCAAGAGACACACACACACACACACACACACACACACACACACGCACACACGCACACACGCACACACGCACACACGCACACGCGCACGCGCACACACATACAGAGTGAGTCATTTAATATGTCGTTTGAAAATAACAAAAAATATGCATGAAATAATAAAATTTTTCAAACAAAAGTTATTTGGTTTGGAGAAGAAAGAAATGGTGTGATTTTTTTTCTTGAATGGAGTTTCAAGGTCAACTAAAAGTCAACTTCGTCAATTGTTTAAATGGGAACTCCTATTTTTTATTACATTTTTATATTTAGTGAGTAAAAATTAAAATTTTTTCCCTCGACATTTTTTACCCATAATTTTCAAGATATTTCAAACCGAATAAAGCTAATTTTCACTTTTAGGATGCTTATTTAGTCTTCTTGCCTCTCACGATATCAGTGTTTTCTAAAATTTTAATTTAAAAGATGTTCAATATGTTGGCTATTTACTTCAGTGCATTTTTTAATGCGATGAAGAAATGATTATTGTACTCTAATCAACGATTCTCTATGGTATTTGTAATTCTTTATTTCATATTTTCTGATATGGTTGGAGTGGTCTTGTAAAGGTCATTCCATTTTAAATTAACAAGAGAGATTACTGCATAATTTTTAATTTTAATAATTTTTTACATGTTTATAGCATACACTTCCTAAAACACAAAAAAGAGAGATTATTTTTTTATTTTCTAAAAATTGTTTTCTCTTAGTTACATACTTACAAGGGAACCTCGCGAACCCGAAAATTCTTATTTCGATGAAACTTTACACACATGTAGGACGAATAAATAGATGAATTTAGACATTTTCAGTTGCTGCCCAAAAACAATTCTAAGGAGTGAAACCACCCCTCATATGTAGAGCGGCTTTTTGCTTTTCTCGATATATCTCGAAAAGCATTCGAGATATCAAAAAATGTTTCATACAAAAGTTTTATGGTAAAAATACATTTACATTTTATGGTAAAAATACATAGTAAAAATATATTTAATCTTATTAATAAAATTTGGAAAAAATAATTTTTGAAAAATCTTAGAAAAAAATTATTTTTTCAAAATTTTATTAGTGTTATTAAATAGAGGTATTCTTACCACGAAACTTTTAAAACACTTTTGTATAAAACATTTTTTGATATCTTGAGTACTTTTCAAGATATATCGAGAAAAGCAAAAAGTTCTCTATATATGAGATGTAATTTAATCTTTTAGAATCGTTTTTGAGCGGCAAATAAAAATTTATAAATTTATTTATTTACCCCCCTACATGTATGTAAAGTTTTATCGTAAGAACACCTCTATTTAATCATATTAATACAATTGTGAAAAAATAATTTTTTTCAAAAATTTATTTTTTGCATTTCATATATAAAAGAATATCTGTTGCGTTATATAATACTAAAGGTACTTTTATATATAAAATAAAGGTACTTTTATTCTGAATGTATTTATAATTCTTTAAACGATATTGTAATAATTTTAGCGCCAACTAAAAATTTCTAAATTTATTCAGCTCTATATATGTATATATTATATATTAAGTTACATCAAAATCAAAATTGTGGCGAGGTTTCCTTGTCAATTTAATCTACATAATTAAATGGTTAAGGTTGTTTCATTTCAATTCGCTGAATTCAATTTGTGATTAATTATTAATTTTATTTTTATAAAATATTTATTTTTTTTATCATTTACTTGGTTATGTTTTTATATTCGTAATAGAAGTCATGATTATTTTGCTTGATTGTGAACGTGTTCTCCCATTCCTTAACTTACGAAAAATCGCATCATGAAAAATTGCGCTTAAATATCGTAATTAAACAAAATGAAAATAGTAGTTACGAGTAAAATAATATTTTTTGGAGGAATTTTCAAAATTTGTAAAAAATGGCTGTAAGCGCAATGTTTTTAAATGGATAAAAATTGCTCAAATGATACTTTTTAATGCACTATGTTCATGTCTAAACACATTAGCATGATCTTCCAAGAATTTCTACAGAAAATGAGCCCCTCCCTCTCGTTTAGATTATTTCAAAGAACAAAATACGAATATCCTGAACAGAACAACCAACTCAAATTTTTATTTAACATGTACAAGTGGAAATTCTGAAATGGAAGAAGTTAAGTCAAAACTTTGTATATATAAGGTACTGGAGGCAAATAAGGCTTACCTTATTTAAAAATGATTTATTTCAGTAAGTTAATAAATTTTAATAAAAAGATATTGTTGGTATTAAATTTTGCTTTATTTTAAATGAAAAAATGTACAAAAATCAATGCCTCTTATTGAAATAATCATTTTAAAGACAACTTAAAAAAAGCAACTACTTTGGGCCTTATTAAACTATAGTAATATAATAAGGCCTCAAAACTTAAATAAACATCTATAATTTTTAATATATAAAAGAGTTTGCAAAATAGTAAAAAATAGTATAATAAATCAGAAAGGCTCTGAAATCGAAATACAAAATCAGTATAAAAAGGGGCTAATAAGAGCGCCAGCGCGCGGATATTGTGCGCAACAATTTTATTTCTAAATTATTCTTTAAACGTTTTGGTCCTTCCTTCGGACCATCCTCAGTATATTAATTAATATATCAAATAATTAAATAGAAGTCGCCAGTGATAAATAAGATTATAAAAGTGATTTATTAAATTCGACCTGACTGGCCAATACAAATAATTCAACACAACGTTTCGGCCCTTGGGTACGGGTCCTTATCAAGTGTTTCTTTCAAGCTGTCACAGTGAAAGCCAAAATGTTACTGGATTTAATAAATCACTTTTATAATATTAATTAATGTTAAGGTAAATATTTACCTTCACACAGCCCGCCCCAAATGACTTTCGGTTGACTTTGACGTTGACCTTGACCTCTAAGGAGGTCATGGTCATTCAGTTTTCCCGTCGCTCGGTTAGTAACAAAAAGGTATGAAGGACGTATTGAAGAAGATCAAAATTAATATGTTAGAATAATTTCACAATTTATTCATTAATTAATACAGGATTAGCTAATGGATATAGAGAAGCCATTATTTTGAAAAATTGCGGTATTCGCTCATTAAAATTGTACTGTTTTTTGAATAAAAATTCGGATAAATAATGCATATAATACTCTTGTAATATGCCAAAACGAGGTAAAGCAGCACGCATATCACGCCACAATTTTTCAATATTCTGCGTATGTGCACCTGTTGTAAGATCTACAAAATTCTGTGAATGATTAACTGCTGTCCGATGTATATAATTGAATTCATTTAAGGAACTGTATCCTTTCCAACAATCACTATGGATTATTGTGCCAGGTGCAATGTATTGTTGAATAATCGTATTTAATGTCGCTGCAGAACGATCTTCTAATAGAACAACAAATTGCGACGACTGTTTCGTTCAATGGCATCAAAAATTCACTGGCTACGAATTATTCATCCACGATTATATTTTCGTCGACCAATCTTAGCTTTGTCGACTTCTACTATAATCTCGGGACCGCCAAGTAGTTTCTAATCATTCTCCAACCATTGAGCTAATAACTTTAATTACTGTATAATTTTTTCTAAAGGTTTATCGAAGGAGGAGGGTCAATAAGGGCGTTTTTCCGCCCCCACTGGATTTTCAGAAAACAATTTTTTTTTGTATTGTATGATCATTAGGAATGTCAAAAATAACATTTAAGTGAGAAAAAACTCAATCTATAAAGCCAAAATAATTATTAGTCTAGGCATAACACTATGGTACCTAAGTTCTTTTCATCACTAATAAGTGAATTAATAAAATATTTTTGCTCATTATACTGCTCTGCTATCATATTAACGTCATTTTAGATTACAACATGTATCGTTCCCAAGATGAAGGTGAATACAGCACATGGTCAAAAAAAATTTTTTACTATTTGATGTGTCCTACATATTAATGACATTTTTTTATTAGACTCTAGGGTGAATCTCGCGGACACGAATCAATTTTTCTAATAAAATAAATGTCATTAATATGTAGGACACATCAAATAATAAAAAATAATTTTTTTTACCATGCTGTATTTACCTACACCTTGGGGCGATACATGTTGTAGTCTAACATGACATTAATATGATAGCAGAGCAGTATAATAAGCAAAAATATTTCATTAGTTCACTTATTAGTCATAAAAAGGGCTTAGGTACCATAGTGATATACCTAGACTCCTAGACTAATAATTAATTTAGGCTTTATGGATCGAATTTTTTTTTACCTAATGGTTATTTTTGACATTCCTAATGATCATACAATACAAAAAAATTGTTTTCTGAAAATCCAGTGGGGGCAGAGAAACGCCCTTATTGATCCTCCTTCTTTATACATACCTCTCGACAAAAGTTAGTCCAATCAACAACAAATTTAGACATTTCTAATTGTATCAAAAATCGTTGCCACGTTGCATTATAAGAAAATATGCGATAAATCGGCATGTCTTTACAATGCCCAATCGCGATTGTGAAAACCATGTCCCACTAAAAGAGCTAATAGATAAGTTGCATGTTTTCTGCAATCTCTTCCGATCTCGAATTTGCTTATAATAATGGTTTGTACATTGCAAAATAAGCGACTGCGAGCTGTAACGCAAATGCAGTATTTGTTGACATCGTGGACATACAATTTTTCGTCGTAACACTTGTATATCACACAAATATTCAATAAAATTATTATAATCGTAAGTAAGATGAAGAAAATCGTGTAGCAACATGTTCACTGCTAAATCAGAAGAATAACTGTTATAATGCTTGAATAATATGAATGTGACAATACGTTACTTTTTTAATGTTATTCTAAGTCAGAATTCCATTATGGAAAGATCAAAGCATATAAATATTATTTGTGTATTTAAGTGGGATAGACTTCGCCTCGCGTGGAAAATTGCAAACCCATGTAGAACAGTACAATGATAGATCTCGTTTCGCACGTAAGCAGAGGCGATGTGGGGTGCACCTCGCTTCGCGGGGAAAATTGGAAACTCATGTGAAACCGTACAATTATGGACCACGCTTCGCACAGAAAGTTACAAACCCATGTGAAACCGTATAATTATAAACCTCGTTTCGCGTCCGAAGCACAGGACGGTATGGGTTGGACCTTGCTTCGCGCAGAAAGTTGCAAACCCATGTAAAATCGTATAATTTAAACCTAGTTTCGCGTCCAAAGTACAGGGAGGTATTGGATCTCGCAAAGTATATGCGGGAGAAGGACTCACGCATATACTTTGCAAGACGAAGCGAGGTCCACCCCACACCGTCCCTGCTTAAGTGCGAAACGAGGTCTATAATTATATGGTTCTACATAGGTTTCCAACTTTCCATGCAAAGGAAGAAAGATTTGGGACCTCGGAAAGTGATCAGAACTTTTTTTTTACTAATCGAGTGACGGAAAAGATGAATGACCTCCTTAGAATTCAACGTCAAGGTCAACTAGTAGTCATTTGGGGCGGGCTGTGTAAAGGTAAATACATATTTACCCTAGATCTTGTTTAAGCGCTCTACAATCTTTGTGTACGTATTGTGCAGACATTCTGTGTCCGTTTGTCGGTTGAGGCTATTTCTTTGGCGCGTGATAAACAGCATTTCCGATCTCTTATTTAAATTAATTTCTTCATCCAGGATCTCAACTTTCTCCCATTCAAATTCATGATTTAGCAATTTATGATCTGTGATCGCAGACTGTTGCGAGGTGTTTCTACTGATATGACTGCGATGCTATAAAAAAATAGTACATTTGGAAAATTTTGAAAAACGGACAGTAATGATAACAATTAGATAAATTATAAGAAACAAAAATGTAATGAAACTTACGAATATTTGTCAAGATTTTTTGTAAAACAACAGTTACAGCTACCTCGCATGATGATCACGTCGCCACTAGCGACAAGGCGCGGATGGCGCGTAGCCAGTGCGGTATTGTCTATTTGAATTTGTTCTCTATGTGTGTAAACTCAATGCGTTTACATCATTTTAAATATAAATTTGGCAAGTTGGGCTTTATTATATGTCGGATCTTATTTACCTCAGGTACCTTTAATATTTAAAACTTTGTATATATATTATAATTAAGACTTCACATATATACGAGGGCCGTCCGGAAAGTATCCAACCTACGCCAATATCATTGTACCTGGATGTACTATTGTAAAAAACGAGTATTCTCCATTTAGGGGAGATCTTTGTGAGTGTCTCTGGCAAGCGGCACGGCCCTGCAGCCCTTTAGTCGACAACGGTACGCAGTTGTGTACGTGACGATGGGCAGTGAGCGTCGCATTTCTAATTTCTCTACAATGACCGAGCGCCTCGAACAATGAATTTGTATAAAATTTTTTGTTCTGAAAAAATTACGAGATGCAGTAAGAAGGAAACGGCCTTATTTGAAAAGCGCTGACTGGTTGCTTCACCATGATAACGCACCTGCCCATCTCACATTATCTAGGAGTTTTTGACGAAACACGGCATATCCCAAGTTCGTCAGCCTCCGTACAGTCCTGATACAGTCCTGATACAGCTCTGTGTGACTTCTGGCTGTTTCCGAAATTAAAAGATCCCTTAAAAGGAAAGAAATTAGAAATGCGACATTCACTGCCCGTTGTCACGTACACAACTGCGTACCGTTGTCGACTGAAGGGCTGCAGGGCCGTGCCGCTTGCCAGAGACACTCACAAAGGTCCCCCCTAAATGGAGAATACTCGTTTTTTTACAATAGTACACCCAGGTACAATGATATTGGCGTAGGTCGGATACTTTCCGGACGGCCCTCGTATATACAGGGTGGGCCATTTTAATCAATCCACGCAATTATCTCCCGTACTATGCGTTGTTTGAAAAAATGTTTCAAATACAGGGTGTCCCATTTTAAAAAACGCACCTCGATAATTCTTCAACGAAGCATTTTCAGCAAAAATGTTTCAGACAAAAGTTGTACGGTTTCGAGGGGCACATAAGATGGTGTCATTAGTTTGACCTTGAATAGTTGCTTGAAGGTCACGTGAAGATCAACTTCCGTTTTTTAAATGGAACCCCCTATTTTTCATTACATATTCTTGTAGCTTACCTCGAGAGCTTTCCAAAACACTATAATTAAGTTATTTTTCATTAAGTACTTTTCGAGTTATAAGGCTTGAAATTTACAGTATTTTGACAAAATACAAAATATCGTGTAAAACATTCAGTTTTCGGTAATCTTACTTTAATACTTTTATGCATAAAATAATAAGACCAATCAATTGGTGTAAAGAAAACACATAATTGCTTTCAAAAAAAGTATGCAGTTGCATGTTGCAAATTACATACTTTTTCTTAATAGCAACTATGTGTTTTTTTACACCAATTGATTGGTCTTATTATTTTATGCATAAAAGTATTAAGGTAAGATTACCGAAAACTGAATGTTTTACACGATATTTTGTATTTTATGTCAAAATACTGTAAATTTCAAGCCTTATAACTCGAAAAGTACTTAATGAAAAATAACTTAATTATAGTGTTTTGGAAAGCTCTCGAGGTAAGCTACAAGAATATGTAATGAAAAATAGGGGGTTCCATTTAAAAAACGGAAGTTGATCTTCACGTGACCTTCAAGCAACTATTCAAGGTCAAACTAATGACACCATCTTATGTGCCCCTCGAAACCGTACAACTTTTGTTTGAAACATTTTTGCTGTAAATGCTTCGTTGAAGAATTATCGAGGTGCGTTTTTTAAAATGGGACACCCTGTATAACACTGTTTCAAGAGGGACATCTTATTATGGACACAAATCCTATCTAGGTGGAGGCACCTTCGAGATTTTAAGATGACCTTTGTTTTTTAAATAGAATTACCCTAATTTTTTTACATAAATAGATTCCTCGCAATTTTTGACATAAAAAAGTTATAAGGGTAGGATGGCCAAAAAGTGACTAGTTTACGAGATATTTTATACTTTAATTTGGCATAATTTTACATAAACTATGAAAGATCTCGTCAAATATTCATTTTTCGATGATCTTACCTCAATATTTTTATGGACAAAATAACGAGAGGAATTAATTGGTATAAAAAAAACACATAGTTGTTTAAAAAAAATATGTAATTTGCAAATAGCTACTACATATTTTTTCTTAAGTACAACTATATGTTTTCTTTACACCAATTGATTCCTCTCATTATTTTGTGCATAAAAGTATTGAGATGTTCAAAGTCAAATGTTAAAAAATTCATATTGATAGTCATTGTAATGTCAAGAAAATTCAAGCTATTATTTTTCCCCGTTTCTAATGTAAATTGTAGCCTAGGATGAAATGAATTAAATATATTAAGTGTCGAAATGTGCGAAACGTTATTCAACAGGAAAGAACTTACTGATAACAACTCTATCTCCGTCAATATGATTAAAGACAAGTCTACATTTTTTACAGTATCTTATGTATCTCTAATTTCTGAACGGTTTAAAAACATAACTAAAGAATTTAACATGAGACTGTCTTATCACCCCCTTAATAAACTGCAAAATTTCATCAAAGTACATAAAGATCCGCTACCTTTTTCTTCTTGTAATAATGTTGTATACAAAATTAATTGTCAAGATTGCAACGCCTCATATGTTGGCCAAACGTGTAGACAATTACGCACACGCATTTCTGAACATCGTAACCACATTAGAAGGAACACAACCAACCATTCCGTCATTACCGATCATAGATTGTTTTTTAATCATGAATTTAAATGGGTCAATGTTGAGATTTTAGACAAAGAACCTATTTTAAACAAACGACTTGTCTCCGAAATGATTAACATTAAGAGACAAACAAATAGTTTACAGACTGACACGGACTGTTTACATTATACATATGCCAGCGTTGTTGACAAACTTCCAAAGATCTGATTCCACATTATTAATACACATAACGATGTCACATTGTTAGCTTTGTTCAAATTGATATGTCAAATTGGTCTCATTCTACGACATGTCATTTTGCGGACAGGATCGCCCTCCGCCCGTGAGTGCGGTCAGTGACTTTTTACTTTTAACACACGACTTCTGATAAGTGCCTCTTCTCATTGTGCTATCTGTAAGTTCATCGAGAATCGTTTCCCATGCAAACGTGTGTCACTCCACCTATTAACACATACATCATTTTTACTTTTTTCTTTTTGGCACGATCTATTTCTGCATAATTGAATTAATTGAGCTACGCTCTACACACTTCCGGCCAGTCAACCGTTGGAATGACACATTCTAATTGTCATGAAATACTTTGTGGCGCATGTGAGAATGACACGACTTGGAATCTGCGCGTTTTACGGTTTTTGCGGTTCATTCGTATTAACATCGTTCCATGTTTTTAATAACTTTGTACTTTTGACTCTGCTTTTAACGATTATAATTGTAAATTACCGCTTCGAAACGTTTTATTGTTTTTCTCTACTCTATACTGACATCGTTCTGTTTTTTTTTTAAATAATTGTATACCTTTGACATCGTTTGTTGTTTTATAACTATGTTTATATTTGTAAGTTACCGCTTCGAAATATTATCCGTTTTTTGCTGAAGATGGTCCAAAAAAAAGGACCGAAACGTATATGTATAATTTTAATTTTCACTAAACTATTGACTAAAGAAATTTGCGCTCTATTAACTGCGCCGGCTCTATATTGCCTTGTATATCTTTACCTCATTTTAAATATCGTTAGAACTATTATTATATTTCAAACTTATACTTACCGAAAACAAACACAATAACTATTCCTGCCAAACAATTCTAGCTAATGTTATAGAAACCTATTACAAAACAGAGATAGTCGTAAAGCTAATGAGAAGGAACTGCCGTTTAGCTGCGATGCCGGATCATTTTTCGACCGGTGCGCGCTTGGCTATAAACCTTCATAACTTTGTGAATTTCCACGTTTTTTTAAAAAATTTCTTTACGTACTTATTCTGAAAGGATTACAGAAAAATAATAACTAAAAAAATCGATTTTTTTGTCCTGAAATATGAGAATACCCCCTTAAAAATATTCGGATTCTCCCCCAATTCAATTGGGTGAAAATTTTAGTTTGCCTGTTATTGACTCGGCTAAACTAATGACTGAATTCATTAAGAACGTAAAGAATAATTTAAGATTTCTTCCGAATAATACACGGGTGACCATTAGAAATCGATCAGCATATGTTATTAATAAACTTTCTTTTTATTCTCCTTCCAATTGCTTTTTTAATTCTAAGTGTAAACAACTGCGTTTTAATATAAAAATTTATCAAGATTCTAATCCTAATTTAATTCTTACTAAAGCTAATAAGATAATGTTACTGTTGCGTTGGACAAGGATAATTATTTTATGAAGATGGAAGATATGCTGAAAAATACTGATATTTATAACATCGTTACAAAAGATTCTACAAAAACTCACAAGTTGCTTACGCGACTTGTTGAGCAGATGGAAGAACCCGGGTTATATTTCTGCGACTATGTACAGATTGTTATATTGTAACGATGGCGTTCTACCTAGAGCTTATGGGCTCCCGAAAATTCACAAACGCAATTGTCCTTAGAAAATTATTGTTTCCTCACTGAACAGCCCGTATATCATAGCTTCCTATTTTCACCATTTGAATTTTGTAAAATCATCTAATTTAAAAGTTTCCCTAAAGCTCACATCTTAAATAGTTTTCAAATGGTTAAAAAACTCTATCATACAGGGTGACCCATTTTAATGTACCACTTCCAAAAACTTTTTTATTATTGATTGTAGAAAAAAATACTTCAGACAAAAGTTGTTTGGTTCGAAGGGGGACATAAAATGGTGCCATTAGTTTGACCTTGAAGAGTCACTTGAAGGTCACGTGAATGTCATCTCCAACTTTTTAAATGGGACACCCTATATACTTTTGCATATTCTTGTAGCTTGCCTCAAGGGCTTTCCAAAACACTATAATTAAACATTTTTTCATTAAGTACTTTTCGAGTTATAAGGTTTGAAGTTTACAGTATTTTGACATAAAATACAAAATATCGTGTAAAACATTCAGTTTTCGGTAATCTTACCTTAATACTTTTATGCATAGAATAATAAGACCAATCAATTGGTGTAAAGAAAACACATAATTGCTTTCAAAAAAAGTATGCAGCTGTATGTTGCAAATTACATACTTTTTCTTAATAGCAATCATGTGTTTTTTTTTACACCAATTGATTGGTCTTATTATTCTATGCGTAAAAGTATTAAGGTAAGATTACCGAAAACTGAATGTTTTACACGATATTTTGTATTTTATGTCAAAATACTGTAAACTTCAAACTTTATAACTCGAAAAGTACTTGAATGAAAAAATGTTTAATTATAGTGTTTTGGAAAGCTCTTGAGACAAGCTACAAGAATATGCAAAAGTATATAGGGTGTCCCATTTAAAAAGTTGGAGGTGACATTCACGTGACCTTCAGGTGACTCTTCAAGGTCAAACTAATGGCACCGTCTTATGTCCCTCTCCGAACCATGCAACTTTTGTCTGAAGTATTTTTTTCTACAATCAATAATAAAAAAGTTGGGGATGGTACATTAAAATGGGTCACCCTGTATACATTAACGAGAACTTTACTTTAATATCGTTGGACATTACTTCTCTTTTCACCAATATACCGATTGAACTTGCAATCGACAGCGTTTGTAAAAGGTGGGATTTTATCTCAACTGTTCGATTCTTTTAATAGAGTTTATTTTAGCAATTAAATTTGTTTTTAATTCAATGTTTTTTACCATTAATGGTGTAATTTACCAGTAAACTTATGGCACTTCTATGATTTTCCTTTTGTCTCCTATCATAGCGGACATAGTCTTACAAGATTTAGAAGAGAAGGCACTTGCGGTCTTGACGTTTACTTCACTCTTCTATGTTAGATATGTAGATGACGTGGCTTTTGCTACTCCGTCTTACCTGGAGTACATTCTGAACATTTTCAATTCTTTTCACCATAGAATTCAGTTTACGATGAAAATTGGTAAACGAGACAAACTTGATTTTTCTGGATGTTTCAATGATTCTTATTAATAACCGTTTAAATTTTGATTAATACCATAAACCAACTTTCTCAGATATCAATTTTTTATCGCCACATTTTCTTTGCCAAAAAAGAGACGATCAAAGCATCGTCGATCTAATGTAGTTTATAAAATTAGTTGCAATGACTGTCTTACGTTGGCCAAACGAGTAGGAGATTACTAACGAGAGTTAACGCAACCACATATGTATGTAGAACCGCATCTAATCACTCGGTTATCACAGACTATAGATTACACTTTGGTCACGATCTTAAGTGGAATGATGTGGAAATATTGGATAATAAACCCTTCCTTTAACAAAGGGAGGGTTTATTATCCAATATTTCCACATCATTCCACTTAAGATCGTGACCAAAGTGTAATCTATAGTCTGTGATAACCGAGTGATTAGATGCGGTTCTACATATGTGGTTTGATTTTAGATGTTCATAAAAAGACAAAGGAAATCTAAAGGAAGGAATAATCTAAAGGACCCCCACACATTTTAGTAGTGTAAAAGTGGTTCCGGTCAAATTGGCTGAAATTGAAATATGTTGTAGTTTAGGCGGTGCTGATCAAATCTCCAAAGGCACAGAGTCCGAAAATCAAAATTATAAAAGATACGATTGCTTAAAGTGCCTTTGGAGTTAGAAAAATGCCTGTTTTTTAATACATATATTAAGTTATATATAAATACTTGAAAAAATATATATGTATATACAGGGTGGGGCATTTAAAGTGTTACAAGCTATTATCTTTGAAAGTACACGTTATAGCAAAAAATGTTTCAGACAAAAGTTATTTGACTCGAAGAGGGACATAAGAAAGTGCCATTTGTTTGATTTTGGATAGTCGTTTGAAGGTCACGTGAAGGTCATCTTTAATTTCTTAAATAGAAACCCTCATTTGCCATTACATATTTTTGTAGCTTAGCTCGAGAGCTTTTCAAAACATTATAATGAAATATTATTTCATTAAGAACTTTTCAGTACAGTACAATAGCCATACATTTATATTTTATTGACTTATATAACCTCAATTAGTACTTTTATATGATTTGACTTTAGAAGATTTAAAGAATACTTTAAACAAGAATACATTTTTATATTAAAGCTACACGAACTTCAATTACTTCCATTCATCTCTATGATGATTAGCCATGAACATGGTGCATTAAAAAGTATTATTTGAGCAATCTATCTATTTAAAAACGTGCTTACAGCCATTTTTTACAAATTTTGAAAATTCCTCCTGTCATGAAAACTTAAAAAAACAATTTTAAGTTTTCATTAGTTTTTAATATATATCAAAAGTACTATAACTAATTTTTTCAGGTTTTTTAAAATTCATTCCAACATTAAAATTTTTAACTTAAAGATGGCAAATTTTTAAGTTTCTCAAAGTTTGAGCGATTTTTTCATTCTGAAGGACTCAAAAAAAGGGTTGATATTTTTTCCCCAAGAAGTACTCATACTAAGGTAGTAATAAAAGAATCAGGTATTCATTCATTCATCATTTATTCGTCCCCTCAGGGATTGAAGGCGCTTTTTAGGAGCGGTCCCGAACCTTTACAAAGTAAACTCATTCCCCCTCGCGACCTGGCCATATGCGACCCTTACAAACTCGTACCCCCCTCCCTCCGTTTCCCATCCCCTTCCCCTTTCCCTGTCTTCTTCGTGTCCTCGTGTTTCTCATGCCTCCCTCCTCTCTCCTTCCCTCCTGCCTTCCTCTATCCTCGTCTTTCCTATTGCTTGCCGTTTCCTCCTTCCCTTATCCTCCTGCCGTCTCCCTCTCCTCAGTCAGCCATTCCGTCTCCTCTTATCCTTCCTCTGAAAGTGTAATAAACAAACAAAGCGTGATAAGAGCATGACAGCCACGATGGAATATGGTGCTATCCAGCCTCCGACTCTACTCTATCCTGACCTCCCTTCCAAACTCTCCCCCTCCCTTCCCCACCTGCCTTAAACCTCCTTAGTCTCCTTCCACACCTCCATCTCCTCATCCCACTTCCATTCCCTTCCCTCCACCCATAAACCCCTGCTATCGAACTCTACCCTTTTTCCCCTTCCCCTCTCTAACCTTGCTCTCTCCTTGATCCTCCATTTCACTTTCCTCTCTTCCCTCGTTAAATCCTCATCCACTTCCATTCTCCATCTTCTCCCTATCTCCCCTCTTTTTTCTAATAACTCATCCCTGTCTCCCTCCTCCTCCATTATAACCAGAAGCAACCTCTTTCCTCCTTCCCCTATCCTCTCCTCCACCCCCCTTAACTCCACCTTTCTTCCCAGTATCCTTTCAATCATCAGCTTCAGCAATCTTCTCCTTTCTTCGGCACTGTCCCCCTCCAACCCCCTCCATACCAGGTTCCTCCTTCTCCTTTCCCTCCTCACCTGCTCCTCCACTTTCTCTCTCTCTTCCCTCTCTCTCTCCTTTTCCTCCTCCTTTTTCTTTTTCCTTTCTATCCTGCCCTCCAACTTATTCCATAACTCCCAATCACCCTCCTCCTCCTCCGCCTCTTCCTCCTTCACACTCTCCCACCAACTATCCCCCTCCTGCCCCCCTTTAGCTATCCCCTTCTCCTCCCAGTCGCCTTTCACTCCTTTTTCATCCCCCTCTCCTCCCCTCCTACCTCTCTCTACCCCGCTATCCTTCGCCACCTTATCCCCCTTCCTCCTCTCCACTCTCATATCCTTCAACATTCCCCCTTCCCCTGTTTGCTCCTTCCACACTCCCCCTCCTTGTCCCCCTTCGATCACATTCTTTCCTGCTTCTCTCCTTATCATTTTCCCCGTTCTCCTGTCGCTTGCCCCCTTACTTTCCTCTCCCCCCCTTCACTCCCCCCAATCACTCTATGGCCTCTTTTCTCTTCTCTCTCTTCGACCTTCCTCCTCCTCTCATCCTCTTCCTTCTTCCTTTCCTCTCTCTCGATCTCTGCATCTGCATCAGTATCCTCTTCTTCCGTCGCTGCCTCCTCTCTCCCGTCTTCCAACCTATCCCCTTCCTTCTCCTCCTCTTCCTGTGCTCTCCATCCTCTCTCTCTCAAAAGCCTCAGCTCTCTCTCTATTCCTCTCATTCCTTCCACGATCCCGTTCAAGCCTTTCCTTATCCCTTTCAACTCACTCAATCAGTCCTCTTCCCAACCCATAGTCTCCAGTCACACCACTTTCTCTCTCTTAACCTTCTAAACTGCACACGTATCTCCACGCACGTATGCCGCTCAACTGCGTATCTCACTAACCGTTCGCAACACGTGTTCCGCGCACGTGGCCCCCCGGCCTTCCAGTGTCGCCACCACCTGTTGCCTCAAACCTTATTCCTGCTACCTGCCGGTACATACGGTTTTCTTCCGCCCCTCTCCTCCTTACCGACCACACTTCTCGCTTCCACGTCCGGCCGCCAATCCTTCCTCTGTCGCCACCATCTCTCTCTTTCCTGCTCCAAAATTTCCTGCATCATGCTAGCTGAATTTTCTTTCCACCCACAACTCCTCTTCTGCTTCATCCCCCCCCTCCTCCATTCCCTCCGCCTCGTTTCCTCTTCCTCCATTGACTCCGCCACCCACCGACTTCTCACCCTCTTCCCATCCTGTCGAACACTCCACACAATATCACTGTGACAGAATCACGTCACCTCACTTCGCTCGCCATCTTCGATCCCCCATAAAAGAATCAGGTATAGTATTGTATTTCCTAATAAAAAACATTCCCCAATTATGAAAAGAATGTAATTGGGACTGCCAACTTTTGAGAGTTATGCAACCCATTATAATTAAATTTTATCAAAAAAATCATATATGCTTGAAACTCCAATTTTCAAGCTTTAAAATGAGATTAATAAGCTACAGACGTTTAAGAATAGTGTAAAAAATTGACATTTTACTGTGCCGCGATGCATTAAAGTGCCTCAGTGTGTAACTAAGGAAAAAACAAAAAAAAAATCTTTGTGCTTTAGGAAGTGTATGCTAGAAACATGTAAAAAATTATCAAAATTAAAAATTATGCAGCAATCTCTCTTGTTAATTTAAAATGGAATGACTCTTACAGGACCACTCCAATACCAGAAAATATGAAATAATAAATTATAAATACCATTCAAAATATTGATAGAGAATCGTTGATTAGAGTACTGTTCGAAATCGAATATGTACAAACACTGAGCGCGCTTGAAGTTGCCGTGCACCGCTGGCGCTCGAGAGTAGCCATTTGCGTCGCTAAGCAGGCCCGCAGTAAACGCGAAATTGTCCTTTTAGAAAAATCATGATAATTTCAAATAGCAACAGGTGACTGAAACCTATTACCGGAAGTTTTAGTAACTAAGTAACTTTCTCGATCTTTCTAGAAAGACAAGGTATAATAAAAAAGCAGCGCAAAACGCGCGCTTCTCATTTTGCCGATCACAGTCTTCGTCGTGATCACGTTGTCAATATCGATTAATTTTTGTCTGTTGCTCGCGGAATCATTTTCGTCCGTTGCTCGCGGAATTATCTCTTCATTGCTCGCGGAATCATTTTCGTCTGTTGCTCGCGGAATTATCTCATCCGTTGCTCGTGGAATCAATTTCTTTTATCGATCACAGTTTTCTTGATGAATTTAATAATTGAGTTTATTAAACTAGTGAATAATAGAAAAATAGTGTTTTTTAAACATTGAAGATTCATATTCATTAATTAAATAATTGTGCTTCTATTTATCCATTTCGCTGACTGTATTCTTCACGCATTATTTAAAGTCCGTTATATAAACAATGATTATTTCTTCATCGCATTACAAAATGCACTGAAGTAAATAGCCAACATATTGGACATCTTTTAAATTAAAATTTTAGAAAACACTGATATCGTGAGAGGCAAGAAGACTCAATAAGCATCCCAAAAGTGAGGATTGGCTTTATTCGATTTGAAATATCTTGAAAATTATGGGAGAAAAATGTCAAGAGGGAAAAAATTTTAATTTTTACGCACTGAATATGAAAATGTAATAAAAAATAGGAGTTCCTATTTAAACAATTGACGAAGTTGACTTTTAGTTGACCTTGAAACTCCATTCAAGAAAAAAAATCACACCATTTCTTTCTTCTCCAAACCAAATAACTTTTGTTTAAAAAATTTTATTATTTCATGCATATTTTTTGAGTTATTTTCAAACGACATTTCAAATGACACCCTATGCAGTGATGCCAGAACGGCCACGCTAGCAACACGCAACCGTGGTGGGGGAGAATGACGCACACAAAGCGAAAACCGCGTATGTGTGAGCTCGGCGCTTCGGCTAGCTTCGAGTAGTAGAAGAGGACAGATATACTGTTTGCTGTCTCCTTCCTACCAAGCCGGCAACGAAGACGACGGGCGACGCTGCTCGCTTCTCGCTTCTTGATACGCGTGACAGCGTTAAATTTTTTTACAGCATTTTTGTATTAAATATATATATATTATATATATATGTATATTATATATATGATATATACACGGTGTCCGGTAATAATCGCCCCACCCGTCACGTGCAGGTAGAGCGCGTTAAACCGAATAGGAAAGTCCTCTACCGTTTTGCGATCTTTGCAATAATGAATGAGAAATTAATTTATAAAATGCGGCCAATCCGCGCGAGTTCAAGCGCGCGGCGAGAAGAGACTTTCCACTGTTACGTGATACTAAGCGCGCGGCGAAAAGAGATAACATAATGTTTACGCGGTTGCTAGGCCCACGACGAAGCGGGGAGGAGACTTCTACAAAAGACAATGGCTATGTACGAGCGATGCATAACGCTGGACCCCCGCGTGTGCTGTCTCTTCTCGCCGCGCGCTTTTACTCGCGCGGATTGGCTAATCTTGTTTAATTTATTTCTCATTAATTATTACGAAGATTGCAAAACGGTACAGGACTTTCTTATTCGATTTAACCTGCTCTACCTGCACACGACCGGTAGGGCAATTATTACCGATTATACACCCTGTATATACATATATTATCTTTCTTATGCAAATGCTTTTATATGTGCAGTATATTGTACAGTATACTGTTTTATATTTATTTTTAAGTATACTTAAATAGAAAAATATTATTAATTAAAGTAATATAGCGTTAATATAACAAAATGCATTTTTTTACTCTAATTCTGGTCTACATACATAATGCAAGAAGGCTGTAAAAAACTGTTTAATGCAAAAAGGCTGTAAAAAAAATATAATTAATAGTAACAAAAACTTTAAAAATATATAAAATATAATAATAATTATACATTTAACTTTACTATTTTGTATACATATATATTTACGATATTATTACGACACACAAACGTATACTGACCACATATATACGTTTGTGTCGTTGACAGCTTAAAATAATAAACAAAATAATGAAGGGTGATTTTCCACACCACCCAAGAGGTACCACCATTGGCGCGTTAGGTTTTTAAAGTGGACCTTTGCCTGGAGCCATATTATACCACATTAATTAATATTCTCTATTATATCTGTCATTTACAGTGATGTATTTTAAAGGCAAGAAAAAAATAAATAATAATATACCACTTTTGGCCGGCGGCTGCTTCTGCTGCTGCTGCTGGGGCTCCTGCTGCTGCGGCTCCTGCTGCTGCTGCTGCTACTGCAAAATTTGCAACTGTTGATGCAACAGTTGTCTTTCTTCTTGCAATTTTTGTTGATGCAACTGTTGCACCAACTGCTGTAAATTTGCAGCGTTTTCTTTGCTCATTTCTTCTATAAAAATAAAATATACATTATGTAAAAGAAAGAAGATAAAAACTTAACGATACTTTCTTAACAAATATAAATAATAATTTGATTTGCTACTTACGGGACATAATGGTTGTGCCGCAGCGACGTTTCACAGCGAACTGAAGCACTAGGCATTTTTTCATTTGTTTCGTACGCCGTGCATTTGTTTCATACCCTGTTGACTGTTTCACGGCGCTTTTGTGAGATAATCTTGTTGCCTTGTACTTGCGAGTTAACGTATTTTAAGTGTCTTTTAAAATCGAGTTTACGTACATACGTGTCTTGTAAAATCTTGGTCCATTTAAGAAGCTGAGGCAATTTCGACTGTAAGTCCTGATTATTTCTAATTTCTTTATATTTTCATTGTTTTTATTATCTTTTTTTTACTCATTCTTCTTTAATTTCTTGTTTCGGTCTATTCTTTGTTGTACATAAAAATGTGTGATCAATTAAGAAAAAAACCTAAGCGAAGCTATTCAGAAGCTTGGCTTAGTGATGATAGAATTAAATCTTAGATACGTAAAGTATCTTCTGATGATAGCTTTTATCATTGCATGATATGTAATAAAAATATTTCGTGCAACATGTTTTAAGACATGCGATTTCTGCGTGTCAAAAATATTAAAGAAAATACTTCATCTTTATTAAATAATGAAAATAAAAGTTTACATAAAAATATATCCAAAAAACAAATTTAAACAACAATGGCTAAAGATTGAATTATTTCAGCCATGGTTACGTGAAATGTCAGATGATATAAATTCATTTTTTTGCTCATTTTGTAGTAAATCTATGGCTGGTGATTTATCGCACATTTATCGTCACGCAGAATCCGAAGCACATATAAAAATATCTAAAGAAAAGAAAACAGAAACAAAGAACACGGATAAAGATATAAACATGATGGACGACTCACTTTTGTAGTTTGAAGAGCGACGAAAAAATCAGCAGAAATTCGGTATGCCGCATTAATTGCTGATAAGAATATTTCGCATCAAACGGCAAAAGATATTCTCAGTTTTTTTCAACAAATTGGAAAAGATTCTAACGTGTTGAAAAGTATGGGTCGAACAAAATGTAAAAATATAATATCAAATATATTGCGTCCGGTTGAGACTGACCGTGTGATCAACAGCATTCAAAATACCAAATTTTCCATTTTTATTGACGAAACGTCTGATATTTGTAATGAAAAATGAATGACGTTTCTTGTTCGGTTTGATGATCCTGAAACATTAGATATTCGCACGCAATTAGTTAAATTAATTAATATCGATGCGAGAAATAGCAACGCGGAAAAATTATTTAATGCATCCAAATGTGAAATGTGTGCAAATTAAAAATTCTATTTTTAAATATCATTGCCTTATCATACGATAATGCGTCTGTCATGATAGGAAAACATCTATCATTCAAAAAAAAGTTAGAACTTTTTGTAAAAATGTATTAACATTTTCATGTCCCTGCCATTCTGCTGCATTGGCTGCACATGCTGCATGTGCTAAAATACCAGAATATTGCGAACAGTTTGTAAAAAAATCGCGAATTATATTAACGGTAGTCCCAAGCGTGCTGCTATTTATCAAGAATTTAGCGAATGTTTTCAGGAAACAAACCGTAAAATTTTAAAGTTGTCCGATACACGGTGGCTCTCACCATTTATGCGTTGAAAAACTTTTTGAGTTCTGGGGTACTACCAAGCTTTTTTTGACCGAAATGGTTAATGAAAAATCAAAGTCAGGGGAATATTTATTATTTATAATGCAAAATCCTGATGTAAAAGCATATTTGCTATTTTTAAAGCATATTTTAAATTTGTTTAATTCTTCCAATGCATTTTTCCAAGCTCTGGAAACAAGAGCTCACTTATTGCAGCCAAAATCATTAGAATTTTTAATAACAATTTCAAAACATTTTTTGAAACCAGAGCTTCTAAAAAATGTATGTGATAATATTAAATTTTCTGAAAAAGAGAACCAGAAATCTTTGTGATATAAATCTTGGATTTAAATGTGAGGAATATCTCGAGAAATTAATGAAAGAAGGGCACGCAGACATAATTGGAAATGTTCGAGAGAATTGTCTGCAATTTTACGTGACTGCTGCCGAGGAAATTAGTAAAAGACTGCCCATTAAAGATAAATTTTCATCAAAATTAAAAGTTTTCCAATTCAACATAGCTTTAATATTGTAGCTTTAGTATTTAATAATTATGTAGTATTGACAGAGAAACATTATTTAATGATGTTTCTTTTGTCGCTCAGACCCTCGGTGGTTTTGACGAAAATGCTTTAAAAAAAGAGGCTTTACATCTAGATTTTACAATAGCAGAAAAAGAACATTTTTCAAAATTTGATGAGATGTGGAAAGACATTTTAAAACGTAAGTATCCCAATATGAAGTCTCTTTTGAATGCTGTTAGATCACTTCCAAATTCAAATGCCGACTCAGAAAGAATGTTTTCTTTGTTAACTGATTTAAAAACAAAAAAACGAAATAAACTCGTCCACAAGTATAAACGCCAGTTGTGTGTTAAAATCAGCGTTAAAAGCAAGAAAAGAAACTGTTCTAGACATGGAGATTAATGCAAAGCATTTGTCTCTTATGTCATCGGACAAATTATATTCCATTTGTCCTAAAAAATGAGCAGTTTAACATTATATGCTGCTGATGAGATTGCTAGTACCTCATCGGCTAATGATATGCTATAATAATGTTAAAGATAAAATAAATTATATTTTATATACATTATTATTCATATAACACAATAAATAGCTTTGCTCACTTTATGATATGTATTGTAAAATAAATTTTGTCTGTAATAGACATTGCACTTGCAAGACAAGTGTGTAAACAATAATTTGTCACTAATTGACACCACACTTGCAAAAGACAAGTGTGTAAAAAATAATTTGTCACTAATTGACACCACACTTGCAAACAAGTGTGTAAAAAATAATTTGTCACTAATTGACACCACACTTGCAAAAGACAAGTGTGTAAAAAATAATTTGTCACTAATTGACACCACACTTGCAAGACAAGTGTGTAAAACATAATTTGTCACTGATTGACACCACACTTGCAAAAGACGTGTGTAAAAAATAATTTGTCACTAATTGGCACCACACTTGCAAAAGACAAGTGTGTAAAAAATAATTTGTCACTAATTGACACTACACTTGCAAACAAGTGTAAAAAATAACACAGGTCTACAAAAAATGGGATCATGATTGTTGTTGGGCAGCTGGGGGTCATTTCCGAAGTAATTTTCTGCGTAGAATCCGAATCCGAGATCAGAATTGGCCCATCACGTCAGGATTTTGAGATATTTGAGGTTATATACTCGAAAAATGGCTTTTTGGGCTACTTTTGAGGTTATGTACAGGACGCACAAAATTTTTTAGCTCTTTTCTTCTAATTGCATCATTTAGTACTACTCTTTCCCTTCAAAATGAGCTGTCGAATGGTCATCTACGATTTTTCCTTGCAAAGTTACGGCCATTTTAAGATAACATGATGAATTCCAAACCCTGCGCCGTTATAGCCCAAAACCTCATGAGCATTCACATTAAACCTGTAAACTTTGAACTATAAACCCGAAAACCTGGACTGAAAACTGTATATATGGGTTTTTGGGGTCGCTGATTACGAATCTGATCTCAGATCGACCCCAAACCTATTATAATATCTGAGATATATACAGTTTTCAGTCCAGGTTTTCGGGTATATAGTTCAAAGTTTACAGGTTTAATGTGAATGCTCATGAGGTTGTTGGGCTATAACGGCGCAGGGTTTGGAATTCATCATGTTATCTTAAAATGGCCGTAACTTTGCAAGGAAAAATCGTAGATGACCATTCGACAGCTTATTTTGAAGGGAAAGAGTAGTACTAAATGATGCAATTAGAAGAAAATAGCTAAAAAATTTTGTGCGTCCTGTACATAACCTCAAAGGTAGCCCAAAAAGCCATTTTTCGAGTATATAACCTCAAATATATCAAAATCCTGACGTGATGGGCCAATTCTGACCTCGGATTCGGATTCTACGCAGAAAATTACTTGGAAAACGACCCCCAGCTGCCCAACAACAAAACCTTGTAGACCTGTGTAATTTGTCACTAATTGACACCACACTTGCAAAAGACAAATGTGTAAAAAATAATTTGTCACTAATTGACATTACACTTGCAAAAGACAAGCGTGTAATAAATATCTTGCCTTTATAAGACATCACTGTAAATGACAGATATAATAGAGAATTTTAATTAATGTGGTATAATATGGCTCCAGGCAAAGGTCCATTTTAAAAACCTAACGCGCCATTGGTGGTACCTCTTGGGTGGTATGGAAAATCACCCTTCATTATTTTGTTTATTATTTTAAGCTGTTAACGACACAAACGTATACATATATGTGGTCAGTATACACTTGTGTGTCGTAATGGTATCGTAAATATATATGTATACAAAACAGTAAAGTTAAATATATAATTATTATTATATACTAGATATTTTTAAAGCTTTTGTTACTATTAATTATATTTTTTTACAGTCTTTTTGCATTGAACGGTTTTACAGCCTTCTTGTATTATGTATGTAGACCAGAATTAGAGTAAGAAAATGCATTTTGTTATATTAACGCTATATTACTTTAATTAATATTTTTCTATTTAAGTATACTTAAAAATAAAGATAAAACAGTATCCTGTACAATATATTGCACATATAAAAGCATTTGCATAAGAGATAATATATTGTATATCTTTATTGAGTTCCCTAGGGGTTTTCAAGGCGCTTTTGAGGAGCGGTCCCGAACCTTTACAACACATAAATTCCCTTTCCCCTCGCGACCTGGCCCTATGCGACCCTTACATACTACAACCCTCCCACCCTCGATTCCCAACCCTCTTCCTCTATCCCTCCTATCCCTCCCCCCTTCTACCCTCCTTCTCCACCGTAAAATTCTCTTCCTTCCTCTTTCCTTCATCCTCTAGATCCTCCCTCCTTCTTTCCTCATCTTCCATGCCTTCTGTCCAACCAAGTCCTCTCTCTTCCAAACACTCCTTCTTTTTCTCTCCTTCTTTCTCGTTCCTGGCACGACTTAGTTCGACAGGTTCTCTATAACATACAACATAATTATATTCCGAACCACTATTCCCTCTCTCCTCCGACCCTTTCTCTCTCTTTCTTCTTCCTGCATCACCAAACCCCCCTTAGCACTCCTTGCACTCTCTCCAACTTTCCGCCTCTTCATCCCATTTCCACTCCTTTCCTTCTATCCATAACCTCCTACTATCATATTCTACCCTTTTCCCCTGTTTCTTTCTAACCTCGCTCTTTCCTTAATCCTCCACTTCATTTTCCTTTCCTCCCTCGTTAAATCTTCATCTACGCTCATCCTCCACCTTCTCCCTACCTCTCCCCTTCTTTCCAATACCTCGTCCCTGTCCTCCTCCTTTTCCAATACTACTAATAGAATGCTCTTCCCATCGTCCCCGAGCCTTTCCTCCACACCCCTTAACTCCACCTTCCTTTCCAGCATCTCCTCTAGCAGCACCCTCAAACACAAGCACCTTTCCTCAAAATTATCCCCCTCTATCCCCCTCCATACTAGGTTCCTTCTTTTTCTCTCCCTTCTCACCTGTTCATCTCTTCTCTCTCTAGCTTCCCTCTCTTTCACTCTCTCCTCCTCTTTCCTTTTTACTTCCACCATCCTCTCTTTTACTTTCTTCCATATCCCTTTAACCCCCTCCCCCTCCTCTTCCTCCACACCTCTCCACCAACTACCTTCTCCTTTACCCTCTTTCTCAACCCTGTCGCTTTTCTTCCCATAAACCTCCCCCCTCGACCCCTCCTCCCTTCCCCCTCTAACCTCCATCCCTCCTTTTCTTTCTTCTTCCTCATCTCTTTCCCTAACCTTCTGTCTCTCCCTTCTCCTACTCTCTCCCTCTAACCCTCCCCCCTTACCTCTCCACACTTCTTTCCCTTCCCCCGTCCCGCGGCCCCTCACCGTCTTGTCCCCGTGCCTCCTCTCCTCTCTCCGACCCTCTATCGTTACCTCTGTCCACGCTCCCCCTTTCCTCTCTCCTCCCTCCTTCCCCCCTTCAATCACGCTCCTCTCCGTGTCTTCCTCCATCCTTTTCCCGTCCTTCTTGTCGCTCGCCACCACACTCTCCTCTCCCTTCTTCTCACTCCCGCCGGCCTCCTCTCTCCCGTCACGCTTCTTCTTCCTCTCAGCACTTTCGTTCATCCTCTTCATCTCCTCGTTTTCTTTCTCCGTATCCGCGATCTCCTCCACCGACGTCTCTTCCTCTCTCTCACTCTCTAGCCTGTCATCTTCCTTCTCCTCTCCTCCCCGCGCTCTCCAACCTCTCTCTCTCAACAGCCTCAGTTCTCTTTCAATCCCTCTCATGCCTTTCTCTATACCTCTCATGCCTTCCCTTATCCCTCTTAACTCCCTTAACCACTCCTCTTCCCAACCCATTTTCTCACTTCTTACGCTGCACCAAAAGTTCTCTAGAACAACGTTTTCTACGCTCAACTGCGTATCACTGCTAGCCTGTCGCAACACGTGCTCGCGCACATGGCCCACCGGCTTCCTGTGTCGCCATCACCTGTTGCCCCGGCATCTCCTTCTGACGCCAGCCGATACATACTCCTCCGTCAGATCCTTCCTTGCCGACCGTCTCGTTCCTTAGTTCCCTCAACTCCACCGTCTTCTCCGTCGCCACCATCTCCCTCTTCTTTTCCTTGCTCCGATTCTTCCCAATTCTTGAAAATCAGCCTCCTTTCCTCGCCAAAAACTTCTCACCTTCCGCCTCCCTGCTGCCTCCTCCAATTCCCCTGCACCCTTTCGTCCTCTTCTATCGCCTCCACCATTTAACCCCTTCTCACTCTCCTCCGTACCGCTCTTTTCTCCACCACACCATCACTATAACAAATCCACGTCACCTTACCTCGGCCGCCATTTCCCTCTCCAAGAGAGATAATATATATATATATTATATATATAATGTATATACAGGGTGATTCAAAACAACCGTTTGTGTTTAAAATGTCGTATTTCTGATTTTATTCTAAGACGATTTTTCCTTTACCAAAATTTTATCCGAAGCTTAGTTTTTAAATTATAAGGAGAAATAGTTAGCGAATTACAGGACGAGTACGGGCGGTAGGCAGGAGCGGCGCGACTCACCGTCCGATGCAGGTGATTACGTGGGGCGCTCGCTGCGATCAGCTGCTTGCTACACGCGATGGGTGTGTGTGTGTGTGAACGCATACGCGTATACACACACACATTCTCTCTCTCTCTCTCTCACACACACACACACACACACACACACACACACACACACACACACACACTTATTCTTATCTTGTAGAGATTCGATATCTTAATACTGATGAATAATTACTTCACGACCGTAGATAACAATGAGACGTTCCCATGTGACACACCGAGTAATAAGCGAAGATTTTTCTTTCATAAATTGTATCACGTATCGACACTTTTACGAATTTACGCACTTGATCGATAAAATGAGGAATTTACTAACGATTATAACGGTTAATCACAATCAATTACTACCGATTAATTATTAAAATCATTAAATTACTATCACTTATTAATTAATTACTATCACTAAGTGATAATAATTTAACGATTTTAATAATTAATCGGTAGTAATTGATTGTGATTAACCGTTATAATCGTTAGTAAATTCCTCATTTTATCGATCAAGTGCGTAAATTCGTAAAAGTGTCGATACGTGATACAATTTATGAAAGAAAAATCTTCGCTTATTACTCGGTGTGTCACATGGGAACGTCTCATTGTTATCTACGGTCGTGAAGTAATTATTCATCAGTATTAAGATATCGAATCTCTACAAGATAAGAATAAGTGTGTGTGTGCGCGTGTGCGCGTGTGTGCGTGCGTGTGTGTGTGTGTGTGTGTGTATACGCGTATGCGTTCACACACACACACCCATCGCGTGTAGCAAGCAGCTGATCGCAGCGAGCGCCCCACGTAATCACCTGCATCGGACGGTGAGTCGCGCCGCTCTTGCCTACCGCCCGTACTCGTCTCGTAATTCGCTAACTATTTCTCCTTATAATTTAAAAACTAAGCTTCGGATAAAATTTTGGTAAAGGAAAAATCGTCTTAGAATAAAGTCAGGAATACGACATTTTAAGGACAAACGGTTGTTTTGAATCACCCTGTATATATAATATATATATTTAATACAAGAAGTCTGTAAAAAAACATTTAACGCTGTCACGCGTATCAAGAAGCGAGAAATGAGCAGCGTCGTCTGTCGTCTTCGTTGCCGGCTTGGTAGGAAAGAGACAGCAAACTATCTGTTCTCTTTTACTACTTGAAGCTAGCCGAAGCGCCGAGCTCACACGTACGCGGTTTTCGCTTTGTGTGCGTCATTCCCCCTATTACGGTTGCGTGTTGCTATTTCTGGCATCACTGACCTTATGTATGTGTATATGTGCGCGCACGCGCGTATAACTATGTTATGTGTAGTATATATAACTATGCTTATAAAGAGAAATAATAAGATATATACATATATTTTTATATTTTTTTTGTTAATTTTTAATTTTAATGTGTGATAACTATTAGTATTTGGATCAACAAATACTACAGTGTGAAATTTGAAATATTCCATTCTTCTACAATTTAAATATTTAAATATTCAAGTTTCATTTAAATATTCAGTTTCAAATTGTACTATACAGTTGATTTCTTTTTTTCTCTAATGTTAGTTTTTTCTATTCCACAAACTACTTTTCTCTAAAGTAAGATTCTTCTGCGTTGCTTTCACACTATTTACATTTGCCTGTAACCTTGTTATCTCAAGTGAGAAAATGAATGAACATGCAATGACATTTTCATTCTATAGATGTGCTATTAATGTGTTGATATTGAAAGTTTTGAAATAAAAGAAATTTATTATATATAACTTTACCTAATTTAAAAATTGTTTTATCAGTGACTTTGGAAATTTTTATATTACATTATATATTTTAATAACTACGTTATATGTGGAACCAAACTTTTATTTTATTTGATCAAGTATCCAAATAATGTTTAATAGCATTATCTCACGCACGGTATTTCATCTTAGGTAGCTGAAATGATTCGACATGTAATCGACAGTCACACTCAACCAATTCCCGCCGTACTAGAAATCCCGAGCAAGGATCATCCATATGACGCCAGCAAAGATTCCATCTTAAGACGCGCTAAGGTACGAATTTTTCGTACACAATGTTTAACAGGCTATTGTTTAATGTAACTTGCAGATAGACATTCTATTTTACATGAAATTTATTTGCTGCAATTATTGTTTACAGGGAATGTTCAACCCAGAAGATATTCATTAATATAAATGTTATCAGAATTATGTGTTATATGTGTACAGTAAAATAGAATTTATTTGTGATTGATTATCGTATTTTACCTATCTTTCTCTTTTACGTTATTCAGTAAGTATATTTTGTGAAAATAAAAAATAATATATGAAAAAGTGATTTTTCACATTATCGTGTATACAGAATATATGAATATATGTATAATTATAATATTAATAAAAGTAACTAAATAGCAAAAATATACATTTTTTTTATAATTGCATGATTACATATAATTTTTAATTTAAATCTTAAAGTTACAAAATAAGTTGTATATATATATACATATATATGTATATTGCTGATTATTCTATTACAATACTCTACTGCATTAATTAACTTGAAATTAAATACTGAAAATCATGCAATATTACAATAATGAATCGAAAAATTAAGATAAATTACTATTTAGGACTCATCCTGCCACACATTATTTAGTATATATTTTATCGTTAGATTCAAACTCGCTTTCTGAAATTATATAGTGCCAAATTCCACAAACCATCACGCGGCTTCGTGTTTACCATGAAGCATTATTCCTCGCGCTCGCACGTCTCAATCACGCGCTCGGAGCGTGATTGAACCATTGTCAATATCGACGTGGCTCTTTTTTCTGGAAAATCGTCGTGTCGAATTCCTACGCCTGAAATTCGGCGGTCTCAGATCGCGACCAACGCTTAGCCAGGCAACAGCTCTATGCTCTCGGTGCTCTGTTAATCATTCCAGACTTAATAATCGCTTAAAACTTATAATCGCTTGCTACCGAATTTTTTGTGACTATCGAACGCGGAGTATCCGTGTTCTTATGACTGTGATGCATTTTGTGAATATCGCCGTATTATCTGTACGCACGGTAGCAACCGCGGAGTGTTTCTACTGAATTTCGGACGCTATTTGTACCGAGTGATCGGACCAATAATCAGGATCTCCGTCCGTGCGAACCGCAACTACATCATTAATCCGAGCCTGTCGCGCGTAACGTACCTGCCTCAAGGACTTTATTATACAACTTAATTAAATAAAAATACGCTTGTGAACCATAAACAGTGTGTGGATTTCCATTTCGAGAGCCTTTCGCTTGACCGTCGAGCCTTCATCAAAGCGAATTCAGCATTTGAGTTTGAACTCAAACAATTACGAATAACGATTTGTTCAAAATAACAATAAAAAAATAACCAAACATCAGAACAGTAAGCTATTTTTTATAGATTCCCACGCAATTAAAGCATTTACATCGGAAACTGTTTTGTGCAGAAATCTGAGTTCTGCGATCTCTTATTGTTGCTTGTACATATTTCCATTTAAAATTGATTAGTAAAAGTTTTTTTGTGTAGCTGCACTAGAACTGTATTAGCACTGGAAAGTTCAATACAGAATTTCATGAATGCAGGAGTACAGATGGTGTTTGAGATCGCGCTGCTCTTGCAACATTTCATGCACGACGAAATCTGCACTATCGAATCTCGGGTGACACCCGTTTGTATACGTAACGATTGGACACCGCTCAATTGGACACAGAATTATTGGACTTCATACGATTGGACACCGCATTATTGGACATCGCACGATTGGACACTGTCCCGATTGGACACAGTTTCTATATACCGACAAGGTGAAATAAATTATGTTTCATGCAGAAAATTGCAAACCTATGTGTAATTATACAATTATTGATTTCGTCACACACTGAAAGCACCGATCGATATGGGTGGATCATACAAACCCTGCATGTGGAACTATATTTGATCGGGACTGTGTCCGATCGGGACTGTGTCGAATCGTGGTGTTCAATCGTGCGGTGTCCAATCGCGCAGTTTTTAATTGTGCAGTGTCCAATTGTGCAGTGTTCAATCGTGCGGTGTTCAATCGTGCCGTGTCCAATCGTGCAGTATGCGTGTCCAATCGTGCGGTGTCGAACAATTTTGTGTCCAATAGAGCAGTGTTAACACTGAACGTGTTCAATACTACATGTCCAATCGAGCGGTGTCCAATCGTTGCGTGTCCAAACAGGATACACCCTCAAATCTCACATCAGTTGCGAGACTGCGCTTTACATTCAATTAATTGACAAGCCGTTACATTAATTAGAATTTGCAAATAACAAGTAATATACGGATTTTTCATTGGCGTTAATTCGAGAAACTTCTATTAGTTTTTGTTCCGACCAAACGAAGCAACGAGTCAGTTTTTATACTGTAGAAAAATTCGTGTTTATAACAATAAATAGCCATTAGCCTAACTGCCGATCAACTGACATTAACTTCTAAAGCATGCGCAATTGTACGATATAGTCCGCGAACCACCAATAACAGGAGCTTTTCGCGCGTCGCGTATGTCAGGTGCGTATGTCAACCCTCGACATCAGCGGTCTATCGCGCGCGGCGCCCTGGAGTTACCTCGAAACAATTTAAAGCGAGGATAATCATTAGCAATTGCCAAAAGAACCGCCTTTCTTGTTGAACGATTAAAAGATGGTACCGAGACTTCAACGGTTTTTTTGCTGTGTCATACGCATCTCTCTCTTAAAGAAACCGCTTCGCAAACCGCTTAGAGAACCGCTTTGAATTATCACTTATTGTTAGTTACACCGCTTCGAGAAATTGCGCTCGCCGAGAGTAGTATGTCGCATTTGCGATTATACGCATCATTGTCTGGTGCACACCTAAAACATTTTTGTGTAAATACCTTGTACATATTCAAAGGGGGTTAAAAAAGCAATGAGCCAGCGCAATAAAAATTTATTATAAAATATAAGAGAGACGTGATTCCAATAAAAATTTAAAAAATATAAAAAATAAATAATAAAAAAGGGGGCGTACGTTTCGGTCCCTTTTTTGGACCCTCTTTATTATCTCTCGGAAATCCGTCTAGACTAGCTTGTTTCTTTTAACCATCGACAGTACATATGTAACACGCCGTTCATCTTACGATTTCTGCTCTTTACATCTTTGTAATTTCCATAGCTTGACTATTCCCAACATGAAATAACATGTTGGAGACCAAGCCGTTAAAAAGTTTTTTCGAACTTTTATTTCTGGGCCTATCAGCCTAGGAGTAATAATTAGTTTGGAGATACCTTTGATGCAAGGTAGGCCGAGAGCGGAACACCATGACATTTAAATCGGAGCGCTAGACGTTTACAGTAACTTTTTATTTGATACTTTATTTATTGACTGCGATGCGTGACTTATTCTTATACGATTTCCGTTTTAGTAATTTTTACGTTAATTTTTATTTTATATTCTTCTAATTCTTTATTATCTAACTTGCGCTGAAGAGGATAAAAAAGGGATCGAAACGTACGCCCCCCACTTTTTATTATTTATTATTTTTTATATTTTTTAAATTTTTATTGGAATCACGTCTACCTTTTATATTTTATAATAAATTTGTATTGCGCTGGCTCTCATTGCTTTTTTAACCTCCTTTGAATATCATTTTTGGAGCCTTACACAATTACTTTGTTTGCCTTGTACATAGTTTAAACTTGAATTGTGACTTGTAATAAATTGACTTGTGTTACGTGTAGTGTCGTGTGCAAAAAAAACCTGAGTCCAACGCTCTGAATTCGCGTGATCGCTTGCAATCGCCGCGCCCTTGAACATTTTATGGTTTTTCGAGCCGGATTTTTACGGGCAATCGTACGTTTGTGAGTGATTTTCAGTGTAGTGAAGCGATCACCTGAAATGGAATAAAAATGAGCATGGAGCTGAGCACCCTGCTAAACGGACAGCACGAAATTCACGATTGCATATCCCATCAAATGCACAATTTAAGGAAATTGGGGACGGATAACATCACTCTCAGTGCAGTCGAGACCCGCATTAGGATCATAGATCAGTTGTCGACCAAGCTTAAAGTTCAACACGAGTTCATCCGCGCCTAGCTACAAAGACAAATAGAATGAGAGTAAGTACGTAACTTCCGAAGTTTTTGATAAAGCCGAGAATACGTACGTGCAACAAAGCAGCTTGTTCGCCGAGTACGCTCAGCGAGTGGTTTTCACTTGTACACAGTACAATTGGACCATTGCAAATGGACACAATATATTGCGCACCGCTCATTTGGACACAGTGCATTTATACACAGCAATTTTTGAAACAGTAGCTTTTGGACACGTAAGAAAATGCGCACCGTTCAGTTGGACACTGTTCAATTGCACACCGTTCATTTGAACACCGTTTAATTACACACCGTTCATTTGTGCACCGTTCAATTGTACACCGTTTTATTTTTGTATACCTGGCATATTGAAAGTTTATCCTCACAAACCCACGTGGGACCATACAATGATAGATCTTGTTTCCCACTGAAAGCATCGGTCGATGTGGATGGAAAGTTGCAAACCCGTGTAGAATTGTACAATTATAGACTTCGATACGCAAAAGAACGGTGTTTAAGTGAACCGAGTTCAAATGAAGTACAATTGAACGGTGTGCAAATGAATGGTGTCTAAGTGAATGGTGTGCAATTGAACGGTGTACAAATGAACGGTGTCCAATTAAACCATGTGCAAAGTATCGTGTCCATTTGCAACGTGTCTAGTTGCAGCGTATCCAATTGTACTGTGTCCAAATGCACCGCTTCTCGCTGAGCAATTTAGGATCGCTCCGACGACATCCGCCGAGGGAGCAGTACGGCGAGGGAGCGTCCCGTTTGACCATGTTAATATTGACCACGGTCCCGATTGACCACATTGATATTGACCACGGTCCCGATTGACCACAGTCCCGATTGACCACAGTCCCGATCGAACATTATTTCTGTCAACGAGGTGAAATAAACTTTGCTTCATGCGGAAAGTTTCAAATCTATGTGTAATTGTACAATTATTAACTTTGTTACATACTGAAAGTATACCGGTCGATATGGGTAGACCGCACAAATCCATGTGGGACCGTGGTCAATCGGACCGTGGTCATTATCAACGTGTTCAATCGGGGCCGTGATCAATATCAACGTAATCAATCGGGACCGTGGTCGATATCAACATGGTCAATATCAACGTGGTCAATCTCAACGTGGTCAATCGGGACCGCGGTCAAAATCAACGTGGTCAAACGGGTGCCACTCGTACGGCGATCATACCCCGAAGATCTCTTTACCGCGCATTAAGCTACAGCAGTTTTCGGGCGTGTAGAAGACTGGCCGGCATTTCGCATTTCGCGATCTCTTTTTGTCCGTTATCGGAGAAAATATGGCAATATCCAACGTGGAGAGACTGCATTACTTACAATCGTGTTTGCAACGCCGAAAAGTATCCGTTCATTAGCCCTGATCGGGGAAAATTATAATGTGCGTGATTGCTCTTGAGCAAACAGTACGTGAATAAAGAGGAATTACAAATTCAGCAAAAAGAAGGGGGGTAATAAGAGCCAACGCGCGGATATTATGCGCAACAATTTTATTTCTAAATTCTATAAACATATAAAATTTATTAAAAAGCGACCTGACTGGCCAATACAAGAATTTTAACACGACGTTTCGGCTCTTGGGTACGGGCCCTTATCAAGTGTTGCTATGGAAATTAATGAAAAATTGTATATTAACAATGAGAAACAAACCGCAATTTAGGATGTAATGTATAGAATAATTCTAAGATCGTTACCTTTCAAGATGTCAAAGTGAAAGCCGTGGTATGACTAATGTCGAAAACAGAAGACATGTATGTAAAAATACCATGTCTCGCGTCCAAAAAAACATAAACATTACAAAGACGTAGGAACGAAATTTGCAAAAAACAAACAACAAGCAATCAAACTCTGTGTATTAACGTGTCATACAGGGTGTTCAAAAAGTCCCGGACCGGTTGAATAACTTGTAAAGTAGGCGTCGCACTGAAAAATGGCCTAGATAAAAGTTGTAGGAAATATCCCTGGCTATCTGATGGTGACCTTGGCTGTAACTTTGGCCTTGACCTTCAAGGTCATTTGAAGGTCAAATCGATTTTTTTAAATGGAACGCCATATTTTTGACCCCGGAAATGAATAGAGCGGAAAATTTTACGTTCAGATATGACCTTGACCATTTTAAAAATTTGACCTCTGATAGTTGGCAAGGCCTCCATCCCAGCCGGTTAAGGCAAGGTTGGGTGATGCCCGGCCAGTGAAGGCAAGACTGACATCAATCCCAGCCGGTTAAGGCAAGGTTGGGTGAAGCCAAGCAATTGCTGCAAGATTGGAAGTTATTTATTTGAGCAAATGTTCAAAGTTTTCGCCCCCAGCTGTCTGGCAATACGCTATGCGGTTGTAAAATCCTGCTATAGCTTGGCGAATCATGTCTGCATCAATGGCAATGATTTCATCTATTATTCTCTGTTGAAGTTCATTGAGGTTTGCTGGTTTCGTTCGATATACCCTATTTTTGAGGTAACCCCACAAAAAATAATCAAGCGGTGTAAGATCAGGGGATCTGGCTGGCCATTCTATAGCTCCTCTTCTCCCTATCCACCTTGCTGGAAATACTGTGTTTAAGTAGGCACGAACATTTCGGCCATAATGAGGAGCTGCACCATCTTGCTGAAACCACGTCTGATGAAAATCATCGCCCACAATTGCCTGAATCGCCGGTATGATTTCATTTCGCAACATGTCTTCGTACTTCACCGCAGTAAGATTTCCGTCAATAAAAAAAGGCCCAACTATTCTGTCATTAATAATCCCGGTCCAGACATTCAATTTTTGAGGATATTGAGTACTGCGAGTATCAGACATCCATCTTGGATTGTTATCACTCCAATACCTAAAATTATGTCTATTGACATTGCCATTAAGTTCAAACGTAGCTTCGTCTGAAAATAAAATTCTATTCAATAAATATCCATCAGCATCTATTTGGGCCATCATCAATTCACAAAACTGAATGCGTCTATCAGGGTCATCCTCAAGCAGTTCATGTACAAGTTTAATTTTGTATGGATGGAACTTTAATTTTTTTTTCAAAATATTATGTGTAGATCCTACACTAATATCATGTTGCTGATTTAATTTCCTAATTGTACTGTGACGATCTTCAGTAATTGAAAGAGCAACATCCAGCTGCTTTTCTGGACTAGTTGCTGTAACAGGGCGACCCGATCTAGGGAGATCCTTTACACTTCCACTCAAATTGAAACGTGCAGTTGTTCTTTGTACAGTCGATTTGGATATCTGTTCACCTTCTACCCTAAAAGTATCGTTGAATAAAATCTGTACATCTTTATTAGATCTCGTCATATTTCCATAGCCTTTTATCATAAGAATAAGTATTCGCTCACGTTCAGTGAGAGGAGCCATGTTATCTTAAGGTGTAGGAAAAATCCAAGACGTTCAAGCAAAAAATAAAAAAATAACAACATGAACAGCGATACAGACGCCTGATATAAAAATTACAGAGATGAGCTATGAAAAAAAGCAGCTCTATTGAGCGGAATCTTTTATTTGTTCGGCGACCGAGTGTGCATTCGCGAGTGCTTGTGAGGATACGAAGTAGAAGATTTTTGAGACAGAACACTGTATTTTTTACAGAAATATATATACAAAAATTTACAAGAATTTACAAGATTTCTCAAGAATTTGCAAGAAGTGCAACAGGGCTAGAAATGCGCCTTGCACTTTTCAAGAGGATCGACCGTAAGAAGTTCGGTGCGAAAGCGGCGTTATAAATCTCGACCTTTATGCGTGAACGAACGAAAAGCGAGTGGTGAGAACGTGCGGAAATGTGCCGATGGTTTTGTCCTTCCGACCTTCGAGAGGGTTCCAACGATGATATCATCGAATTTTTGATATCGTTGCCATACGGACAAGGACTTTCTCGAGAGTCGTAGAACAAAGGCCCTCGGTTGTCAACGTGTTTATTTGCTCCCGAAACGGTTGAGCTTTTAACGTTCGAACGAGCGCGGTAGCGCGAGAGCGAGGCTCTCTCTTAACGCGCCGTGCGAAGGGCGTGTAAGCGCGCGATTGGCGCGTGGGCGCGTGGCGAGAATCGTCGCGCCAAATTCGAAGCGTGTCAGCTGCCGACAGCTGACTTGCACGCACCTTTTCTCTCACTCTTGCTTTCTCTCTCTCTCTCTCTCTCTCTCTTTCTCAACATCCCGCCCGCCTCGTCGAGATACGAGCGACGACCGTTTGCGCGGTTCGTGGTCAAGGCGCGAGCCGATGGATGTTCGTGCGGGGAATAGAGGGGGAGGCCTTGTACCGCTGTTTGGTTTGACAGCTCGAGGTTAGGATCCCCATGTGCGGCGAGAGATACGAGAGCATCGAGTGTCTACGATAATCGGCGCTTGACCGTAAGTACGCGATAAGGAGATTTATTTTTATGCCTGAGGTTTAATTACATTTGACGGATAATTTATATATACACTTATTTACAGGAGAGGCTCGCGGATGGAAAAACGGCGCGAGGCTGACGCGGAGCACGTGTTTCACGCCGGTGGTCCCGGGTCCGCGTCGGTAGCCGACGGAAGTGGTACAATTTTAACCACTGGCCGAGTCAGCTCGCCGACGGAGGTCCGGACGTCGACGACGCGCACTTGGCCGTCGGGACCGGGATGTAGCCGCGTAATACGGGCGAGGGGCCAGCGACACGGCGGAGTGCTCTCGCCCCTGACGAGGCAGAGTTGGCCTTCCTGGATGGCTCCTCGCGTGGACCACCATTTGGGTCGGGGGCAGAGACCCTGAAGATACTCCTGTACCCAACGTTGCCAAAGGTGGTCGCGCATCTGCTGGAGCAGGCGCCACCGGCTCAGACGATTGGTTGATACGTCCAGCAGAGACGGCTCCGGAACGGCGTTGAGAGGGGCTCCCACCAGGAAGTGCCCCGGCGTGAGGGCGCCGATGTCCTCGGGGTCGTCGGATAAGGCCTGAAGTGGCCTCGAGTTGAGGCAAGCCTCGACCTCGGCGAGGAACGTTGTGAGTTCCTCGAAGGTGAGCTTCGATTCCCCGATGGTCCGTCGCAGGTGATGCTTGACGGACTTCACTGCTGCCTCCCAAAGACCACCGAAGTGCGGAGCGGAGGGCGGGTTGAAGCTCCACCGTATCCCGTCGTCGGCCAAGCGCCCGACGATTGTATGAATGTCCCGGCTGGCGGCTCTGAAGAGGTCCCTGAGCTGTCGGTCCGCGCCGACAAAATTCGTGCCGCAGTCGCTGTACACGGCTGTGCATAACCCTCGGCGCGACACGAACCTGCGGAAGGCTGCCAGGAAGGCCTCGGCAGAGTAGTCACTGGCGACCTCCAGATGCACGGCTCGGGAGCTAAAACATATGAAGATCACAAGAAACCCCTTGTAGGCCTTGTGACCGCGGCCTCTCGTCGTTCGGAGCCAGACTGGGCCCGCGAGGTCGACGCCGGTGTGCTGAAACGGTCGGCTCGGGGCGACGCGTTCCTTTGGTAGGTCCCCCATCATCGGCTGTGGGGCAGCCGCCCGCCATCGCACGCATGGAGGACACCGGTGGATGTGGCGGCGCACCAGCTGTCGCGCCCGCGGGATCCAGAAGCGCTGCCGGATACTAGCCAGGGTGGCCTGAGTTCCTCCGTGCAGCGTACGTCGATGGCCGGCGTCGATCACCAGGTAGGTCAAGTGCGAGTCTGATGGTAAGATGATCGGGTGGCGCTGATCAACGTCGAGGAGCGAGTGTTTTAGGCGTCCTCCAACTCGAAGGATGTTCTCAGCGTCGATCATCGGGGCCAACTTCCTGAGTGGACTGCGACCCGGTAGCGGTCTTCCTGCACGGATGTCCCTCAGCTCAGCTCGGAAACTCAGGTTTTGAGTCACCCGGATCCAGCGGACTAGCGCGGCCTCCAGCTCCTCAGGGTCCAGCACCACGGCAGCGTGATCTCCGGCTGCAGCGCGGAGCCGGCATCGTCGCCAGCGCCACAACCAGGCTGATACGCGCAGCAGACGGCGAAGGCTAGAGAAGCGCAAGAGCTCTTCAGGCTCTCGCTCTTGAACGGCCGCTAGGCATCGAGTTGGCCGTCGCTCCGGTAAGCTATCCTCGTCGATGAATCCCGGATCAGTTGGCCAAGCAGTTTGGTTTTTTCGTAGATAGCGAGGGCCCTGCCACCATAGCGGATGCTCTAGGAGTTCCTTCGGCGACACCCCTCGAGAGGCGCAGTCGGCTGGATTCTCTCGACCCGGTACGTGACGCCAGGTGGCTTCCGGGGTCGCCCTCTGGATTTCGCTGACCCGGTTGGCTATGAAGGTGCTCCACTTTGCTGGATGTCCACGTACCCAGCCCAGCGCAACTGTTGAGTCGGTCCAGAGGTGCACCGCCGCAGGTCTCAGATCCAGGATGGCACGGATGTGTTCCGCGAGTTTGGCCACCAAGTGCGCGGCACAAAGCTCCAGGCGAGGGAGAGGGACTCGCTTCAGCGGTGCGACTTTCGTCCGCGCCGCGACTAGAGAGATGGTAGTTGTGTTGCCGCGGCTGGCGCGCAAGTAGATCACGGCGGCGTAGGCGAGCTCGGAGGCGTCCGAGAACCCGTGGAGCTCCAAGGTGCTCGCGGTGCCATCGTAGCCGAACCAGCGAGGAAGCCGGATGCCCTCGAGTAGCGGTAGTTCCTCCTCAAGTGTGGTCCAGGCGGCAGCCTCTCTCGCAGCTAACGGGACGTCCCAGTCTAGGTGCTGGAGCCATGCTGTTTGTACGAGGAGTTTCGCCCGTATGATGAGGGGGGCCAGCCAGCCCAGCGGGTCGAAGAGGCGAGCTGTGCGTGAAAGCACTGACCTCTTCGTTGGTGTGGTGGGCTGCGTTCGCTGGATGGAGAGCGCAAAGCTGTCGTCCGTCGGATTCCACCGAAGGCCCAGGACGGAGTGGTCGGCCGACGGCAGCTGGGCGTCGATGGTGGAATGCAGGCGGTGCTCGAGCGGGACGTCCTCCAGTAGCGCTTCGTGGCTTGCGGCCCACTTCCGCAGGGGAAAGCCGCCCGCCATGCAGAGCGCCGACACCTGACGTGCGAGTTGCTGATCCGCCATCAAGTCATCTGCACCGGTGAGTATATCGTCCATGTAAATATTTCGCCTCAACGTGTCGGCGGCTAGCGGGAACCTCGTTTCCTCGTCATCTGCAAGTTGTCGAAGCACACGTATGGCGAGGTACGGCGCGCTAGCCAACCCGTAGGTTACCGTATTAAGACGATACTCTAACTTTTCTTCTTCTCCCCACAGGATTCGTTGGAGGTCACGGTCGGCAGGGTGTACAGCGATTTGGCGGTACATTTTCTCCACGTCGGCGACGAACACGTAACGGTGGCGGCGCCAACGGGTTAGGATGTCCGCTAGTGCCGGTAGCAGATTCGGTCCGACGTGGAGAGAGGCGTTGAGTGACGAGCCGTCCATGGTGCGTGAGGAGCCGTTAAAGACCACCCGGATCTTGGCCTCCGGCCCGGGGCCTCGCAGGACGCCGTGATGTGGTAGATAGCAGACGGCGGCCCCCGGATTCGTCGTTGCAGCGCCGACCGGCGACATGTGTCCGAGCGCGAGGTACTCGCTCATGAAGACACGGTAGCGTTCACCGAATGCACTGTCGCGGGCGAACCGCCGCGTCATGACCTCCAAGAGACGAAACGCGGCGCGACGAGTGGAGGTCAAGTCAGGTAGTCCTGTGCGAACCGGAAGACGTACCTGATACCGCCCGTCCGCGAGTCTTACGTGCGTGCGTTGAAAATGCTCCTCGCATTCGGCCTCGTCGGCGGTCAGCGGTATCGGGGCGCGAGGGGGCTCTTCAGTCTCCCAGAATCGGCGCACCAGGTCACTGAGGTCGGCGACGGCGGAACACTGCAACGAGGTTACCGGAGTCATGGCGTGGTAGACACCTACGGATCCAAGCAGCACCCAGCCGAGACGGGTCTGCTGCGCGATCGGTTCCGTCGGACCTCCGCGGCGAAGGTCCGGCAAGACTAGACTGGAGTAAACTTCCGCTCCGAGAAGGAGCTCTACGGGATCCTGAAGATGGAACTCGGGATCTGCGAGCAGGAGCCCAGTAACGTGCGACCACGAGCGCGACTCGCCGTCCGAAGCGCCGCCGTAGATGGACAGTCGAGGCAGTACCAACGGCGACACCGCTAACGAAAAGTCGCCGGAACGCGAGAGTACCGACACGGTTACACGGCCACGAGAGCACCCCGTCTGGACGCCACCGACTCCGAAGATAGCCACTGATGAAGGTGTTCGCGGGAGCCGGAGTCGCTGCGCCAGCGACTCAGCAATCAGCGACGTCTCGGATCCCGGGTCGACGAGCGCGCGAACAACGTGGTGGGCTCCGACTCGATCGGTTACCAGGACGCGAGCGGTTGCGAGTAACACAGCACCGGACCCAGCGAGCGGGCGCTTTGCGACGTGTACGGTTGAGCTAGGCGCGACTTCAGGCAAGGCGACGACGGCGAATGCATCGTGCAAGCTGGTGTGATGTTTGCCGGAGCACCGTCCACATACCTTTGAAGACGAGCATTCCCCCAGGAGGTGGCGCCCGAGGCAGTTCCAGCAGCGCTGGTGAGTACCGACGATCTCCCGTTTTTCTTGCGCCGTCTTCTTCTTATAGATATCACAGTAAGCAATAAAATGGTCTTTCTTACATAGAGGACAGCTGCGGTTCGGGTCCGGTCCCTTGCTTCCCACGTGGCTGGCGCGGGTTGAGCGGTTGGGCTTCTCCGACCCCTTGGATGACGAATCTGGGCTGATGGAGTGGAGCACTTCCTGCGTCATCAATTGTTCCTGGAGGAACTCTCGCAGCTCGTCGTACGTGGGGGGCGCAGAAGATTTGCCCAGCGAGTTTTCCCACTCCCGCCTGGTTTTGCTGTCCAGGAGTTCGACCACCAGGTGAACAAAGAGGTCGGAGCAATTGCTGATCGGCCGACCTATACCCTCCAAGGCGCCGACGGTCGAAAGTACGCCGTGAAAGATCCGGCGGAGCCCACTGGCGGAGGGAGCTTTCATACGCGGCAACGAGGTGAAGGAGGCCAGGTAAGACCTTACCAAAAAGCGCGTGTTCTCAAAGTGAGAGCTCAACGTGTCCCAGGCGCGCTCGAAGTTGTCCTCCGTGGCGGGCAGGTTCCGGATCAGTTGCTCTGCATCACCCTTTACGCATGTTTTCAGGTAATGCAGTTGCTCGACCTTGGACAGCGATTTATCTCCGACCACGATGGAGCCGAACAAGTCGCGGAAAGAAGGCCAGTCCTCAAACTTCCCGGAAAACTGCGGCAGTTGAATCCGCGGCAAGGACTTGCGCGGCGTCGTGGCGCGCTCGGGTTCCGTCTGCTCGTTAAGCTTCTTCGCGAGCTCGGCAAGCTCTGCACGCTGATTGAGGTACGTTTGCTCCACCTCACTCGGAAAGTCTTCTTTAGTGTAGTCATGCTCCTTAATTTTTCTCCAGAACTCAGCTTGAAGCTGCTCGTGCTGCTCTTCGAATTTGTTCCACTTGTTATCCAGGAGACGCGTAGCAGCGTTGATGGTGTCCATCGACACCTTGGCAGACTTTATTTTCTTCAGGTTTTCGACGCAGCGCGATATGCGCCCGTGAACTTCGTGTTGAGCGTCTATTAACTGCTCCATCTCCATTGCAGGTCACTCTCGGCACTGGTCACCGGACACTCTCACTGCTGACGTTTGAACTCCCGGATACCGACGCTACGAATACGCGGAGGATCCGGCTCGAAGGACCAGAAAGATGAGCGGAATCTTTTATTTGTTCGGCGACCGAGTGTGCATTCGCGAGTGCTTGTGAGGATACGAAGTAGAAGATTTTTGAGACAGAACACTGTATTTTTTACAGAAATATATATACAAAAATTTACAAGAATTTACAAGATTTCTCAAGAATTTGCAAGAAGTGCAACAGGGCTAGAAATGCGCCTTGCACTTTTCAAGAGGATCGACCGTAAGAAGTTCGGTGCGAAAGCGGCGTTATAAATCTCGACCTTTATGCGTGAACGAACGAAAAGCGAGTGGTGAGAACGTGCGGAAATGTGCCGATGGTTTTGTCCTTCCGACCTTCGAGAGGGTTCCAACGATGATATCATCGAATTTTTGATATCGTTGCCATACGGACAAGGACTTTCTCGAGAGTCGTAGAACAAAGGCCCTCGGTTGTCAACGTGTTTATTTGCTCCCGAAACGGTTGAGCTTTTAACGTTCGAACGAGCGCGGTAGCGCGAGAGCGAGGCTCTCTCTTAACGCGCCGTGCGAAGGGCGTGTAAGCGCGCGATTGGCGCGTGGGCGCGTGGCGAGAATCGTCGCGCCAAATTCGAAGCGTGTCAGCTGCCGACAGCTGACTTGCACGCACCTTTTCTCTCACTCTTGCTTTCTCTCTCTCTCTCTCTCTCTCTCTCTTTCTCAACATCTATCAAAGAAGAAAGTCACACACAGTTCTTGAAAGTAATAATGAAATGGCAGAAGCAAGAAGAGTACTCAATGATGAACATTCAAATTGATGAACTACTAATATTCACATTAGCGTAAGTAAAATAAACCCGATTTAGAGATGTAATTACTGCAGTCTCACAACTCAATATTTAACCGGTTAAGTGGTAGGCTGTTTTCTAAATTTCGTGCCAAAAGTAGTAGACGACAATTGTTAACTAAAATACACTAAAATTTGTTTCTGGGGGTTTTTTGAGTTGCTGATTTCGAATCTGAAATCAATTTAAGATGGCAGACAAATCCAACATGGTAGACTAAAATTCTTAATTTTCTCGAATTTGGACTGAAAACTGTTTCGGGTTTTTGAGATCGCTGGTTACGAATTCAAGATGGCAGATTCAATATGGCGGTCAAATCCAACATGGTAGACAAAAAATTCTTAATTTTTTCGAATTTGGACTGAAAACTGTTTCGGGTTTTTCAGATCGCTGGTTACGAATCTGAAATCATATTTTGAAAATTCAAGATGACGGATGCAATATGGCGGTTAAAGATTAAAGTCTAGGTCACAGCCAATGTCACCATCGAATAATCTACTTTTGTCTTGGTCATTTTTCTGTGCGACGCCTACTTTCAAGGTATCAGGCCAACCTGTACTTGATCCTGCCTTGATCATCGCTCGACCTTCAGAGATCAAATTTTTAAAATGATCAAGGTCATATCTGAACGTAAAATTTTCCGCTCTATTCATTTCCGGGGTCAAAAATATGGCGTTCCATTTAAAAAAATCGATTTGACCTTCAAATGACCTTGAAGGTCAAGGCCAAAGTTACAGCCAAGGTCACCATCAGATAGCCAGGGATATTTCCTACAACTTTTATCTAGGCCATTTTTCAGTGCGACGCCTACTTTACAAGTTATTCAACCGGTCCGGGACTTTTTGAACACCCTGTATATAGCATTTAAATTGTCTGTGTCTTTTTGACGATTAATATTGTTGTTGAATTTTTTTTATGAGAAACATCTCAGCAATCTCTCTTTTCCTTCTATGTTTTTCAGTGTAAAATTTTTGGTTCCTTCCAATTAAAATCATGTCCGTATGTGGACCGATAATTGCTAATTACGCTGTGGTTGCTGGGATGTTTTTTAATGTCTTTGCAATGTTCATTTACCCGTGTAGCAAGTTGTCTTTTAGTTTGACCAGTATATGTCGCATCGCAATCATTACATTTAATCATATATACATCAGTTTTTTGATTAGCATCAATCTTGCCTTTACCTTTCCTAATTAAATTATTAAGTTTTTTTGGAATCGTATATATTGTTTCGAGGCCACATTTATTAAGTGTGATATTTAAATTTTCACTTAGGTTTTTTATGTAAGGTAAAGGCAAAACAGATGAAGTGTCTTCTATAAACGTTTCGGTCCTTTCTTTGGACCATTCTCAGTATATTAATTAATGTTAAAATTCAAGTGTTAGTGCCCGCTTTTCCATCATACATCTCCTAAGTCCTCCCAACAAGCGAGGACGGGATGCAGAACGAGGCGCGAACGTTTTGACCTCCGCAAATAAACAAACGATACTGACTGTTGTTAGACGGGCTTTATATAGGGTGTCAATTTGACTCAGCCGTGATATCACGGGAAATAGTAAAGATATCAAAACACGATTTGGGGAGAATATAGGATAGCAAGGGCGACATCAAATCGCAGTACAACTGTCAAGGGGTGAGTCACCTCCTACGCGTTCCCCACCCCAACTTTAAAATTTCAAACGGCACTACTTATTTACCTCAAATTAAAGGTCTCAATGAGTACTTTTCACCTTCGAAAGAAAATTTCAAATCGATCTATTTGTTTTCGAGTTATATCGGTTTGATTGAAAAGGTTGATATTCGTAAAGCTGTAAATGAGACGTTTTATTTAATTTTTGTATGGTCTTTTAAAGTATTGTGGTTATTAGTAAAGGAGTAAAAATAATCGTGACGGGAAAATTACAGGTTGTCCATTAATTTTTATAACAAAAATAGAAATCCATTTATTACAAATTTTTATATAATTAAATGTTCAAAATGGTGTCTATTATTTTGTAAACAATAATAGTCTGTTATTAAATTCCATGTTGACATTTTGAAACATTTAATTAAATAAAAAGTTTTAATAAATTTGAGAAGGAACCAGGAAAAGTTCTGTGTGGTGTGGTGGAGGAAAGAAAATTTGTCTCGAGAAAAGCGCACTTAGATTTCACTCAAAAAGTATCTTGGTTTATTTATAATTCTAAATCTAATTTTTATACTAATTGCGAGATAATAAGTACAAAAAGAAATAAAGTAACTCAAAATAATGTGAGGACGAGAAGAAAAGAAAGAAAATAAATGTCGTATAACACGTAGGTCCGTTGTCCTCAGAGAATTAAAACAAAATCACAATTAGAGTCTGGCAGGAAGAGAGATTACAGAATTAGACGAGATCTATCCGAGAGCGATAAGAGATTCCGATGAGAGAAAGATTGTTGGTAACCGAACCGATGACCCGCACTGTTATTTGTCCTTGATAATAATACTGTCCGTGTACAATCACCAAATGAGAAGTTTCCGACGCAAATTATTGATAATTAACGATAATTCCTGCTGAAAACCGCACCATTGATCGTACAATTGATCCGAACAAAGAACCGTTAATTAATTCGAGACATAGACACCTGCGAACTGCGACACTTGTTGCGAGATACTCACGGAATGATTGAGAATCTCAGGAAGGGCCGATATCGATGTAGGAGCGTGGAGAGGATCATGTGAGCGTGATTATTATTGGCTGATAGAGAGATTCGCGGTGAGGCTAGTGACATCGATAAAACAGGCACCGGGATTGGGTCAAGGCCGCGGAGAATAAGGAAGAAGGATGTGTGAGAGAAAATGAGAGAGAATGAATGAGTGAGAAGCCGTTTAGGAGGTTGAGTCGAAGGGACGAGATTTTCCAACATTCCGTTTGCCTTCGACAACAGCGTTGTAGAATTATGACGCGATGATGCTGATGGTGAGTTCGAGTCCATCGATGATTGCTCCGATGAAGATGATCGATCCGGTGCCATATGGAGAGCCGCCAATTTGGTGATAGGCCGCCTGAGTTCTGTAGTGGCCGTCTTGAGAGTGACGACTTTGCAATGCCCGTCAACGCCAGGATGAAGGGTCGTAATCCGAGCGAGTTGCCATTTTGATGGTGGAACCTCTCGTCCGTGAGAAGCGCGAGAGAGCCGACCTTGATTTGCGTTGAGGGATGATGTCACTTCGATATTGAGAGCTGCCGTTGAAGACATTCCGATGACCACCGTGACCAAAAGTGTTGTAATTGTTGCTGAATGAGCTGTCAACAAGATAGTTTTGAGAAGGGCACCGAGGAGAGAGATAGCTCCGGTATAGTTGGAGCTTCGCCGATGAGGAAGTGCCCGGGTATGAGGGCCGCCAGGTCTTCCGGGTCGTCTGAGAGAGGGCACAAAAGTCTTGAATTTGGAACTGCCTCGATTTGGATCAGAAGAGTTGTAAGTTCCTCATAGGTCAAGACAGTCTCGCTGATAGTCCGTCTCAAGTGATGCTTGACGGATTTTACTACAGCCTCCCATTTATCGCCGAAATGAGGAGCCGCCGGACGATTAAAGAACCAAGTGGTGTCATTGGTCAGCAACTGAAATAGCTCCGAGAATTTTTTGAATTCTGATGTGAATGGCCTAAGAGATGCATCTGTCCCGAGAAAGTTGATTCCACAGTTGCTAAAAAGATTTTGGCAGATGTCTCGCCGCCCCGTCAACCGCCCCGTCAATAAGCTGCGATGAACCTTTCTGTTGAGTAATCTCCAGATGAATCGCCAAAGTTGAGAAGCAAACAAAGATTGCTAATTAGTCCTTGTGACACTTAGCCCCTCGTCCTCGCCAAGTTTTGAGAGTGATAGGGCTGGCGTAATCAATCCCAGTATTGAGAAACGGACGAGATGGCCACATGGTATTTCAGCAAGTTCTAGAGTCTGTTAAATAGCTGATGAGACGAGAGAGTAGAACCGCCGCCGTGAGTTCCAGCCGAGGAATGGTGAGTCATTTGAGAGATGCTACCTTAGTTTTAGCGCACACAAGGGTGATTGGCTCCGCCTGGTGACAGGTGACCTTGATGTAAACCGCCGCCGTCAATTGCAAGTTGAGAAGCGTCCGAAAATCCATATAGCTCGACCGTAGATGACGAAGTGAGATCCACCGAGGAATGGTGATGTAAGACAGATCGGACAACTCTTCACGGAATTGAGTCCATTGATGTCTGAGTTGAGGAGAGAGGGAGTCCCAGTTTTCTCAAGCCACAGTTCTTGAAGAAGCATTTGGCTCTGATGATTACCGGAGATAAGAAGCCCAGAGGATCAAAGAGTTGAGCTATTACTGAAAGTATTGTCCGTTTGGTAATGGTGGACCGTGAGGAGACCTTGATAGAGGAGATAAGACGATTCGATTGTGGTTGCCAAGTGAGTCCCAAGATTTTGCCATAAGTTTTCAAAGATGTGCGACTCCGTTGAGGTGGTGTCCGGAGACAGTCTTGAGTAGGATGATTACTTTGCCATTTTGCAAGAAGAAAGCCGCCCGCCTTGCAGAGATCCACCAACTGAAAAGCTGTGGATGTTAATTCCTTGAGGTCTGCGCCACCGCAGATGTCCACGTATCTGCCTTTAGTGAGGTGAGCGACTACAGGATAGTTTATGCCTTTATCTTCCACTAGTTGCAAAGGAACTCGTACAGCCAAGAAGGGAGCTGGTCTAGTATCGTAAGTAACCGCAGTGAGTTGATACAAGATGATGTTGAGCTGATCCTCGACCCAGAGAATCCGTTGAAGATCTCAGTTGTCAGGAACGTTGATTTGTCGATACATCTTGGTGATATCAGTGGTGAAGATGTACCGGTGCCGTCTAACCCAGAGAAGAACGTCTGAGATATTCAATTGAAGTTTTGCGCCCGTGTGCACAATGTCGTTGAGAGAAGAATCTGTACTGGTGAGGCTGGAGCCATTAAACACAACTCTTAATTTTGTGGTGATGCTATCTTCCCTGAGGACTCCATGATGTAGTAGATAATTGTAAGGTTCGCTTTTTTCGACGCTGCGGATCAGGCTCGCCAGTGCCAGGATTCGAGAGAAGGGGGAAACTTAAACTCGCTTTCCTTTTTGATTACAATTATTCTTTATTGTAAACTTCCTTAGTATTACACAGAAGGCAAGCCAGCAAAAGGCTGCCAAGCGGTGGACACAAGTAGTGACCTTATCTCTACGCGGAATATATACAAGCGGGCCGCTGCTGAGCAGCAGGCAAGCAGTAAACTTATGACTACGCGGAACATACACAAGCGAGAGGTTAACAGTGTGATTATAATCACGCGGAGTATATACAAACCAGACGTGGCGGGGCGGTGGACAAGCAGTGAATTACGTGGAATATGTACAAGCGAAAAGCTGCGCAGAATGCAAACAAGAGGCTGCCGAGCAGCGGACAAGCCGTGAACTTATAACTATGCGAGATATACATATACAAGCAAGAAGCCGAACCAGCGGCCGGGTACGTCCGGCGGTACAGCGAGGACGCCTGCTGCCTGGTTTAATGGAATCGGAGAAGCGGTGCCAGCAACCGAATACGCTCGGCGTCACAGCGAATACGCCCGCTGCCTGGTTTTTGGAAGACGGAGTCAGGGAAACGGAGTAGGTCTCGGATCCGGAGTCACTGGAGTCGGAATCGGGACTGGTGCCGGAGCGCTCGCCGGCGCGCCTTATATACCCGGCAGCACGTGGTGGGGCGGGCCTCTCCAGTGGGCGCTACACTGGTGTCGGCGTTTACGGGCGCCATAGGCGCCAAGCCTCGTTTTTCGGGCGAATGGTCGGCCCGAGAGGCTGCTAGTAAGGAGGCACATCGTGCCTCGTTACATAATAAACCGGAAATGGGTCTGGAGCGGAGGGAGGAACCCTGACCATGTGCTGAAGCTCTTCATACTCAGAAATGAATGAGGAGTGAAGAGTGTGGTATGCTTTGTCCGTTGAGGGCGCCGTAGGATGCGTCGCAGACAACATTGAGCGGTTAACCTTGAATCACCGAGTTGACTCGCTGACGATTTGAGTGGGAGCCATACGACGTAGCGCCCAGAGCTGTCTCGTGTATGAGTGGCCGTGAAATGAGCCTCGCACTCCGCTTTTTCCAGACTGGTGGTTGATGAGGGAATCTCTTCTTGAATGCAGAATTTAGTGAGAAAATCGTGGAGATTGTGATCCACTGAGACTTGATGAGAAAGGTTGACTGAGGTCGTTGAAGCTGAGGTTGGGCCGAGAACAATCCAGCGGAAAGCATTACGCTGAGCGATAGGCTCATACTCAGACCCCTTCATTATGTCCGATTCAATGAGAAGTCCATATGAGTTTGCGCCGAGGATTATGTCTATATGACCAGATATGAGAAAGTCTGGATCCGTCAACTGAAGTCCTTGAAGATGAAGCCCTTTGTTACGCTGTCGCAAAGGAGGGAAGCGACGTTGTCAACTTTGTGAGGATGTAGGCCGTGATACCGATGGAATTGCGAAGAGTGAATTGAATGCAGTGTTAGAAAGACCGCACCTCGAGTTCGTTCCGAGTGAGATCCACTAATGCCGACGATGGGAATGGAGGCGTGCCGACGAGAGATCGAAAGTTATTTGACCAGCTGCCTTGAGACAAAGGTGAGTTCCGACCCTGGATTGATGAGCATCCGAACCGAGTGAGAGGCGCCACAAATGATCTGATGATAGGTCGGCTTGTAGCGAGCAGTACCGCCGGGCGGATGATGATTGGAGCTTGCAACTGCTGAGTGGCCGCCTGCGTGAGTCAATCTGAAGCCGATGATGTGATGCTTTTTTTCGGTGAGGCCGGAACTGATGTCTGCGTCGCCGTAGTTGTTGGAGTTGGTTTACCTTCCATAGGGGTTGAGATGTGCCTGGGACCCTCCATGTGAATCATGGTGTGATACTTGTTTCCGGACTTTCGACACCTCTTTTTGTTTTGACAAGCGACCGCGTTATGCCTACCTAAGCAATTGAAGTAGAGCCGCCGTTCGATCACTATATTTCTCTGAAGATGAGCAGACATCTTCCTGAAACGAGGATAAGTTACAATGAGGTTCTGCACACAGCATGATCCGGATGATTCAGAGGTCCCCGAAGAAGATGAGGTAGCAACATGAGCAGTGAAAAAGATTTACTGAGCGGTTTGGGAGCCGGAACCGCTGACTTATCTGATGTTGAAGAGCCTGACGTACCAAGCTCCATGCTCTCCAGAGCACGAGCGCGGCCGGTGAGGAAGTTCCGAATGTCCTGATATAATGGAGGATCTGTTGTTGAGCCTAACTTGACTTCCCATGCTTCCCGAGTGCTTGAGTCGAGCCGTTGCGCAATGAGATGGACTAAGAGGTGGTCCCAATAATGTATCGACGCTCCGAGAGACTGCAACGCGTTGAGAACCTCCGTCGTGGTGTTGAGAATAGCGTTAATTTCTTTAGACAACCGTTCTGAGAATGTCTTAATGCGGAACAACCTTTCAACCTGATCAGAAATGAGAAGCCGCTTATTTTCATACCGATTAACGAGAAGATCCCAAGCTGATGCGGACGAGTCCTCAGAAACTGGTAAATTGGAAATCAACTGCGCCGCTTTGCCCATGAGATTGGTCTGGAGATAGTGCATTTTTTCCACATTCGAGAGGTTTGCATTCCGTCCGACCAAGAAGGAGAAGACAGCATGGAAGGGCCTCCAAGCTGAGAAGTCACCCGAAAATTGTGGAAGAATGATTCCGGGAGATTACAGCGAGCCGACGCTTGCCCAGTAGTTGAGAGATTGGCGAGTTGAGAGCTCGAGAGAGGATTGGCCTTTTCCTTTTCCTCAATCTGGATGATGAGCAATGCCATTGCGTCAGCATAGTACCGTAGACACTGATCGTAGGTCCCTTTCTTGAAGTAATCATGTTCCAAGAGAGCTCAGTTTTTGATTTTGCGATCCGTTCGTGACTTGCCTCGAATTTTTGCCAATTACTATCGATGAGGTCGAGCTTTACTTTGAGCACCTGCAGTTGGAGAGTTGAGAACGTCGGCCCCTTGCATTAAAGAGTTACCGACCTGATGTATGTATACCGGTTCATTTGAAGAGATATTTTTGCCTCGAGATTCGACATGATGAGTGATGATCGCCGTTACCGAAGAGAACACCATTTGAATTAATTCACTGAAGAGAGAGAGAGAGTCCGATAAGAGATGATAATATCCGAAGAGTGCGAGAGAGAGGTCCGTATAACGCGCACGAGAGTCACAATGTCCGCGTGAGAGAGAAGGCACTAAAGATTATAGCGACCGATTGCCGTATTCACGAACTGACCGCGGACCGTCGAGATTACGAACCACCGCGCAGGATTACAGTAGGAGCGAGAGAGAACGCACTATGCGCGGCGATGACTGCTTGCCGAACACACGAGTCTGTCCGAGCGTCCCGAACGCATACGATTTGCTGAGCGAGACGGAAGACGGAGCGAGAGAGAAGGCACTAGGCACCGTATCGTTCTCGAACGCTGGCCGGTAACCACGTGGCACTCACACAAAGGATGTCTTCACGCACAATGAGATAATGTCCGACACCGCACTGCACACACCGATTCGGCTCGAAGGACTATAAAATGTTTGAGAAGGAACCGGAGAAAGTTCTGGTGTCGGTGTGGTGGAGGAAAGAAAATTTGTCTGGAGAAAAGCGCACTTAGATTTCACTCAAAAAAAATATCTTGGTTTATTAATAATTCTAAATTTAATTCTTATACTAATTTCGAGGTAATAAGTACAAAAAAAGGAAACAAAGTAACTCAAAATAATGTGAGGAGGACAAGGAGAAAAGAAAAAAAATAAATGTCATAACATAGGTTCGCTGTCTTCAGAGAATTAAAACAAAATCACAATTAGAGTCTGGCAGGAAGAGAGATCACAGAATTAGACGAGATCATTCCGAGGGCGATAGAGATTCCGATGAGACGCAAAATAAATTCGAATGGCTCCTCGCCAAGAAGAAAAAATCACTAAAAGCCGAATTCAACCGGTAAAATATATTGCTATACTATTGTCATACTATTGTTCCGTACCATCAAATCCGCAAGTAGTGGCGTCTCCGCATGCGAGTACGGATAATGGCAACATTTCTCAGGGCTGTGAGAATTCAAACATGAAATTCTCTTTGAATCTTTCCCCTTCAACACTCACCCGCTTCCTCCTCTTTCAACATTTTCCTTAACCTACATTTCTTCCAAAACTCAGCTTCCTCTGTCTTAGACATAAAGCACAAATGGTTTGTGAACTTGTCTTCTACTTACATTTGTAACGTGCCTCTTTTCGAGCACGGCTCGTATACGCTCAGACGGGATCAGGGCTCGGAAAGGGCTACGAGACAATTAATACGGAAGTTCATTAAAGATGTGATTTATTATTCTAATGTGTTTGCATGTACAGTGTGATTAAATTATGTGTGTGTGTATATATAAAGGTACAGTGTGTTAACAGTATATGCGTGTAGGTAGTATTGCGTGTATGCGTGTATGTAGTATTGCGGTGTATGTGTGTGTATGTAGTATTGCGGTGTATGTGTGTACAATGTGTGTTCGTGAGCGTGGTAGCGAACGTAATGCGTTATGCGTTTTAAACATACGGGCCGGATCAGATCGAGCGGTGAAGCCTTTATTTAATTATCCGATTGTACATTAATGCGGTCGACTTTTCGTGATTTAAAGTTCTCGGAAATTGAGCGACGGGTCGGTTTGTTGTCGTCGTGTTTTTTGTATGTTCCTCGGCTCTTCAAATGCCGAGTGCGCGAGTTTTATACGCGTGAGCGTAGGCGCGGGGCGTGCGGGCACGCGGGAGCGCGAGAGCGCTAGGCGTGAGAGCGCGTGACGCGAGAGCGCGGCGCGAGAGAGAGCGCGCGCTTATTATAATCGCGGTGATATCTGCTTCGATTCTTATGGATTGCAGGACGGGATTATTGCATATATGGATGCAACGATTAGACGGGAACGCCCGTCAGCGGCAGGTGATTTCCTACCGGTAGAATCTTGTTGTTGCGTGGCTTGAGAGGATCGTTTTGAATATGCTGAAAACTCTCAGCGGAGACCGGGTGCGCCCGAGCTTGAGTATTTGGTAGGAGATTTGTTTAGGAGGCTTCTTTAAGAAATGCCGAAAGCTCTCGGCGGAGGCTGGGTGCGCCCAACCCCGTTTCCGCTTTCCTTGGAGAAGCTGTCTGGATTGGGAGCTCTGGTTCAGGCGCCGTACAGGCTCTGATCGGAGCAGGAACTGGAGTGACTCTCCTTGTGTCGGGCCGGTCTTTTTATCCGGGAAATCCGCCCGTTCGGTTAATTCCGGCGCTAATCGTCGGGCCCGATTGTTTCGGTTAATGTTTATAATTATTCCCGAACAAATTCGGCGGCGTTCGGGCGGCCTCGGCGGTGGTGCTGCAGGGACCGTCGTTCGGCGCTTTCCGTCGTAATTCGGCGGGACTCGGAAGCGTCGAGACAACGGCCCTGGATTTGGATGTGTAGCGGCCGTATAACGGCCCGTTTCGGTCGCGATATCTGAGAGAATAAAAAAAGGCGCATAGCGCCGCTGCATTTGCCCGGCTGGTGTTCGCCGGGCGGCAGCCTTCCGGCGGATCGACGGCCGGGTAATGATCACGGGGGGTGGATCGTTACATCACCCCCCTTGGTTTATAGTGGCTGAATTTGAGCCACATGACTTACGATATCTTTCGGCGATATCGTAACTGGCCGGTACGGGAAAATCGTAGCACCCAGCGGCCTTGCGGAGTACGCGCTTTGTTCTTCCGTGCCACATGTACCGCAAAATGCGGCACCTCCACGATGACGCCTGGCTCAACCTGTACCCGTATTGGTGGCAGTGACAGCGGTCCTGTAGGCATCAATAATGGTGGAGGCTATTCGGCTGGTGCGATATCGGCTGGTTTCGTCGGCGTTGCTTTCGGCCGTCGTTTCGGCGGCGGCGGTGGCGTCTGCAACAGCATCTCGAGTTTTCTCCGATTCACGTGGTCCGATCGTTGGACCACTGTGCCAACCCTCGGTGGCCGTGGTGGCGGTGGTGGCTGCGGGGCCGGATTTGGTGGCGGGTTCGAGGTCCTAGGCGATTTCTCCAATACCTCGGCTTAATATTCGGGATCGCCGAGCAACTCGTTTATCGAGCTAATGATCTCGTTCATCGATGCCATTATTGGTTCGAATGATCGGGCTTCGGTTTGTTAGTTGTCGCCGTCCTCGTTGTTTGGTTCATCGGTGGGTAGGGGAAGTTCGCCCTCGTCCTTGTCGTGGATATTTTTGTTTTCGGTCGGCGTTTTGTTTGCGTCTTTTAGATCTTGTACGTGTATATGCCGATACCATTTTCCCCGCCGACTCCGAAGATCGACGATCACCGGCGAAATTATCCGACGTACTTCGAGCGGTCCGATGTATTTAGGAGCGAGTTTTCCATTAAAACTTTAGGCTCGGCTGGACAGCGGTTGATCTTTTTTCCATACCTAGGTGCCTACTTCCGGTCTCCAATTCCTTCGTCGAAGATTATAATATCTTTCTTGGCGTTGGAACGCGCGAGCTAGGTTTATGCGTACAAGCTCGTACGCCTCCAAGCGGCTCCGAATGACGTCGGGTTCCTCGGCGGGCCCGGTCGGCGGGGAGGCGGGGCTCGGGGTGGCGAGTTTGCGGCCGTGATTCAGGAACGCCGGCGTATACCCTGTCGCGTCGTGGGTTGCGGTGTTATAGGCGTATTGGAAGGCCGGAATCGTCTCGTCCCAGCTGCGGTGATCTTGCTCAACGTATTGGGAGATCATCGTCTTAATCGTCCGGTTCGTCCGCTCGACGGGATTGCAGTGCGGGGCGTAGGCTGGTGCATGCACGTGTCGTATACCGAAGTTCTTTAGTCGGCTTTTGAATTCGTTGGACGTGAACTGCGTCCCGTTGTCCGATAAGACTGAGTCCGGGCGGCCGTGTCGTAGTATGACCTTTTCGGTGATTGCCTTGGTCACGGCCTTCGCAGTCGCTTGTCGTAAGGGTTTGAGTTCGACCCATTTTGAAAATCGGTCTTGCGCGACCAATAGACAACTGTCCTTGCCGTGACCTCGATAATGGTCCAACTAGGTCGATGGTTGTTTGTTCCCATGGCCTGGTGACGGCGGTAGCGTGTAGTGCGCCGGCCGGTGGCCGTTGATTGGCCTTGTGTGCTTGACAATTTGTGCAGTTCCGCACATAGGCCGCTATCTCTCGGAACATCCCGGGCCAGTAATACCGCTCGGCTACGCGGGCGATGGTCTTGGCGATCCCGAGGTGGCCCGCGGTTGGCTCGTCGTGGTGCTGTTGCATGAGTCCATGTCGCTGTTCTTTCGGGATGCAGATCTTCCATTGCTCGTCCGTCGGAGTTTCTTTAAAATTCAAACTGTGCAGAATGTGTCGTTGTAGCTTTCCATTTTCCAGACGGAAGTCCGGGTGGCTGCCTGGTTCCCGGGCGACGGCTTCATAAAGGCGGCGGTACCAGCGGCAGTGAGTGGCTTTGGCGGCGCAAATCTCTGGTTGTCGCGATAACGCATCGGCGATCCGGTTCAGCGTGCCGCGACGATATTTGATATCTAAGTCGCATTGCTGTATCTCGAAGAGCCAACGTGCCAGTCGTCCCGTGGGACTTTTCAGTTTTTGTAGCCATTTCAGCGATTGGTGATCGGTGATTACTGTAAAGGCGTATCCCTCCAAGTACCCTTTCATGCGGCGGATCCCCCAGACTACGGCGAGGCACTCCAATTCGGTCGCGCTGTAGTTTTTCTATGCCCCGTTCAGGGTGCGGCTCGCGTACGCAAAGGCGACTTGTTCGCCCTCTTCGAAATATTGTGTGAGGACCGCTCCGAGGCCGCTGGCGCTGGCGTCGATCTGCAAGAAGAACCGGCGCGAGAAGTCGGGGCACGCGAGGACGGGCGCGGACATAAAGGTGTCCTTGAGGGCTCGGAACGCGGTGTCTTCGTCAGGCCCCCAGGCCCAGCGGGCGTTCTTCTTTGTGAGTCGCGTCAAGGGCGCCGCGAGGGTTGAGAAGTTTGCTATGAACCGCCGGTACCATGATGCCATTCCGAGAAATTGCCGCACTTGCTTGACGGAGCACGGCTTCGGCCAGTTGGCGACCGCGCTGACTTTCTCCAAATCGGTGCCTATACCGTTTTGGTCGACGACGTGCCCGAGATACTTGAGTCGGTCGACGCAGAAATGACACTTCTCGGGGTTTAGTCGTAGGCGCGCGGCGCGCAATTGTTGGAAGACTTCGCGTAGTAGCCGTAGATGGCGTCGAAGGTGCGGCTGATGACTATAATGTCATCGAGGTACACAAAAACGTGAGGCTCGAGCGCAGGTCCGATGACGGCGTCTAGTAGTCGTTGGAATGTGGCTGGCGCGGAATGTAGTCTGAACGGCATGACTTTAAATTGAAACAGTCCTCGCCCCGGAATGGTAAATGCGGTTATAGGGCGACTTTCGGGGGCCATAGGGCATCTGCCAATAACCGCTCTTGAGATCTAATGTGGTTAAATAGCGTGCTCCGCGCAGTTTGTCCAAGGTGGCGGTTACTTGCGGTAACGGGTAGGCGTCCTTTTCCATGACTTCGTTTACTTTCCGGAAGTTGATGCAGAACTGGAACTTGCCGTCTTTCTTTTTCACCACAACGACGGGCGAGCTCCATGCGCTATGCGACGGCTCGATGACCCCGGCGGCTTCCATTTCTTCGACCTCGCGGTCGATCACCGCTTGCATGGCCGGGTTCCGGGGTCTGTATCGTTGTTTAATCGGACGTGCGTCGATCAACCGGATCTGATGTTCGGTTTGGTCGGTGGGGCCGGTTACTTCGTTGAATTTCGGTAGTTCGTCGTCCAGGAATTTACGGAGCTGTCGTTCCTCCTCCGGTGTCCCTGCAGTCAGTCCGTTGGTGCTTTCGCATTTTGGCGAGGCGGATTTCGATCGGCCGCTCGGTGGTGGAGGGATCCGGATCCCGGTGTGAGCTTACAGGTCGGCCCCGATCAGGACCGGACTCTCTAAGGACGGCAAAATAGAGAAGGTATGATAATACGTGCGGCCGCTTATCTGTAGCGGCAGAGTGACCGTGCCAGGGATCGGTGTCGGATTGCCGTCGGCTAATTGTACTTGGCTCTCGGTCTCATTAATGCCGTAACCTCGTTGTTGTACGTACGTGACGGTTGCTTGATTTACAAAAGATATCTCGGATCCGGTGTCAAGCAGTGCGTGGCACTGATATTGGTAGATCCGGACTTTTAGGTGTGGACGCGGCGTGAAAATTATGCGGATCCCGGGCTTGGTTCGTCGGCCGCGGTGGTCCCGGTCCGTTCGGCGTTTCCCGCTGGCGGGTGACATTGGCGGGTAAGCACGCCGTCTTTCCCGCATTGCGAGGAGAATTTCTTTTGCGGCCGTTTGCAATCAAAACGGGTGTGTCCCCGTTGTTTGCACCGCCAGCAGCATTCGGAGCGGTTGTATGCACTGGCGAAGGTGGTGGTCGGCGTGATGGCACGGTCGGTCTTTTTTAAGTCTTGCCACTGCTGCTCGATATCCTCGAATTCCGCCACGCGGGCCTGTAATTCGGCGAGGTTGGTACCGTCGTCATAATGCACGTATATCTTGTATTCGGGGTGCATGTTTTCATAAACCCGGTCTAGTTGCTCGTCGCGGGAGTAGTTGCCGGCGCGGCGCATCAGCGTCAGGATTTCCGTCGCGTACTTGGCGAATTTTTCATTTGCTTTCTGGCGTCTGTCGGCGATTTCACGATGAAGGGCGGCTTGGTACCGTCGAGGTAAGAACTGTGACCGGAACACTTTCTCAAAGTCGGCCCAGGTTGTCCAGTCGTAACGGGCATTCCGGTACCACAGTAAAGTTTCCCCGCGGAGTAGTTCGGGTAAGCCTTTAAGAAGTTGATCTCCCGAGAAACCGTACGCGGTGGTTAGTTCGTCTATCCTTTCCAGAAATGCGATCGGGTCTCGGCCGTCAAAATGGCAACCTCATTTTCGTATCTGGTTTATGACCTTGGCGTCATCCCCTGGTGAACTGGCCGGTGGTCGGGTCGGAGGCACTGGAATCGACAGCGTAAGAGGCGTGCGCGGTGCTTCCCGTGCGTCGAGGAATGTGTCAGTGCTGATGCCGGCGACGGTGACAGATTCGATATCCGTATCTTCCTCAGGGTGTCGGTCGAAATAATCTCGCACGCGCCGCCGAATATCTTCAAGCGTGCCGGAAGCGTCGAGTCCGCGTTTCAGCGCGAAGTCCGCGAGCTCGCTTTTTGATGCGAGTTGCATCACCGATCGCATCTTCATTGTAATGCGCACACAAAAGAGCAAACTTGTTAATTGTCTCGTACGGTCAGGCCAAGAACGGTCCTTGTTCGGGCGCCAATGTAACGTGCCTCTTTTCGAGCACGGCTTGTATACGCTCAGACGGGATCAGGGCTCGGAAAGGGCTACGAGACAATTAATACGGAAGTTTATTAAAGATGTGATTTATTATTCTAATGTGTTTGCATGTACAGTGTGATTAAATTATGTGTGTGTGTGTATATATAAAGGTACAGTGTGTTAACAGTATATGCGTGTAGGTAGTATTGCGTGTATGCGTGTATGTAGTATTGCGGTGTATGTGTGTATGTAGTATTGCGGTGTATGTGTGTACAATGTGTGTTCGTGAGCGTGGTAGCAAACGTAATGCGTTATGCGTTTTAAACATACGGGCCGGATCGGATCGAGCGGTGAAGCCTTTATTTAATTATCCGATCGTACATTAATGCGGTCGAATTTTCGTGATTTAAAGTTTTCGGAAATTGAGCGACGGGTCGGTTTGTTGTCGTGTTTTTTGTATGTTTCTCGGCTTTTCAAATGCCGAGTGCGCGAGTTTTATACGCGTGAGCGTAGGCCCGGGGCGTGCGGGCACGCGGGAGCGCGAGAGCGCTAGGCGTGAGAGAGCGTGACCCGAGAGAGCGTGACGCGAGAGCGCGGGGCGCAAGAGAGTGCGGCGCGAGAGAGAGAGCGCGCGCTTATTATAATCGCGGTGATATCTGCTTTGATTCTTATGGACTGCAGGATGGGATTATTGCATATATGGATGCAACGATTAGACGGGAACGCCCGTCAGCGGCAGGTGATTTTCTACCGGTAGAATCTCGTCGTTGCGTGGCTTGAGAGGATCGTTTTGAATATGTTGAAAACTTTCAGCGGAGATTGGGTGCGCCCGACCTCGACTATTCGGTAGGAGATTTGTTTAGGAGGCTTCTTTAAGAAATGCCGAAAGCTCTCGGCGGAGGCTGGGTGCGCCCAACCCCGTTTTCACTTTTCTTGGAGAAGCTGTCTGGATTCGGAGCTCTGGTTCAGGCGCCGTACAGGCTCTGATCGGAGCAGGAACTGGAGTGACTCCTTGTGTCGGGCCGGTCTTTTTATCCGGGAAATCCGCCCGTTCGGTTAATTCCGGCGCTAATCGTCGGGCCCGATTTTTCCGGTTAATGTTTATAATTATTCCCGAACAAATTCGGCGGCGTTTGGGCGGCCTCGGCGGTGGTGCGGCAGGGACCGTCGCTCGGCGCTTTCCGTCGTAATTCGGCGGGACTCGGAAGCGTCGAGACAACGGCTTTGGATTTGGATGTATAGCGGCCATATAACGGCCCGTTTCAATCGCGATATCTGAGAGAATAAAAAAGGGCGCATAGCGCCGCTGCATTTGCCCGGCTGGTGTTCGCCGCGCGGCAGCCTTCCGGCGGATCGACGGCCGGGTAATGATCACGGGGGGGTGGATCGTTACACATTTCATTGGAAGGTCTGCCTTAAGGTCTGCTTCAACTGGGCGAGAATATCTGTCTACCTTTTAAGAATAAAGACAAAATTATTACTGAATTTTTGAAGAACACGGAACACAGCACCGAAAAGTTTCCTACTATCATGCATCCAACAGTTAGAAGCAGAGCCTTTCCGATCATTAAAAAACTAACTGACTTCTCTTTAGGCATATCAATCACCAATCATGATTTAATCAGAGCTGCTTCCTTAACTAACAGATTCATATCTGAAAATCCAAACATAATTTTTACTAGAGCGGTCAAGGCTAACGTCACCGTTTTGCTTGACAAGACAACTTATTTACAAAAAATGAAAACTCTTCTGGACGACACGAACATCTACTCAGTCGTTAAAAAGGATTCTACGAGAAAAATGAGTACCGGTATTTATGACATTTTCACAAGATGGAAAAAATTAAATTATATTAACAACGGAACATATATACGTCTCAATTGTACTGATGGCCTTTTACCTAGAGTTTATGTGCTGCTAAAGATTCATAAACCGGGCTGCTTTCTGCGCATTATTGTATCTTCAGTGAACAGCTCGTTACACTCCCTCGCGTCCTTCCTTCATATTATTTACAACCCAATTTCCAGGGCTCACAGTCAACAACAGTCTTAAATTGGTTGACAAACTCACAGGACTATACATAAATGATAATTACAAATTAATTTCTTTGAATGTGTGGTCTCACATATAACAAACTTCCTTATAGAATTAGCAATGGAAAGCATCCTTGGGAGATGGGGCTGTACAAGTAAAAATTGTTCGATTTCGCGAGATGAATTTTTATGTGCAGTCCGTTTCGTCCTGAACTCCACATTTTTCTCTTTCAATAATATACACTATCAACAAATCTTTGGCACACCCATGGGCTCTCCGTTTTCACCAATTGTTTTCGATATCACACTACAAGATTTGGAGAGTAAGGTGATTGAGGAGTGACACCTGTTTGACCACGTTGATATTAACCACGGTTCCAATTGACCACGGTACCAATTGACCACGTTGAGATTGACTACGTTGCGATTGACCACGTTGCGATTGACCACATTGCGATTGACCACACTGCAAATGATCACGTTGATATTGACTACAGTCCTGATTGACTATGGTCCCGATTGACTACGTTGATATTGACCACGGTCCCGATTAACCACGTTGATATTGACCACGGTTCTGATTGATTACAGTCTCGATCGGACACAATTTCTATCAACGAGGTGAAATAAACTTTGCTTCATGCGGAAAGTTGCATGCCTATGTGTATTTGTACAATTATTGACCTTGTTACATACTGAAAGCACCGGTCGATATGGTGGATCGCACAGACCCATGTGGAACTGTAGTTAATCAGGACCGTGGACAATCGGGATCGTGGTCAATCGGGATCGTGGTCAATCGAAATCGTGGTCAATCGGGACCGTGGTCAATATCAATGTGGTCAATCGGGACAGTGGTCAATATCAAGGTGGTCAATCGGGACCGTGATCAACGTGGTCAATCACAACGTGGTCAATCTCAACGTGGTTGATCGGGATCGTGGTCGGTATCAACGTGGTCAAACGGGACGCTCCCGTGATTAACTCTCCAATTCAATATACAATTTTATTTTCGACACATGCATGACGTTGCGTTGGCGGTTCCGTCTTTCATGTTGGAATTTACACTCAATTTTTTCAACTCCGTTTATCCAAAATTACAGTTTACATTGGAGGAGGGCATCGACAACTGTTTAAATTTTCTAGACGTTATTATTGTTATCAATGATGGTTTCATCGAATTCGATTGTTATCATAAACTTACTTCTTCGGGTAGATATCTCAATTATGAGTCTAAACATCCTCTCTGCCATAAAGAGCCATCATAAAAATTGATAGAGCAGTCTTGTCCCATCCAAGGTTTCAAGAAAATAATCTCGAACTTGTGATAAAAACTTCACTGGACAACGGTTACCCATTACCGTTCATATTTCAAACCATTCACTCTAGATTGAAAACACCATTCAACAATAAGAATAATGTGTAACAATCCCCCCGCTGTTCGTTACCCGGCCGTCGATCCGCCGGAAGGCTGCCGCCCGGCGATCACCAGCCGGGCAAAAGACAGCGGCGCGATGCGCCCTTTTTTAAATCTTTATATTAACAACGGATTCGGGGCCGTTACACGGCTGCCGGCGCCCGTATACAGGGCCGTCGTTCGACTTTCCGAATCCGCGCCGAATTCCGACGGAAAGCGCCGAGCGACGGTTCCTTCCGCACCGCCGCCGGGGCCGACCGAGCGCCGCCGAATCCGTCCGAAATAATTACTGGCCTTAGCGAGAATAATCGGACCCCGCGATTAATGCCGAAATTACTCAAACGGGTAATTTTCGGCGTATAAATCGAGCGGTCCGACCGCTAGAAAGACACTTTAGTTCCAGATCCGACTAGAGTCAGTACGGCGCCTAGACCAGATCCAGAACAGCTTTTCCAAAGAGGGCGAAAACGGGGTTGGGCGCACCAAGCCTCCGCCGAGAGTTTTCAGCATCTATTAAGGAAGATCCTTACAAACCGAATACCGAATTTACGGGAGAAGCCTTCATTTGCGCACAGTACAATTGCACACGTTGCAATTGCCCACCGTGCTATTAGACACATGAAGTTGCGCACAGTTCTTTTACACAGTTTATTTAACTAAATAATTAGAATAATAAGGTAAAAATACACACAACACGGGGGGGTGCAAGGGGGGCCTTTGGCCCCCCTTTCCGCACCCACCCCGTCGGTAGGGGTGCCTTAAGAACGTGTGCGCAAAAGAACTGTGGGCAAATGAACTGTGCGCAAAAGAACTGTGCGCAAAAGAACTGTTCGCAACTTTATGTGTCTAATAGCACGGTGGGCAATTGCAACGTGTCCAATTGTACTGTGCGCAATTGAGCCTCTCCCAATTTACGGGGATCGGGCGCACCCGGTCTCCGCCGAGCGCTCTCGGCAATTCGAGATCCTTGCACACCTTGCAACGACGAAATTTAACGGATAGGGAGTTTCCAGCCGCTGATGAGTGTTCTCGTCGATCGCTGCATTCTTGAATATCCATCCGTACCGCACTCTAATAACTGCGATCGAGCACACGACTCAATTATACCCGTATTACCGCGACTTTGCATTTAAGCGCCTCTTGAGCTCTCGCGCCTCGCGCTCTCTCGCGCCCCGCGTGCGCTTTCGCATTCATACGCTCGGCTTTCAATAGCCGCAGACGTGCAAAAACATGTCAACACATTGCCGCGGGCACAATACACATACCGAAGCTCGAAATTATACGCGGAAAGTTAAATCACCTGCAGCCTATCGCGATTACTATACTATCGAACCTTTAATAAATACATTTACTGCACTGTCCGATCCGCTTACTCAATCTTGTACATAAACGCATACACATACATACCGTCGGGCATACATACACGCATACACACTCGATACACGCATATCGCACACACACCGTAGATATTTATATGCACGCACGCCCGCATACTCGTTCGATACACGCATACCGCACGCACACCGTACATATTCACGCACACGTTCGTTACATGCATACCGCCTGTTACACGTTATTAATATTTGTTCGTACATGCATACCGCCTGTTACACGTTACCAATATTTGTTAGTTACATGCATACCGCATGCACATTGTAAATATACATCACTACGTTCACTGTCCGTTTGCCATTACACATGCACACACAAGTACACACAGTAAATACACACCTATACACGAGTTACATGCACACGAGCCGTTTATACGCATGCACTTTTGAAACATAAATACTGTACAATCATTCAACACGCGCACACTGTAAATAATCATATATTCACTCTTCACACGTAGTACATGCACTCAAACGCTTAACTCAATAAACATCTTTTAATCTAAAACATCGAGTCTGTTGTCTCGCCGACCCTTTCACGAGCCCTGATCCCGATTGAGCGAATCCGAGACGAACTCGCGAAAGCGGTACGTTACATTGGCGAACAGGGACTAGGCTTGACCGATCCGCGCGTGACACGGATAGCCGCATAGAGTGCATAGCGATATGAAGTCGTGGATATACGATTTATCGAAATGCAGTATTGCGGCCTTTGCCGCCAACCATGGAATCTACGCGTCCGGACCCCTCGAAGACATCCGACGACGAGTTCGGACGTATTTAGATTCACACCCGGAAATTACCGCGGACGCGGAACCGACTGCCATGGCGGGCACGAGTGCGGAGACATTTGCGGACGCTCGCAAAAACCCGCGCACCCCCGTCATCCTCGCCATACCGGTACCACAATTCCGACTGACGACCGGTCCGGGTTTAGACGAAAGCGATCAATCAAATGCAGAAATGGGGATGTCAATTTGACGGACGCGACCCCATATCCTTCCTCGAGCGGATGGAGGAGCTAAAAGTCGCATACGGATTCCCCGACAGTCAAATGCTGAAGGGATTTCCGGAACTAATGAAGGGGGATGCGTTATTATGGCACCTAAACAACCGGGATGACTGGTATAACTGGGGGGACTTCGAAAAAGCATTCTGCGCGCAATACTTGCCCCGCCGGTACCAGGCCGCGCTACGCCGAGAAGCTGCCGACCGACGCCAAAACCGGGCGAAAAATTCGCAAAATATGTTACTGATCTGTTGACCTTAATGCGCCGCGCCGGCGAATTCACGCGAAGCGAGCAGCTTGACCGGGTTTACGAAAACATGAATCCGGAATATAAAATTTACGTGTGGTACGACGATGCCGCCAGTGTCGCCGAACTGCAGATCCGAGCGCCAGAATACGAAGAGATAGAACAATAACGTTGCGACGCACGCAAGACCGACCGAAACAACAACTCGAAACTTATCGTGGCCGCCGCGTACAGCCGAGAGGAATGCTGCTGGAAATGTAAGCAGCGGGGGTACACGCGGTTTAACTGCAAGAGACCGCCGAAAAAGTTCTGCTCCCAATGCGGACGCGACGGGGTCCTTACCAAGGACTGCCATCCGGCACCGGAAAACGCACAGGGCCGGGGACACTGCGGCCGAAAACAGTACCCCGAGCCTTGCATAAAATACACGCCGCGACCGCACATTGACATCCGCGTGCACCGCCGCCGTTATTCTGCGCTCCTTGACACCGGGTCGGAGATCTTCGTGAATGACCAGACTGCCGAACAACTTCGACGAGGGGTATGCTCCGTACAAACGCACGAGGGGCAGATCCAGATGGCGAACGGTGCCACCGCAGATATACCCGGTACGATTTTCGTTCCAATCCAAATCAACCGGAAGAGGTTGTAACGATCCCCTCTGAGCGATCATTTTACCCAGCCGTCGATCCACTGGAAAGCTGCCGCCCGGCGAACATCAGCCGGGCAAGGTGCAGCGGCGCATTGTGCCCTCTTTAATCGTATTCAAAAAAACAACGGATTCGGGCCTTTAAACGGCCGCCGGCATCCGTATATCGGGCCGACGTCTCGGCACCCCGAAACGCTCCGAGTTTCGCCGAAAAGCGCCGAGCGACGGTTCCACTTGTACCGCCGCCGGGGCCGCCCGAACAACTCTGAATCCGTCCGACCAATTAATCGTAATTAAAGAAGAACAATCGGGCCCCGCGATTACTTCCGAACGGGTAATTTCGGAGTATAAAGAGAGTGGCTTGACGGAGCAAAGATCACTCCTGTTCCGATTTACTAGAGCTAGCACAGCGCCTAGAATCCGATCCAGAACACACTCTCGAAAGAGATAAAAGAGGTTGAGCGAACTCAGTCTCCGCCGAGCGATCTTGGCACTTTCGAAAAGATCCGCCCAACACCTGCGACGATCTTAATATCAACGAGTAGAGAGATCTCTGCTGCTGAGCGATCTCGTCAAGCGTCGCATCCTGGTGCATCCTACCCTTAGCGCAAGTAAACCACGCGACAAGATTTCATCGCGTTTGTGCCGAATAATATTTCTGCGCTCTCACGCGCCCCGCGCGCTCTCGCCGCTGACAGTCGGCACGCGCCGTGGACATTTAAACGATACAAAAACACGCGCCGCCGGCACAGCCCGCATTCCGAAGGCCGAGATTCTCACGCGGCATTTAAATTATTTAGCGCAACCGAATTGATTATAATATCGTGCAATAATAAACGCATCTACCGACACCGCCCGATCCGGTCACTGCATTCACTGTACATACATACATTGTCCACGCATACCCTCACCGCTCACGAATACTGTACATACATACACGTATCGTTCGCCCGTACATTCATCGCTCGCGTATACTGTACATATATATATATACGCACCGTTCCACTCACACTCACCGCTCACGTATACAGCACATTCAGACACGCATCGCTCGCATGAACATCCATCGCTCGCGTACACTGTACATATACATCATTCGCACACTTTATCCGTTGCTCGCATATTACTTGCACATTATACATGCGACCGAACACCTACATGTAAAGCTACTCACGTTGACACACACTAGTATCGTAAATACATCCACGCATTGTAAATAGATGCTCTTCACACTTGTACTTGCACTCTACTATCTCTTTTAAATAAACACTTTCGTTTACTCTAAACATCACGCCTGTTGTCTCGCTAACCCTTTCACGAGCCCTGATCCCGACAGAGCAAATCCGAGCCGAACTCGCGAAAGCGGAACGTTACAAGGTATCAACACCGATTTGCGATCTTACCATCGCTCGAGAGCCCAGTGCTCATCGGCGCAGATCTGTGGGGGCGCACCAGGATCGCCATACCGCCACCGTCGCCGCAATCGAAGACCCAGGCCGCCCCAAGGTGCGGGGTGACAGGCGGGCTCGCAACCTACATTCCCCACGAACACCAGCAATTGCAAAAGTATTTGAAAGACGAACTAGAAAAGTTCGAGGCCGTTCACGGACCGACGACTATGACACATCATCACATCCGCCTCCGGCACGCCGCGCCCATCAAACAGCGCTACCGACCGCGGAACTCGGCCATGCAGGCGATCATCGACCGCGAGGTCGAGGATATGGAAACGGCCGGCGTAATCAAGCCATCACACAGCGCCTGGAGCTCGCCCGTGGTCATCGTCAAAAAAAGGATGGCAAACATCGCTTCTGTATAGACTTTCGCCGGGTAAATGACGTGATCGTCAAAGACGCTTATCCACTACCTCCGGTGACGGCGACACTCGACAAACTACGGGGGGCACGATACCTGACGACGCTCGATCTGAAAAATGGGTATTGGCAAGTACCCCTCGACCTTGAAAGCCGACCGATTATTGCATTCACGATTCCAGGGAGAGGACTCTTTTAATTTACGGTGATGCCATTTGGCCTGCACTCCGCGCCAGCCACTTTTCAACGGCTTTTAGATAGTATACTGAAACCGGCTCTCGAACCGCACGTCTTCGTATATTTAGATGATATTATCATCATTAGCCGGACGTTCGAAGAACATCTAAAGTTGCTCGCCGAGGTTTTCACCGGCTCCGCGATGCACGCCTTCGCCTTAATATAAATAAATGTCGGTTCTGTGTCGGCCAATTGAAATATCTAGGTCACGTTATCGACCGCAACGGAATCCGCACCGATTCAGAAAAAGCCAGTGCCGTCGCGAACTGGCCAGAACCGACCTTGGACAAACAAGTGCGTTAGTTTTTAGGAATGGCGTCTTGGTACCGGCGGTTCATCGCGAGTTTCTCGACTATCGCCCCGCCTCACTCACGAAATTGACGAAGAAACACGCATGTTGATCATGGGGCCCGGCTGAGAATGAAGCGTTCCGTACACTAAAACGCATCTTGGCTCCGCGCCCGTACTCGTCTGTCCGGATTTTTCGCGGTCGTTCTCCTTACAAACAGACGCGAATACTGACGAACACGGAGCGGTCCTTACGCAAAATTACGACGAGGACGAACGCGTCATCGCTTACGCGAGTCGTACGTTAAACGGGGCGGAAAAGAATTATAGCGCAACGGAGTTGGAGTGCCTCGCGGTCGTATGGGGCATTCGACGAATGAAGGGCTACCTCGAGGGATACCGCTTCACCGTGATTACCGACCATCAATCCCTGAAGTGATTACAGAAACTGGAAGCTCCCACTGGGCGCCTCGCCCGGTAACTGTTCGAGCTCCAGCAATGATTTTGAAGTGAGGTATCGCCGAGGCGTCCTTAACCGCGTGGCTAACGCGTTCTCAAGATAACGGGAAGTCTGCGTCGTGAAGCCGCTCCGATGCCGTTGGTACCAACGATTATACGACGCCGTAAACCGTGAATCCGCCGCCTACCCGGATCACCATAGCGAGGACGGACGGCTCCTCCGACACGTACTGCATAGCTTAAATTTCAAGGAACATCCAACGGAGCAGTAGTGGAAAGAGTGCGTTTTACGGGAGCAGCGCGTCGAGATCATCCAACGCTACTACGACGCACCTACCGCCGGGCACCTTGCTATCACAAAGACGATAGCTTGGATCGCTGAAAAATTCTACTGGCCCGGTATGTTTCGCGAGATCGCCAACTACGTTCGAACGCAAAAACTGCCAGGCGCACAAAGTGAACCAGACCGAGCCGGCCGGAATTTTACACGCTACCGATGTGCAACAACCGTGGGAACACGTCACGATCGATCTAGTGGATCCCTTGCCACGCTTTCGCCAAGAATATACATGGTTGTATGTAATGCAAGACCGCTTGACGAAGTGAATGGAGCTGGTACCGCTCCGGCAAGCAACAGCGAGAAACACCGCCAAGGCGATTACCGAAAAAGTCATTTTACGCCACGGACGCCCGGACGTTGTGTTGTCCGATAATGGCACGCATTTCACCTCTACCGCCTTCACTCAGAGATTAGCGGAGTTCGGAATCAAACACCGCATTACCCCGGTGTACACTCCGCAGTGCAATCCGGTAGAGAGAACAAATTGTACCGTGAAAACGATGATCAGTCAGTACGTCGAGGACGACCACAAAAATTGGGACGAGCACCTGCCCGCACTGTAATTTACATTTAGTACGGCCGTACACGAGGCCACAGGATACACGCCCGCGTATCTGAATCACGGACGCGAGCTCGCCGAACCGCACTCCGACGAAATGCCGGTCGACGCGGTAACCGAGCCCAGCGAGATACGATTAGAGGAGGCATACTAATTAACGCGAATCAACCTGGCGCGTGCCTTTCAAAAACAGGAGAAATATTACAATTTACGCCGCCGACCATTGCATCCGAAAGCTGGAGAATGGGTGTGGAAGCGTGACCACCCGCTATCGAAGAAAGCTGACGATTTTAACGCAAAGCTCGCGCCAAAATTTATCGGTCCGCTCGAAGTACGTCGGGTAATCTCGCCCGTGATCGTAGATCTCTGGAGTAAGCACGGAAAATGGTATAAACACACACGTGCAGCATTTAAAACCCCGGGAAAACAAAAACAACAACAGTGATGATGAGGACGAGGACGAGCTTCCCCCTCCCGCCGACGAACCGCACACCGAAGACAACGAGAGCTAAGATGACAAAACGATGGATCATTCGCAGACATCATGTCCGAGAATACAGACATCATTAGCGTGATCAACGAGCTCTTGGGAGATCCCGAGTATTGGGACCAAGTGCTCGAACCTCCGAGCAAGGCCGAACAACCGCCGCCTGCATCAGCACCGCTACCTCCGCCCCAACCGCCCAAGGTCGGCACTATCATCCAACGGTCCGATTGGATGAACCAATGGAAGCAAGTAATGCTCACGACCGTACCGCCACTACCACCAAAGCGGTCTCAAGGATGACCTACGACCGTCGGCCCATCATCCGACGCTGCCAGCAACGTCGCCGAGGAACGGCCACCGCCGCTACTTATGCTCTGAGGCCCTCTACCACCGCCACCAATCCGGGTTCAGGTCGAACTCGGAACAGTGGTTGACATTCCGCACTTTGCCGTGCATGTCAGCCGGAAGTACAAGGCCCGTACTCCGCAGGGCCGCTGGATACTTCGGTTTTCGCGCACCGGCGAACTTAGATACCGCCGCCGCATCGAGTAAAGGGGCTCAAATTCAGCCACTCCGAACCGGGAGATGTAACGATTCCCCTCGCCGATCGTTACCCGGCCGTTGATCCGCCGAAAGGCTGCCGCCCGGCGACCACCAGCCGGAGAAAGGGTAGCGGCGCGATGCGCTCCTTTTTAAATCTTTATATTAACAACGGATTCGGGGCCGTTTCACGGCCGCCGGCGCTCGTATACAGGGCCGTCACTCAACTTTGGAATCCGCGCCGAATTCCGATGGAAAGCGCCGAGCGACGATTCCTCCCGCACCGCCGCCGGGGTCGACCGAGCGCCGCCGAATTCGTCCGAAATAATTACTCGCAATAGCGAGAACAATCGGGTCCCGCGATTAATGCCAAAATTACCCGAATAATTTCGAACGGATAATTTTCGGCGTATAAAACGAGCGGCCCGACTGCTAGAAAGACACTACAGTTCCAGATCCGACTAGAGCCAGTACGGCGCCTAGACCAGATCCAAAACAGCTTCTCCAAAGAGAGCGAAAACGGGGTTGGGCGCACCCAGCCTCCGCCGAGCGCTTTCGGCAATTCGAGATCCTTGCACACCTTGTGTTTGAAACGGCTGCAAGCACAGCAGTGTCGCGTTCGCGCTTGCAATTAAAAATTCAGCATCAATAGTTTTTAAATAATGATTCCTCTGTTAGAAAATTTGGCTGTTTAAAGGATAACGCACGGCGCCGTTATTCTGTTTTTCATTATCACTTTCAGTGCCTTCGAGCAGTCAAATTCAATAACAAAATTAAGACAAATATTTTACAACAACAGAAATACACACAAAGAGTCACCCCATCGTAACTTGTTTGCGAAATCTCGAGAGGTCCAAAATCTTCTAAAAAACGCTCCCAATAAAACCAGCAATCGCGCGCTACTCGCCGCCAGATCGCTTTTCGCATACGTAGTTACCGAAAATTATTGCGCATTATTCTTTTGTAAACGGAGTTGCTTGCTTCGAAAAAGAATCGGGAATTAGCTTAAATTCGCGTACAATCTTTCTGAGATTAGTGTACATATAAACTATATATATATTGTAAATATTAAACTATGTTAATGTAAAAATACATTGCTTGTGTGTTACATTACGTGTATTTCTTGACAATTTTGAACCGCTACGAACCGCTTGAATCGAACATTGCTGGTGCTTCGAGCCGGATCTCTGTCCGAAACTACAGTGCAGTGCTCAGTGCCGTTGACATCGTTGCGTGCGGTGTTTTCAAGTTGTGTGTCCGGAGTCGTTGATCGCTTTGCTCTCAAGCATATTTTTCATCGCATGCTAAGCACGGTCGGAACACTAGAGAGCATTGGCTGGTCGATCTCGAACTGCAGCGACCTTTTTGTGCATCTCGTCGTCGAGATGCTCGACCCGCGTTCGCGACGAGAATGGGAAACGGCGGTCAGCGGAACGTCCGAGCCGCCGTTATATGATGCGTTGAAGACGTTCCTGGAATGTCGCATGCGGACTTTGGAGGCGCTTCATCTAGTGAAGACGGAGCCAACTTCTTCAACGGCTGGCAAGACTGTAAGCGCAATGCGCGGTCCGCCAGATCGCATTTAGCGTAGAAGATCGCCAAGAAGAGCGACCGATGCACAATGTGTCAAGGAAATCACTACATCCTCTTCTGCAGTGATTTTCAGAAGAAACAGCCTAAGGAGAAGAAGGAATTCGCGGAGGCGATACAGCTGTGTCTCAACTGCTTTGGAAAGCACCAACTGGCGGACTGTCAATCCAAGAAGACGTGCGCCGCGTGCAGCCACTCCTCGACGCACGATGCTTATGCTACCGGGAACGCCCCGACCAAGACTTCCACGTCGTTACACGTCTAGCGCCGGGCGACCAGAGAGGCAACCGTGTTGCTTGCTACCGCACGAATCGATGTCTCCGACAGGCACGGCACCAAGCATCGAGTGCGAGCGTTAATCGATTCTGGCTCTGAGGTGTCTTTAGTTACAGAAGCCTTGGCACAGCGCCTCCAACTACAGCGAACTGCCGCGCCCGTGGCCATCCTCGGCATAGGCGCACGGTGTCCTCCAACGGCAGGGTCAACATGCGATTGTCCTTGATGGCGGCAGACTTCACGATGCACCTGACGGCCTTAGTATTACGGATCTCAGCATACGGCACACGAATAAAGACGGCGGGCGGTGAGTGGCCTCACGTGCGCGGTCTCCACCTCGCGGATCCGGACTTCCGGGCCGCCGATCCGGTGGAGCTTCTGCTGGGAGCCGACGCATTTTTACAGATAATCGAGGAAGGGCTGCATAAAAGCGGTCCGCGCGCCCCGATTGCTCAGAGGACGACACTGGGCTGGATTCTCTTCGGAGTCGTCGATGGCGTCGAGAGTGGTGCTCCAGTTTTGTCGTACCCATGCACGATGAATGACCAGCTCGCTGCTCTGATCGGTCGGTTTTGGGAGCAGGAATAGTCCCCTCGGACTCCGCCACCCCTCACCAGGGACGAGCAGCGCTGTGAGGAACTATTTTCGTGCACACATACCAGGACGTTGGAGGGACGGTACATGGTGCGCCTCCCGGTGCCGCATGACCTGCCGGCACTAAGCGATACAAGACGTGCTGCACCGCAGAAGCCGCGGTTTGCAGCGGACTCAGGGCTGAAATGGCTGTACGGCGACTTCATGGCGGAGTACGAGGAGCTCCACAACATGTCACCGGCTCCACCGCTGTCTGAAGATGTAATCGGGCGGTGCTATCTTCCACACCATGGCGTATTGAAGACGACCGGGACTGCCTCAAAGATACGCGTGGTATTCAATGGCTCTTCTCGTCTCTCTTCTGGTGTGTCGCTCAACCAATTCTTCCTGGTCCGAATTTGTTGCCCGCGCTGCCTGATGTATTGATGGGATGGCGAGCTCATCGATTCGCAATGCTGGCGGACATTTAAAAAATGTACCACCAAATCCTGGTACATCCCGAAGACCGAGACCTGCAGAGGATTTTGTGGCGAACGGGCGGAGACGAAGGTGAAGGAGTACCAGCTCAATACGGTGACTTATGGCTTATCCTGCGCACCATACCTAGCCATAAGGACGCTCCAACAGTTGGCATTGGACAAGGAAGGTCAGTACCCGAAGGGCGCAGCGGTACTTCGATGCGACACTTACGTCGACGATTTTAACCGGCGTCGACACTTTGGAGGAGGCTCATGTTATTCGCGAGCAGCTGACTCATCTGTGTGCAGCCGGCGAAAATGGGCAGCGAACACGGAGTCAATACTTGACGGCATTCCGCTGGACCACAGACAGCAGAAGAGTCCTCCTACCTGGGACCAAGACATCGAGCACGCCACGCTGGACCTCCAGTGGCATCCGCGGGAAGACGCCTTCTCATTCCGTGTGACGCCTGCGGAGACGGGACGCATCACCAAGAGATTGGTGCTGTCGCAGACGGCGCGATTATTCGACCCGCTGGGATGGCTGGCCCCCGTGGTGATCGGAGCTAAAATAATAATACAAGCATTATGATTACAGCAATTAGAATGGGATGAACCCGTAACGCCAGAGAACGAGCAAGCGTGACTGCGCATCCAGGCCGAGCTCCCCGTGCTTGGAGAGATCCGCGTACCCCGCTGGCTGTACACGAGACAGATGGACAGCCGCGTGGAACTGCACGGCTTAGCGGACGCCTCCGAACGAACCTACGCCGCCGCGGTCTATGTGAGGATACACTCCGACGAGGACACCGGAGGGCCATTCCTGCTTGCTGCCAAGGCGAAGGTCGCGCTCATCCGCCAAGTGTCTTTACCGCGGCTTGAGCTCTGCGCGGCAGCCCTCCTGGTAAAGCTGGTGGCCCACGTCCAAAGAACCATGGAACTGCACATCGCCCGGACGCATCTGTGGTCAGACTCCACGGTGACTCTTGCCTGGATCCGGGGACACCCTTCAAAATGGAAGACCTTTGTGGCCAACCGAGTCGCCGACATCCATCGTACCTTTCCGGAAGCACGCTGGCACCACGTTCCTAGCTAGGGCAACTCGGCAGACTGCGCAACGCGAGGCCTATTTCCAAAAAATTGCTGAAACATTCACTGTGGTGGCGGGGCCCATCCTGGCTGCCGAACAGCGACCGCTAGCCCGCGCGACATGCACCACCGACGAGGACGAGTTACCCGAGCAACGCGCCCAGGTCCATGTCGTTGCCGCCGAAGCCAAGGAAGACGACTCACTGCTACAGCGCTATTCTTCGCTGCACCGCCTGCTTTGCGTGACCGCTTAGTGTCGTCGATGGCTCGGCGTGCAACACAACCGGGAACTGCCGTTCGGCCAGGGCCCTACCGTGAGCCCCCAGGATATGGAGAATGCCCGGCGAGGATGGATCCGGCAGACGCAGAGCACATGGTTTAGAGCGGAGCTGAGGTCCCTGGCAGGGAAGCAACCGCTTCCCGGGCGAAGTCCGCTCATCAAACTGATGCCGTTCATGGACAACGACAGGTTGATGCGAGTAGGAGGACGGCTCAGATACTCCTTGCTGAGTCTGGACGAGCGACATCCGGTGATCCTCCCTACTGATTCTCGCCCCCGTCCTCATCATAGACGCCTGTCACAGGAAGACGATGCACGGCGGCGTTCAACTTACCCTGGGGACGTTACGCCAGCATTACTGGATCCCGGGTGGGCGCGCCGCAGTCAAACGCCATTTGCATTGCTGTGTCACATGCGTGCGATGGCGGGCGGCGTCTCCGAGGAGTGATGGGAAACCTGCCGCAGCCGCGAGTCACCGCATCGAGGCCCTTCACACACACCGGAGTGGATTACGCGGGACCGGTCCAGCGGGCTGCCAAGGGACGCGGTCACCGGGCGTACAAGGCATTTCTCGCAATATTCGTTTGTTTTAGCACCAAGGCCGTGCATTGGAGGTGGTGTCAGATTACTCCACCGACGCCTTTCTTGCAGAATTCCGGCGATTTGTGTCACACCGTATACAGTGACCAAGGGACAACCTTCATCGGCGTCGATTCGCAACTGCGAGCTCTCTTCCGGGAGGTAGACAAGGGGAACGCACACCTGGCCGACCAGCTCGCCAACGATGGAGTCCGATGGAGCTTCAACTCGTCGGCGGCTCCACACTTCGGCGGCTCCACACTTTGGCGGCCTTTGGGAGGCGGCCGTGAAATCGGTGAAGCATCACCTACGGAGGGTCATCGGCGAATCTACGCTCACGTTCGAAGAGATGAGCACCGTTTTGTTGCAAATTGAGGCGTGCCTCAACTCACGACTCCTGCTAGCGCTTGCTGACGACCCTGAGGACGTGAGCGCCTTAACTCCGGGTCACTTCCTAATCG
>OZ020548.1:4686732-4760897 GCA_963971435.1 Lasius platythorax | reverse complement strand
AATCAAGCTCGCAACTCAATTATACCCATATTACTGCGACTTTGCATTTATGCGCCTCTCGCGCCCCGCGCGCGTTCTTGCATTCACACGCTCGGCTTTAAATAGCCTCAGACGGGCAAAAACACGTCAACACATTGTCGCGGGCATAATACACATACCGGAACCCGAAATTATACGCGGAAAGTTAAATCACCTGCAGCCTAGCGCGATTACTGTACTATCGAATCTTTGTAACGAGCCCTTCGCGAAGCGGATAGCGTATCGGGATCAGGGATCGCGGAGGGGGAGGCGCAACGAAACAGCGTTCTTTGGTTTTAAAGAAAAGAAATAAAGATATTTATTTCGTATTAATGTACAATTCAGTTGGGTTGAGGTTGAAATCGTACGGTCGTGACGCGTGAATTAGAAGAGCGTGCGCGCGTGTACAAATATTTTGTTATGACGGCAGTTAGAGGCCGCCGGCTCTCGGGTCGCATATGCCGACGGTGCGGTCGCAGGCGGGGCCTCGCGGTTCGGTGCGGGCCTATTGCCGATATCGATGACGTCGGAATTCAGAATGGCCGGAATTTAGGCGGCGCGTGCCGGGCGCCGACAAAATGGCGTGTCGCGAGATAGTTCGCGACCGCCGGTCGGCGGTCGTGCTTGTTTTAATCGCGGCGAGTAACTCCTCGCCTTTTGTATAGGAGCGGTTGTGTGTCTGTCCGGGCGGTGCCGAGAACTCTCGGCGGAGGCAGCAAACGCGCTATCCCTTTTCCCGTGGACGACGTAGTTTTAGGTGGGGAGCGACCGGGCCCGAGAATGCGTCGGGGAAGGCGGCGAACTCGCCACCCTCATACTGTCGGTCGTACTGTTGGAGTTCGGACGGGGAGGCCGTCGAGACGAAAGGCCGAGATCTCTCGGCGGAGGCTGCGAACCCGTCAACCCTTGGCGATTTCGCTACGAACGGTTTGGTGCGGATCGGTCTAGGATTTGCCTTTTGCTTGGGTGAGCGTCGGGCTAGATCGGGAACGGATCTGGTGTCTCGATTACTTCGGAGCCGATATTTATACGGCGCTTTTTAGCCGTTCGGTATTTTCCGCTCGCATTCGGAGATGCTCGGCCCGAGCGTTGGTATCGGGGCCTCTCCTCTCTCGTTTTGTATTGACGACCGTTCATCGGTCGTATTTACGGTTCGGCGGATATTTCCGTCAAGATTAAAAGGGCGCCTAGCGCCTCGGCCCTTGCCCGATCGGTGGACGTCGGGCGGCCGACTTCCGGCGTTCGCCTGCCGGGCATAGTAACGATGGGGGGTGCATCGTTACATCTTTAATAAATACATTTACTTGTGTCTCGGGTGGAGACACGTTGTATTTGCGGGATTCGTTGCCGGATTAGGAGTTAGGACTCGGGGGCGCCAAAGGGCTCGTAACACTTTTTCACTGTTTAAATCACTTTAATGTTCTTCAATAAACAAATGGTATATTAACACGTAGTTATTTGTTTTACAAACACTGTCTCTTTATTTCAGTATTATAACTATGCGTGTTGTACGTGGGTTTACCCACATCAATTTCACTCGTTAGGGTTTCGCGATAACAAAGATAGTCCATGTATCTCGCGACTCGACTTAATACTTGAGACTTCGGTTTATACTCACGACTCGCGTCGTGATTAGCGACTCCCGTATTGTGATAAGCGACTGCTTAATTAATTGACGACTGCCCGGCGCGCGTTAGCGGCGGGCTTTTTATTCCTTTCCTATTTCCGGGAATTTTCGGGAGCGCGACCAATGTCCAAGTGCAAGCGAAGCAGGTTCCAATGTCGAAACTCTTGCACTTTCGCAAGTTTTCGGGTGATCGCGCGTGGTTTGCTGTGCGAGCATTCCGCGCGGTCACTGCTCTTTGATTTCGACATCTATATTAAAATGTGGTTATATCTTCCGGGTTATAACATACTGCACTGTCCGATCCGGTCACTTAATCTTGTACATAAACGCACATACACATACATACCGTCCGGCATACATACTCGATACACGCATTCACACTCGATACACGCATATCGCACACACACCGTAGATATTCATAAACACGCACGCTCGCATACCCGTTTGATACACGCATATCGCACGCACACCGTACACCGTCCGGTGTACAGTACGCATACACGTATACCGCAACACACTGTACATATTCACACGTTCGTTACATGCATACCGCCTGTTACACGTTATCAATATTCGTTCGTACATGCATACCGCCTGTTACACGTTATTAATATTTGTTAGTTACATGCATATTGCATGCACATTTAAATATACATTCACGTACGTTCATTCATCTACGTTCACTGTCCGTTTACCATTACACACGCACACAAGTAAATTTAAATCATTACACACAGTAAATACACACCTATACACGAGTTACACGCATATGCGAGTCATATGCATGCACTTTTGAAACATAAATACTGTACAATCATTCAACACGCGCACATTGTAAATAATCATATATTCACTCTTTACACGTTGTACATGCACTCATACGCCTAACTCAATAAACATCTATTAATCTAAAGCACCGAGTCTGTTGTCTCGCCGACCCTTTCACGAGCCCTGATCCCGATTGAGCGAATCCGAGCCGAACTCCCGAAAGCGGTACGTTACAGATGGAGATCGAGTGGGATGTTGCTATTGTTATAGCCCGAGAAGCTATAGAGATAAGTTCTATATTAGATCAAAAGAAGCGTCTCAGACGCGAAGGAATGCGCGATACGCTAACGCAGCGAGCCACGTGCGGAAACCGACCTTGCGAGAAATGCAAGCAAAGAAGTTCGACTTCCTCGCCTGCATCCGGACAACGACCTGGAGAAATGCGACCTTGCGAGAAATGCAAGCGAAGAAGTTTCAACTTCCTCGCCTGCATCCGGACAACGAAAAACCCTTACGTCTAAATACTTGTTACCAGGCACTCCCTCTTATGGAAAAAACCGCGATAATAAAGAGGCTCGCCGCTAACACGCGCGAGCCAGTCAATCAGTAAAATTTGCGAAATACAGAACGGTCAGTCCGTCGGTTTACTAAAATACTAATAGAAATCTCTAACTATCATTGTTAACTGAAATAATATAAGTAACTGCGGCTGCAGATCGAAGGGTTAAACGGGAGTGCGCTATATAAATCATTAAGCACTTTTTGTCAAGTTACGAATTTAATTAAAATAAAGAGAATATAAAAAAGAAAAAAGACAAGTGAGTTGGGCGTGATCCACGCAGTCCCAACTCCCTAATCCTGGAAAAGTCCCATATTGGAAAGGATTGTGTCACCACGACACAACACTATCGATTACACCACGGATCGCCTCAGGTTTTTTAATATTCCGTACGTCCCGATGTTTAGAATTCAAATTAAATATCGCGCTCATAAGCGTCTGTATATGGTAGACGACTCCGATCCGTCTCGCGACGAGTTTACTGATCGAGCAACAGCACGGATCGATAGTGAATGTTTCATAGTGAACATTTTCAAATTTCCATATTCTTGAGTATTTACTCATTTCTTTATTCACGCTCTCGTGGAACCAAAGTTATTCAACGTGACATTTGTGCAATCATAAAATTGATTAAACTGTTTTATTATTAAAACCAACAAAATGGTCTTGAAAAGTGTTTTTGATTGCACCTCTGCTTATGTGCGTTCTTCCAACATCCTGAGTATCTGCTTTACAAAAAAAACAGACATTTTCTTTAACAAGTTAATGGTCCTTCGAGCCGGATATCAGGACATAAGCAGAAATTTATAAAAATTTCAAATTAATACGTGCCGATCATCAACTACTGTGCGGCGAGAGCGAGTGCGAAAACCTATCTATAAAAACTAATCGTCAGGCGAAATACCTGGCGTACACGTGCTCTGTCCGTGCTAGCGCTCTGTTTTTCATACGGCTCACGTGAAATAAGTCATACTCGTATTGTGTATATGCTGAATTCCGTATAAACGGATCTTCGTATGTGTATAACTTTGACTTTGAACTGAAATCGAAGCTATCGATACTTTCAAGTTAATACAAACAAAAATGAAAAGTGCACGGCATTCGCTCTATACACTTAAGCGAATTTAAACGGTTTAGTATGTAACTGAAACGTGCGCGATATTCGTGTGCTCTACACACTAAAGCGAATTAAACGATTCAGTACGTAAATTACTTACGTAACGGAGAAGTGTGCGTTATACAAGGTACGCGGCACATTTTGAATAAATCCAAACATGGAAGAGCTCATCGTCAAGCAGATGATCACTATCCGATCAATGTCTAGAATGCTAGACAATATAAAGAAGATGGGCAAAGCCAACTATACTACAGCTATTTTAAGGAATCACATGCAAATCCAAGGATTGCTGGAATGACTGCCAGCAGTTAAATGCGCAGATTGAGGCTACCAATGAGCAACGCGCCGCACATGAGAATTACATCAATTTGATCGATATTTTCAAGCTGAAGACACTTTTACAAATACATCTGATTATATAGCCCTCTATTTGGAAAAGTTAACTAAACCAGTTGTCACCCCTACCGCTGCTAACGACGCTGGCATAAGTGAACATTCTCACGTTTCAATTCAATTACCATGTATTCCCTTGCTTAAATTCTCCGGAAAATATACGGAATGGAACAACTTTAAAGATATTTTTGAATCGCCTGTTGTCAGTAATGAAAGTTTAACTAACGTTCAAAGATTACATTATCTAAAAGCAAGTTTGGTTAACGAATCTAGTCTAGTTTTAAAAAATATTAGCGTAACTGAGGCGAATTATCAATCTGAATGGGAGCTGCTAAAAATTCGCTACGATAATCAGCGCGTTATAATTAATGCCCATAGATTTGCATAGCATGAACTCCAATTCAGTTAAAAATCTCCGCAATTTGCGAGACAAAACAAACGACGCTCTAACTACATTGAAAAATATCAAGCGTCCGGTTGAACACTGGGATGATTTGATCGTATTCATTATTGTTCAAAAACTTGATAAGTCTACATGAAAAGAGTGGGAATTCAAGCTAGTGTCACGTCTGGATGACCCTTTTCTCACTAGATTCTAGTGATAAAAAGGAATGTTCTCTATTTTTTGAAGGGTAATCTGCTTACACCGATTATACCCCAGGGACGCCGAGAGCAAGGACTGATGTGATCTAAGGAGTGGAGTAAGGCTCGGATAGTTACTTACTAAGAATTTACTAAAATACGTACCTGTATAATTGCGTGTGTGAATACAAATATATAACTCAAGAATCTTAAATATTTTCTAAAAGAATAATAAGTTGATCTATGTCCCATTGAAATATTCTTCAATTAATCCGATTATTATTGTTAAAATTAAATTCGGTACATCATTAATTAAGGCGTTAATTTCTTCGTCTGAGAATAAAAGTTTCATCTGTAATTTATAGAATATTTATAAATCTTCAGAGTATATTAATTAATAATAATTATAGTTGAATTTACAGAAGATTTATTTGCAATCAATATTCATAAACTTGTATACTAAATTACTTATATAGTATGACACAATTCAAGAAATCAAATATTGTTCTTACTTATCTATATGTTAAGAAGTTCATCTGGTAATAAAAAATTTAATTGAGATATTAAATCTTCCGATAAGATCTCTAATTGATTATGTTCGTTAATATTCCCTTCGAAATCGGTTGTGTTTAATTCTTGAGATACCTTACGTTCTGGTAAATGTGTAATTAAATCGTTAGGATCGTCAGTTACTGGTAAGTTAACAACAAATTAGTAACTTTTGTGCTGAATTCGGATTCTGGGTTAAATATTTTCTGAGGGGGACTGGTAAATATCTTAGATTGAGATGTAGATGCAGAAGTGCCTTGGCTCAAAAGGATTTTTTCAATAAATTCTGCACGAGACTTGGCTTCATGCGCCCGTCGCTTAGAACGTCTAGCGCGTGCCTTTTTGCCGACTCTATGTGTTTGTTTCTTTCGATTAGTTTGTTTGCATGCCGGGTTAACCATCTACAAGGGAATATGTAATTGGATGATGAGATTAGATAAAACCACAAAATTAAAATTGGTAGGATTTCAAATAATAATTATTAAATATTTAAAAGAGAATCTTAAATGCAAGGTTTAAGATATTAAAATTAATTGATAAAAAGGAATGCTTTCTATTTTTGAAGGGCAACCTGATTACACCGATTATACCCCAGGGACGCCGAGAGCAAGGACTGATGTGATCTAGGGAGTGGAATAAAGATCGGATGATAGTTACTTTATTAAAATTTACTAGAATTATACATACCTGTATAATTGCGCGCGTGAATGCAAATATATGACTCAGAGTCTTAAAGATTTTCTAAAAAGACCATAAGTACGTCTATGTCCAGATTTCTGTTGAAATATTCCTCTATTAGTCCGATTATTATTGTTAAAATTAAATTTGGTTCTTCATTAATTAAAGTAATAATTTTCTCATCTGAGAATAAAGGTTTCATCTGTAATTTGTAGAATTACTTATAAAACGTCGTGGAGTATATTAAATAATGAGTAATACCGTATAACATTATTGATCAACTATGAGTCTAAATACTGGGCATATTGATCAATGGAAAATTGTTCGTCTTCAGAAAGTTGTGATTTCAGTTGATTAATTAAATTTTTTTGCGAGATTCTCTAATGAATTATATTTTTTTATAGTCTCTTTTTGATAAGTTATACTCTTGTATAGTTCCTTGAAAGCTATTAGTTCCGGTGATATTAGGATATCAACGGATTCTTTATCGGCTTCAATTTTCGGATTTAATATAGAAGTTGAGGTAGCATGAGTCGAAGAGGAACCCTTAATAGATTCGACGTGAGACTGCCGCTTGATCCAACGCAAATGTGAGACTATGCGACTAACGCGTGTTTTTTTGCCAGCTCTATATTTTTTCTTCTTTGAAACAACTTGTTCGTATTCCGATTTAACCATCTACGAGATTTATCAGAATTAACAATGATTTAAATAGTGATTACTATATTCAAAAGAGTATTTTAAATACATAGAACTGATGTATTAAAGGTAAAGTAATGTGAAAGATAATATGACCATTAAAATCGAGAAATATATATATATTTGTGTGAATTTATTTGCTAACATGCAGTTAGTTATTAAGATAAGTTAAAGAATTGAAACTCGTTTAGGTCGATAAATTGAATATAGTCTGGAATATTATATTGAAAGAATGGTATATAGCGAATCTCCTGTTGTCGATCTTTAATTGGATATATAGGAAGTGGTATGAGGAGTTATATTAAATCCTAGCACCGCGAGGATGCGTGGATTATATCTTATGATTATATCTTATATTAAATCCTAGCACCGCGAGGATGCGTGTATTATATCTCATGATTATATCTTATATTAAATCCTAGCACCGCGAGGATGCGTGGATTATATCTTATGATTATATCTTATATTAAATCCTAGCACCGCGAGGATGCGTGGATTATATCTTATGATGATAAAATTGGATGTAATTTAATCGACAACAGTAGTATTGTTTCTGTCTGAAGGATTGGAGTATTATCTAATGACGAATTTCAATTATAGATAATGGTCAGGAATTTAAGGATGGGTAACTTAAATATAACTGTCAGCTACGTGCTAACGCTAGACAGGGAGGGTTTTTATTATATAAGGATTAAGATAATTGTCTAAAGCGTAAGGAATATTGAGAGACGAGAGAGATGAGGAATGAATGGATTAGTGACTGGTTATTGATTATTTATTTGCAGATTTTAATCTTCGCATAAGTACGATTATTCTGAATTAAAGTTACTCACCGTATGGATTCTGGAACCTTGGATATTTCAAAAGTAGTGAAATAGGGCCGGTTCTAACTCAGGTCCTCTGAAGGGGGTGCGGGACGGGGATGATATCGGTGGCGCGGAGGAATGACGTCACGCGGGCGGGGGAACGCTTATAGCGGTTTCGACGAGCGGGACATGTTCCGTATAAACAAAACAGAAGCTTCGATATCAGGTTGAATTTATAAACAGATAGGTACATGGCGGTACTAAGTATGATTATTTTCCCGCCTGATTAATCTAGCAGCGGATCGAACGCGTGAAAGAACGCGAGAGAGAGAGAGAGGGGAGCGAAGGGGAGCGAGGGGAAGCGAGGGGGAGCGAGGGGGAGAGAGGGGGAGAGAGGGAGAGAGAGATAACGCGGTGATGTCCGAGGATTACGCAAGGAGAACGAGAGATAGCGCGAAGGAGAGAGCGATAGCTCGAGGGGTTCGCAAGGAGAAGGATAGGAGAGAGGAACACGAGAATGCGCAATTTTTTAATATTATAATAGAAAAGGATTACTAACCTTAATGCTCTAAGGAGCGACACAACATTATTAGTCTTATGACGTTGGAATTGTCGCGCGCACCCCGGCACGGTTGAAGTACCGCGCGACCACGAACATGTTCCAGTTTATATCCGGGGAAAACTGTTGAAAAAGGGTAAGGGGTTAAAACCATCCCCTTTCCTCCGCCCAGTCAGGCGGCTCTATTAAGCGTGATAGTCCCGGAGGCACCTCATCCCACGAGAATAGACCTTTGTTGGGTGCCTCCTCCTCCTCCTCCACCTTCCAATTCCGCGGAGAGATGAAATAATTATTGCGGGCGGGCAACCTTCCACACACCATTTTTTATTTTGCAAAGACAAACTCGAGAGACAGTCGAGAACAGACTGGAGAATAAGATGCAGTAGCATCTATAATATATTATTACAGGCCAATGTATGACATCAGAAAGAATGCACGAATTTATAAACAGATAGGTACATCGAATAAGATTATTTTCCCGCCCGACATATCTCACAGCGAGGATGACTCAAGGAGAACGCGAGAGAGCGATAGCGCGAAGGAGAGAGAGATGAGAGGAATTATTTTCTATAATGAAATAAGCATTTTTTTAAATATTATAATAATTGTTTATTATAGATAATAGTGTGTATGTATACTTTACAGTGTGTGTGTGTGTGTGTGCGTGTGCGTGTGTGTGTGCGTGTGCGTGTGCGTGGGCGTGGGCGTGGGTGGGTGTGGGTGTGTGTGTGGGTGTGGGTGTGTGTGTGTGTGTGTGTGTGTGTGTGTGTGTGTGTGTAATGTAATGTAATGTAACGTATTATAATATTGAAGTAAATATTAAGATTTTTTTTGTATATGTGTATGTATTTCATATTTTGTTGTGCCTTTCGTGAGGCACAGGGTATATCGGGATCGTTGCCGGATAAGAACTGGGAAGTTCGAGTTCCGCCCAGAAAATAGACACCTTTTCACTAATAAACTTTATTTATTTCACAAAACACCGGATATATATATATATATCCGGACACTTGTTTCACAACTTATCCTATTTACTTTACATAGTTTCTGATAATTAATACCGAAATTACAAGCAGATCTATCCGGGATCTAAAAGTTGTATAGAAAAAGTTGATATAAAAAGCTGCATTTTATCACATTGTAACACGCTCACTATCAAAATACAATTTCTAGCCCAGATTTGCAACTTCAATTATAATAGCATGTCAGAATTCGCTATAACCATATAGATTTCATATCTAACAATTATATAAACTTCTACGTAGCCACAATTATGGCTACGCCATAAGAAAAAATTATTCACATGGTGTTATAGCCCTAAGCTATAATACATAAATTATTATATTTTATATATACTTCATATTATAACCCAAGTAGGACAAATACTCGCGCGAAACGCCGACACAGCAGGTCACGCGCGAAACGAGAACGAAAGTTACGAAAAGAGCAAATTTGAAAAAGATTGCGACCTACAAAATATTGCCAAAGTGCAAGCGAAGGATTTCTTTTAACCTCCTTCGCTTGCATCTGGACTTTGACCGCGTTTCGACCCAATTATTTAATATAAAAGGACCCACTGCCAAAACGCGGCGGGCAGTTGTTAAATCAGAATATTACGTGTCGTCGCGGTCAGTCAACCAAACGATTTAACGAAACGCATAAGTAAGATCGGGCCGTCGTCACTCTTTGTATTAAGTACGCGCCGGTCAGTGTTATTCGATCCGATTCACGCATTGTGATAAAATACAGATATATATGTATATACATATATATTTAGTGTCTTGTGAGAAATAAAGCTTTTTAAGTGAAAAGGTGTCTCTTCTCTGGGCGGAGCCCGAACTTCCCAGTTCTTATCCGGCAACGTTCCCGATATACCCCGTGCCTCACGACAGGCACAACAATACATATATAATTATATATAAATACATATAATTATCTTTATATAATTGTATTATTAAATATGAGAGAAAATAAAAATAAAAAGTAAAACTACTTGAATATTCATATATCTTCTTGAGATATATTTTTTTTATTCACGTATCGTGGGAAATTGTAATCGCGCCAATCCTCCTTCCATTCTATTTGGCTATAAATGACGGACCATTGGACAGCCAATAAGAGGTGTGTGTAATTAGATATTTTTTAGTAATATCCCGAAAGGGTCACCGTGACTCTAGACGGCGATGGCGATGGCGTTGGCGTTGGCGACGGGGAGTACCCGTCCGTCATGCGTAAGTTTAGGGTTCAGGGTTGAGTTATGTTTAAAGAACACGGTGCGCGTGAGAGCGAATGTTTCGTGTGGCTTGGTGAAGTACGTTTTGTCGGGTTTATCGCAAGTTATAATGTTAAAATTCGCGTATATTAATTTTTTTATTTTCTCAGCAGTAACGTTAGCAGCAGCAGCAGCAGCAGCAGCAGCAGCGGAGAAAAAATTTTCACATATCCGTAAGTAGAAGAATAATAAACGGCGTTATTTATTATCAGAGTTTCGTAAGAGTCGTGAGCGGTAAGATACAAGAGATTCGAGCCGCTTGGTTATGTACACGTTATGTATACTCGGTTTATGTACGACGATACGATACGTTACGTTATGCGAAAGGAATGCGACATGGACCTATCTTATCTCTTTCTGCTTGCGAGCACGAGACTCTGAAAATAAATATTACTTTTCGATCGATACAATGTTATAAATTTATCGTTATATGTGCATCATTGCAATGTTTATGTTACAGATGTACGGACGTGGAAATAGAGGAGGGATGGAAGGGAGGAGCGGAGGGGCTTTTCTTCCTCCTCCTCGTCCTCTTCCTCCGCCGATAGTTGGCAGGTGTATTCGCGGAAATCGCGAGAGAAAGAAATGAAGTTGAGGGAGGCGCAGGCTACGTTGCGAAGTACGTAGATATATATCTATAGGTTGTTGGATCGTTGCGTTACATTTACTTTAGGTTTCATTATTGTAATTTTTCTTTCGTATTCCGTTTTCAGTTGCAAAGGGGCAGGTAGAAGACGCTAAGAGACGTATGGAGGGGCTGCGTCTCCAAATAGAGCAGATCGATCGCGAGGAGAGGCGAGTCGAGTTGAAATATCAACTGCAGGAAGAAGACAGAAGACTTATATATTTAATATGTAACGAGACGGAAGCTGAGCGGAAGCTGGAGGAATTGAGACGTGGAGTAGACCCTGAAAGTCCGGACGAGTTGTTGAAATCGGACAGCTCAATCTCTTCTTGAGTTTCCCCTACAGTTTCTGTTAATTTTTCTTTGACAAAACTTTTTTTTTCTTCATCTCCATTATAAAAATAGCATGTAAACCAGTTTTAATAAATGTACTTTGCATTCAAAATTCTACTGTGACCATTTAATACCTTCAACAATTAATTTTAATTTTTTGTTTACGGAGATCAAACCAAAGCTGTCAAAATACTGCATGCATTCAGCTATATAAAGATTTAGTCACTATAGAATTCCCCAGATTCACTAGCTAAAGCGCGAGCTTATGTTAAGCGTCCATCACAATGCTCAGTTCACCAAACTAGACTTAATTCCACTTTCTTTATATATAAATTTAAATATCATGAGAATATCAAAGTAAATTCACTGATGAGAATAAATGAGTAATAATAATTAATTACTAGTTACAATTACCTCTTTTGATGGTATATAATAAGATGATATATAATTCTTTATTATTACTATAATTATTATTCAACAAATTATTATTCAATAATATTATATTGATCAGTATATCTTAATGGACATCAAAAAAACAATTACATAATGTCATACGTTATTAAATTATACTCACATGCGTTTATTCTTATTATAAAGACATAAATATTAGAATAATCAAATGTACATAATTACCTGCTCATATATGATATTCACCCTTTATAATATCAAACTCTACCTTAATATTTAGTTAATAATTAGGAAAACATGTTTATTATTGGTATATTAAGAGATATTCAATTTGGAAAATACAACTTCTCTTATCGTTAATATATATATATGAGATATTGCATTAAACGTGTGTCAAATCTGTCACTTTTGTGTATTTATACGTGCATGTGTGAATTCGATAGTTATTGAGTTTGGATACGAAATGACTGATTTCTTCGTGTTATTATATGTAAAAAGACTCGATTCTTTAGATTTGCATATGTATAGACATATATATATATATATATATATATATATATATATATATATATATTAACGATAAGAGAAGTTGCATTTTTCAAATTGAATATATCGTCAACTTTTTCTATACGACTTTTAGATCCCGGATAGATCTGCTTGTAATTTCAATATAGATTATCGGAAACTGTGTAAACTAATAGGAATAAGTTGTTAAATAAGCCTTCGGATGTACATATATGTGCGATATTGTATCAAAAGTGTGTCAAATCTGTCACTTTTGAGTATTTATACGTGCATGTGTGAATTCGATAATTAATGAGTTTAGATACGAAATGACTGATTTGTTAACATTATTATATGTAAAGAGACTCGAATTTTTAGGTTTGCATATATATACATATATATATATATATATATATATATATATATATATATACACATGTATATATATATATATATATATATCTGTAAATTATCACAATGCGTGAGTTAAATACATATTACGACACTGACCGACGCGTACTTAATACAGAGTAACGGCCCGTTCTGTACTTGTTAGATCGTTTCGATATCTAACCGCGACGACACGTATACAGTGATTTAATTACTGCCCGCCGCGTTTTGGCAGTGGGTCCTTTTATATTAAGTAATTAGGTCGGAACGCGGTCAAAGTCCAGATGCAAGCGAAGGAGGTTAAAAGAAATCCTTCGCTTGCACTTTGGCAATTTTTGTGGGTCGCAATCTTTTTCAAATTTGCTCTTTTCGTAACTTTCGTTCTCGTTTCGCGTGTGACCTGCTGTGTCGGCGTTTCGCGTGAGTATTTGTCCTACTTGGGTTATAATATAGAATATATATAATATAATAATTTAATTGTGTATTATAGCTTGGGGCTATAACACCCCTCCCCCGTTAAAAAAGGAAACGGAGGTACGCAGTTTTCTTAGAACTATTAGATTATTATACAATTTACAATATTAATTATAATCGTATGCCTTATTTCTAGATACTAGAAATAAGGCATACGATTATAATTAATATTGCGTGTGCTAAGGCTACGTTTTAATATTGATCTCGGTAATTTCATTTCCGATCTTTCGTTGTAGGAGTATATTGATGACTGTTTTGTCTTTTTATTTTTATAAATTATTTAAACTATGATGGCTATTATTATAATTATAGTTATTCCGTTCGTTGCCATCGGATATAAAAATTGTTTTTTCTCAAAAAATTGTTGCTCGTTGTTTTGTAAGTCGCTATTTATTGTCTCTAATTTAGCTTTTAATTTTGTTAATTCGGTTTCATGTTCTGTGACATCTAATAGGGTTTCGTTATGATGTGTCGGTATGTCGAGACGCGTAATAGCGTCATGTTTATTTCTGGTAGATATGTCTCTATGTCTGTTTCGTAAACTGTGTTTTTTGACTGAATAGTCATGTCTTTTGTTGTTAATTTATTTCCTTTTAATTTAAGTTGTCCCGTATTTTTTATTATTTTTCTGTATTCGTGTTGTCCGTCGCATTGTATCGTTATTTGTAAGTCAGCGGCGGTGGAATACAGCCAAGTGTCCGGTTGATGCAACACGATCCATATCGCATGTTTCGCGATTATACGCTTTATATTGCAATTATGGTGATAATGGGCGAGTTTTTTAATTCATCGATGGATTAATCGCATGATGCGCAAATACAGCATGTGTTGTATTTGCGCATCATGCGATTAGTCCATCGATGAATTAAAAAACTCGCCCAATGTTGCTTTTGCACGTACATTTGTATCTCGCAGGGTGCGTTCGCATTTATTCGGTACACTGGTTTTGTTTTTTGACACAAATACTCGGAATCGGTTTTGATACAATTTTCTAATTCGCTTTTTGTTATTATTAAATATGTTTGCGTTTCTCTATCTAACGCGATTAATTCGTTTTTTATTTCTGTTACTGACATTATCGCATTATAATCGGGAACAGGGAGCGCAGTTTAATAACGTCGTACGTCGGTTTCGCTATTAGTGGAAATCGGAGAATGGTGAAAATTTTTGTTTTTTCATAGTACGCACTTATTTTAACATATTTTTCTATTTGTCGCCAGTCCTCGGCATGGACTGTGAACGGAAAGTATAATCCCCTTGGTATTTGTTCCGTTGCCTCTTTTAATTGCGCGATTATTGTTTCTACCGGCATTAATTTTAAATGTATTGTTCCTTGTCGTACGTGTGCAAGGTAATCTAATACGTTTTCCGCGTCCCGTATTAATTCCGTAATGACCGCGGTAACTATTTGGAAGTGCTCGGTGATATCTTCGCGTTCGAAAAAGGCGTTTATTTGCTTTTGTAGAAGTTTTTCGTTCCGTTGGATTATATTTTCTAGCGTTTCTATGTGCGTTATCGTTATATTTATTACCTTTATTTGTTTTTTTACTGCGTGCTGTACTGTTTGTTGGTTGTTTTGTATTAACTCCAATTGCTCCTTAATTTGTTTTTCGTCTTCTACGTCCATTGTTCCAAACAGTGTTTTTGCGATTGATCCTATTCCGTTGATTAGTCCCCGGCGTCTGTCAGTCGGTGATCTGTATACGGTTTGGATCTGCGTCATGATACTTTTTAAGTATCTGGCCTCTCTTGTTGCGATGCTTTCGAAACTGGTGCATACGTCTTGTTGGTACTGTACGTGGAACTTCAGCATGTCACATTTCAATTGTTGTTCCTGTATGTACTCTTCTATTTGTTTGTAACTTTGAAGTAATGCCTCCAGGTCCAATTTTATTACTAGCTTCCAGGTTTCTTTGGCGTAGTGTAATCGTCCGATCTTCTCGAAATATAAACCTGGGTTATGGTTGAATTCTTGTAAGTCATATGGCCCCGTGCCATATGGCTTTGTGAGTATCTTGCTGTTCCAGCAGGTAAGTATCCTGTAATTTAATATTATCTTTATACTTTTCTCTGGATTGTTGAGATGAGTATTGATAATTTTGTTATCTTTCGTTATTTTTGCTTATGCTTCTATAAACGGCTTAAGCTTATTTACGTGTATACGTATTGTCTTTCGTCCCTATTTAATTGTGTAATTGATTTTGGAATTCTTTTCGATTATTTTATATGGTCCGGTCTATAACGATTCGAATTTTTTTGATCGTCCTCGTCGTAATGTCTCGTCATAGACCAGTACTTTGTCGCCTGCTTTAAATTGTGTCGTTTTAGTTTCTTTGTCCTAATATTTTCTGGCTTTGATTTTTTCTTCTTTGAGATGTCCTCTCGCGAGTTGATTTGTTGCCCATAATCTCTCTCTTAGTTCCTGCGCGTAATCATCGTAATTATACGTTGGTTTAGGCGGTTTTGTTAGTGCTGTTGGTATTTCCGCTTAATGTCCATAAATTAATTCGAAAGGTGTGTATCCGGTTGCTGTATGCGGTGTCGTGTTATACGAGGTGTGGCTATAAAATAACCGGACTGATGTTCTAAAATTTTGTATTTAACGAATTATACAATGTTAATGTTATCGCCTTCAATGTACACCCCTCCCCGATCCCTACATCGCTCCATGCGAATTTTCCATTGTTTGAAACGATGTTGCAGGTCTTCTTCTGTTAGCTTGTTTATGAGCTCCGTCGCTTTTGCTTTCACTGTATTTACGGACTCGAAATGGGTTCCTTTTAATGCAGACTTGATCTTCGGAAATAAAAAAGAATCACACGGGGCCAAGTCCGGTGAATACGGTGGATGTTCTAACACAGGGATCTTGTGCTTCGCCAAAAACGACTTGACAGACAGCGCGTTGTGTGCCGGCGCGTTGTCTTGGTGAAGAATCCATGAGCCGTTCTTCCACATTTCAGGTCTTCTTCTTCTCACCCGTTCACGAAGGGTTGTCAAAACTTCCTTATAGTAGACCTGGTTAACGGTCTGACCTTCAGGCACCCAATTTTTTAAATGTTAGCGTCTGTTTTTGATGTGCGAGGACGACCGGGGCGCAGATCGTCTCCGATCTCTTCCCTTCCCGTTTTAAATTTTTTAAACCACTCGAAAACTTGAGTACGAGATAGACACTCATCACCATAAACTTCCATTAATAAATTATACGTTTCTGTAGCGGATTTTCCAAGTTTTGCGAAGAATTTCACATTGACACGTTGCTCCACGTTAACACTTAACATTATTCCGACGGAGCTCGGATACACGGACCACTTAAAACAAAAACTACTCTCGAACTGTTGGCCGCACGTGCTTGCAAGTGTAATGATAGAGAGAGGGGAGAGCACAGATCAACATCCCGTCCTACTCGCAGTTGCCGAGACCATAGGGAACCGGCAAAAAAATCAGTCCGGTTATTTTATAGCCACACCTCGTATGTAAACATCGCGAACGGTATCCATTCGTCCCAGTCAGTTTGATCTTCATTGATATAATATTCAGCCAGCGTGCGGTGCGATGGTTCTAATGCGCCGTTACTTTTAGGGTGGTACGCGGTTGTCTGTATTTTATTGATATTTAACAATCTGCACGTATTTTTAAAGATTTCGCTGAGGAAATTTGTACCTCGATCTGTTGGAATTTTTTCTGGGATCCCGTGTTCAAGAACGATTTTTGTTAAGAATTCTTTACTAATCGTATTCGCTTTTTGATTTGGGATCGGTATCGCTTTGCTGAATTTCGTTAAGCTGTCCTGGAATGTTAATAGATATTTGTTTCCTTTCGTTGTTACTGTTAGCGGTTCGACTATATCCAACGCGCATTTTTCGACGGATTGAGAGGGCGTATCGGTAATTATTAGCGGCATTTTAATTTTTCGTGACAATTTATTTTTTTGACAAGATTCACATTTTGCTACGCATTTTTCGACGTCCTTGGTTATTCCTGGCCAATTATAATTCAGACGGATCTTTTTTATTGTTCGCTCGACTCCTTGATGTTCTCCTGTGGGCGCATCGTGATATTCATGTAATATTTGTTTCTTTTCTTCCTCCGTATAGATTTTTGTATCGTCGGCGCTTATCTCGTCTTCTTTTATTGCGTGTATTTTTCGCTCTTCTTCTGACTCGGTCGTATCTCGAGTTACGTTGCGGCTCAGTGCATCGGCGTTCGCGTTTGCTCGTCCTGCTTTGTGTATTTTTTCGTAATCATATTCTTCTAACTTGAGTCTCCACCGGATTAGTCTTGATCCAGGGTCATTGACATTGACTAACAATATTAGTGGTTTATGGCAAATTTTGTACCGTATACGTATGGCCTAAAATGTTTTACGGCCCATACTATTGCAAGTAATCTTTTTCGGTAGTATTATAGTTTTGCTCCGCTCGCGATAAAATTCTGCTGGCGTAAGCAATTGGCCGGTCGTTGCCTACCTTTCTTTGCGACAGCACTGCTCCGATTGCATAGTCGGAAGCATCGGTGGTTACGATGAATTCTTGCGTAAAATCGGGGTACTGTAGCACTGGCGCCATTATTAATTTTTCTTTTAACGTATCGAAGACGTTTTGTTGTTCCGTGGTCCATTCGAACTTTTCCCCCTTTTTTGTGAGTTTCGTTAGCGGCTTGGCAATCTTTGAAAAATCTTCTATGAATTTCCTATAGTACCCAGCAAGGCCTATGAACGACTGTACGTCTCTTACCTTTTTCGGCGTCGGAAATTCTGTTATTGCCGTTAGTTTTGACGGATCCGGAGATATTCCGTTCTCCGAAATTATGTGACCCAGATAAATCACTTCTCTGCGTAAGAATTCACATTTGTCCGGCTGCAGTTTTAACTTGTTTTCTCGAAGTCTCTGTAGTACTTCCTTCAGTCGCTTGTTGTGGTCCTCTAGGCTTGCTCCGTATATGACGATGTCGTCTAAATAGACTAGGCATTTGAGTCCTTGGATTCCAGTGAGTACGGAGTTCATCAATCGCTGGAAGGTCGCTAGCGCATTCTTCAATCCGAACGGCACTCGATTGAATTCGTAATGTCCGTAGGGCGTTGAGAATGCTGTTTTGTTTTTGTCTTGCTCGGTCATCGGGATTTGATGGTATCCTGAGTCCAGCGTGAAGTATTTGGCGTTTCCCAACTGGTCCAGTATGTCGGTGATATTGGGCAGTGGAAATGAGTCGCCTATTGTTAAGTCGTTTAGTCTTCGAAAGTCAACTACCACTCGAAGCTTAGGTTTTCCGGATGCGTCGGCCTTTTTTGGTACCACTAATAAGGGCGCGTTCCATTGACTCGCACTCGTTCTTATTATTTCGTTTTTTTAACATTTCGGTTATTTGCCGGTTTACTTCTCTCTTATGTTTTTCTGGAAGACGATACGGTCTCACATTACCGGTGAGGTGTCAGCGCGCGTGTTTATCTCGTGTTCCATGGCGGCGGTGCACGTCAGCGGTTCTCCTTCTAAGTGGAAGGTTCGGCGTATTCTTCGCATATTTTTGAGAGCGTCTGTCGTTCTTCCGTATTTAAATGTTCGGTTCGAAGTACCTTTTTAATATGGTCTTTATGCGGAGTCTTAGATTTGCTTAATTTTTTATCTTCGATTACGTGTATCCCGGTTGCGGTGTCTCGTTTTATTTTTTCGAGTGTTACCGTCGGCGTTTGTATTTCGACCTCCTTGTCTGTTGTATTAATTATGTTGACGGGGCAAATAAAATCCGTCGGCTCTACTAGGCCGTTGCCGATGTATATGCCGGGTGCGGTTTCCTCCGCGCGAACTATGCCTATTCGATTCGTATTGATCGCGGTTTTAATAATTGTTTCGCAGCGCGGTTTTAATGTTATTTTGCTGGGGGTTTGCAGTTTTAATGTCGCTTCTCCTATTCTGAGTCGTGCCTTTTTGAAGTCGCAGATGACGGAGTGCTTTTGTAGGAAATCAAATCCTATGATTTCGTCGTGTTCGATAGGCATGTCGTCTTTTACTACGTAGAAAGTGTGCTTTATTTTATAACCATCTATTTTAATCGCGTGCATATTCCCAATAGTATGTACTTTATGTCCGGTCACTCCAGTGAGTGCAATTTTGCCTTCGTAAATCAGTGTTTCGTCCTTTAATTTCTTTAATTTTATTAACGAAATGGTTGATGTTGAATCGCACATCATACTTATTTTTCCGCTTTTTACTTTGCGTGCGGGTAAAATTACCATTGGCAGTTTAGTTTTGATGTGTGTGTGTGGCGTATGTTTAATGTGTGATACGCGATATTCTAATGCTTTCGACGGCGTTCTCTTTCTATCCTCCTTGTGTTCGTCTTCGCTACTGTTGCTTGCGGAGTCGGTGCTCCTTTTTCGCTGTCGCTGCGAGTTTTTTCGTTCGCGTGTGTCCTCGGCGTGGTCTTCCCGATTTTTATATTCGCGATTTTTCGGTCGTCCGTTTAGATTCCAACATTCATTGCGGCTATGCCCGGACTTCTTGTAATGTGTGCAATATTTATTTATTGTATTTATTCGCGATGACTTCTCGGGTTTCGGGAGCGCGTATTTATTGCTGCTGCGGCATTCGCGTCCGTAATGACCGTTTTTTCCACATTTATAACGTTGCGAAATCGGGGCACGAGTTTCTCGCATGTAATTTGTGTCAACTTTGTTTTTGTTATGAAACCCAGTAGGTAAATAGAGAGAGTTCTAACCCAGGTCCTCCGAGGGAGGGCGCTTATCGCGGTTTCGACGAGCGGGACATTGTTGTATAAACAAAACAGAAGATATCAGTTTGAATTTATAAACAGATAGTAAGTACAAAGCGGTGCTAAATAAGATTATTTTCCCGTCCGATTAATCTAGCAGCGGGCCGCGCGAGAGAGAACGTGAGAGAGAGATAACGCGGTGAATGTAGGCCGAGGATGACGCGAGAGATCGAGAGATAATGAAATAAGCATTTTAATATAATTTATACGAAACATGTCCCGCTCGTTGAATCCGCGATAAGCGCCCCCCGCCCGCGTGACGCCATTCCCCCGCGCCTACGATATCACCCCCGCCCTTCACCTCCCTCGGAAGAGCTGAGTTAGAACTCTTTATCGCGGTATTAAATAAAGAGGAGTACTCACCTTAATTCTCTAAGAAGCGACGCATAATTATTAGTCCTATGACGTTGTCAATCGTCGCGCGCACCCCGGCACGGCAGAAATATCGCGCAACCACAAACATATTTCAGTTCATGCTGGGGGAGAACTGTTGAAAAAGCGTTAGGGGGTAAAATCACCCCCTCCCCAACCTAGTCAGGTGGTTCCACTAAACGGGGGAGTCCCGGAGGCATTTCTTCTGCAGTAAACAGACCCCCGTTGGGTGCCTCCTCTTCCTCCTCCACCTCCCAATCTCGCGGAGAGACGAAATAATTAGCACGCACTGGTTTTTTCACACACACCATGACTAAAAAGACCGAGCAAACGGACAGTCGAGAACAGAGTGAAGAATAAGATGCAGTAGCATCTATAATATATTATTACAAGGCAATGTACGACATCAGAAAGAATGCATGAATTTATAAACAGATAGCATAGTACCTTCGCGGTACTAAATAAAATTATTTTCCCGCCCGACATATCTCACAGCGGGCCGAGGATGACGCAAAAAGAGCGAGAGAGAGGAGAGAGGAATACGAAATAAAATTTTTTCTTTTAATATTAATACAAAATAAACAAATAGCGCGGTAATGAGAGAGCTTTTGGGGATGACGCATGGGGAGAGTGAGAGGAGAGAGAGAAAATAATAGCGCGTGGCGTTCGAGGATGACGCAAGAAGAGCGTGAGAACGAGAGAAAGATAGCGAGAGAGAGATATCGCAAGGCGTTCGCAAGGATAGGAGAGAGGAATACGAAATAAAATTTTTTCTTTTAATATTTAATACAATTTTATTTAATAAGTATGTGTATTATACATTTTGTGTGTGTGTGTGGTATTTTATAAAATAGAAAAAATATAATGTTTAAAAATACTTTAAAAAAAATATTTAAGAGCCTGTAGTAGTCGGGATGAGAGACACCTTTTTTTCTGAAACAAACGAGCGTATAACTAAAATTTAATAAGAAGGTAAATAATTTATAGTATATAAATTAAAAGGTACTTACAATATGATCTAAAATTCCCCCAACTCATCAAAATTAAAATCCTGCCGTATAATAATAGACGGATCATATGACATTTCGGGTGATGGTGATCGAGGCAGCGGCGGTGGAGGCGGTGGCATTGGCGGTGGCGTTTCAGACGGCTCCATACCGTTAAAACCGCCGAAGTTTTGTTTATTTAGATATGAGAATAGTTCATTAGTATGACGTTCATTTAAACCGATTTCACGTCCAGGTATCGCTTGCATGATCGAATTCACAGGAGTGTTTTTTGATAGCGCTGGGACACTGACACCCACGCGTACGAAACGTCTGCATAGCGAGTATCTCAAACCTTCTATTCGCGCGATTTGAGCGCGAAACAATGAACATCAAAATAATCACACAAATCACCTTTACGTTCAAATTGATTTTGCAGTTCCATCAACTCGATGCATTGATCACATCGCTCCTCCCACTCATCGTATAGTTTTTTCAAATCCACCCAAAGGAAACTGTTCAACAGATATCGTTCTAAATCGTCGATTTCCTCCTTATGGTCCACCATTTCTTTTCTTATCACAACACTTACAGAATTTTAAAATTCACGTTTAAATTTTTATGTAGGTACTGCTTCTTCAACCACAAATCTTTATAGACTTCTTCAGCCACAGATCTTTATAGATTGCGATGTATCAGCGCCGACGTTTGGCAGCTTACACCCTTGCTCCCCCGTCCATAAGCGAAAGCGACGATTCAAATATCTTCCGCATTGTTTTTCTATAAAGAATTGCGACGTATCAGCGCCGATGTTCGGCAGCTTTATGCCCGTGAATTCTCAGTAAGTGACGAATCACCGATTACAACCGGAAGATGATTAGTTGGAATTGGAAGTGCAATGTGATGCCGATGTTCGGCAGCTTTCCGCCCTTGCTCTACCATCCAGCGGCAATGTGATAAGGGAGGGAGATTATCTTTTCTGAGATGTAATTAAACACTCGATACACGTCATATGTTAAACACAGAGAGAAGAAAGAATTAGACGAAATATTAAGAAGGATGGAAGCGCGTTAAACCATAGTACACGATTTGAGAACGCGTACATCGGGTGAAAAAAAAAGTATAGCGGTTATGTCAGATAGTGTTGCTTGGGTAAAAATGTATAATAATAATAATTTCGAGGCACTATTGGATGAGTCGTCTGACGAAGATCACGCGTTGTCGAATGACAGTGATGTCGTAACCCGACCAGCTATAAAATATTAAAGAAAAAAATAATAATAAAGGAAATAAAACAGTAAGAAAAGAGAACAAGGAAAAGATTAAGAGATAAAGATTAAGTAAGGAAGATTAAGAAATAAGTAATTAAATAAAATAGAATAGAGAATAAAAGAAGACGTGACGAAAGACAAATAAGTCACGGCGAAGTTCCGAGAAGCTGACGAAGCAGCTGTCAGGAACAGAGCACGAGACGTGACTCCGGTCAGGGTCATCACACTCCTTCCTGCCCGATAAATTAGTATATATAGAAAGCGATCGCGAAGACAGGGACCGCTAATCAGAACCAAGATTATAATACGTATCGCTCTCGTACATTATACCCGCGAAGTCGCAAGTAAGTAACAAGTGTATTGCAGCGTTAGCGAATAAACCTCTTTTTGACTGTAAAGTACGGAGTGTCTTTACTAGTGCGTGGATCCTAATCCTTTGGGCTAACGAATCCCGAAAAGTCCCTTCCCTAGCGGCTACGGGCACAACAGTGATTATATTAGTGATTGCAGTGAGGACCTTACAGATTATGACGACAAGATAGTGCCTAAAATACAAGTCAATTAAAGATTTTAAGTTTATTCTTACTGCGAGGACGCTACTCTTCCCAGTCAGCGTGAATGTCATGGACATGTCGGCAAAACTATTTAACGAATACTGAGTTAAATAGCGCGATGTATGCCTTTTTTGCATGCTTCGGCCGTTCGGAGAAACTGCAGACACAATTGTCCGCAGATGCTCTGATCGTAAGTTTGAACAGGTGTGTGATTGTACTGTATCTTTGTCACGTTCGGTCCGAAATATCGCACCAATTCATTCGGTGGTCGAAGATTGCCACAACTGTCGAAATATATAGCGCGATTCCCCCTCTTTACGTATGCTACCCAATGAGTACCTGGTCCTGTTGTGTTATCCAAATTCACGATGCCGCTCTCGTTTCGATATATACCACCGATCGGTAAAGAGTCACGCATGAAAACGCCTCTAAAGAATGGTATACGCATACGTTTTGCCAGTTGCAGCAATTGCACATTGGTGGTTACGCCCTGTGGTATTTTTAGCGCCTCTTTGACTTTTTTTTCTCATTGAGACTCCTCGTCCGTGTTTGTACGGAGCGAGATACAATCCGTGATCTTCCATGGCACGATTGTGACGTGGTATCTCTTGCAACTGACGTTGTGCGGCTTTTTTGTCGTTCACCGCCTTTGCTACGCCAGCCGCTCCACCGATCAGGGATCCGAGCGCGCCCAATATTGTGTTATAGCCCGGAAGCTATAACCACATTTTAATATAAAAAGATGTTGAAATTAAAGGGCGTTGACCGCGCAGAATGTTCGCACAGCAACTCACGGGCAATCGCCCGAAAAACTTGCGAAAGTGCAAGCGAAGAGATTCAACTTTAAACCTGCTTCGCTTGCACTTGGACTTTGGTCGCGTCCCCGAAATTCCCGGAAATAGCAAGGGAATAAAAGGCCCGCCGCAGACGCGCGCTGGGCAGTCGTAAACCAATTTTAATCAATACCCAATCGATTAAGCAGTCGCTTATACGGGAATCGCCTATCACGCCAAGGGCGCAAGTGATTAAAATAGACATAAGTTTACCGCGCAGTGAATCGCGAACGATACAATATAACCGAGCGCGGAAAGGTATATTTAAATAAACACGCGCTTGTGAATAAAGTGAAATTGTTTATTAAAATAAAAAGTGAAATAGTTAACGAAAAGTGAGTCAATTAATTTCGAGACCCTGACGATCCCGGGGCCCCAGCTCCTCATCCGGCAACGATCCCGAATCTCATTGCCTACGCATCGCGAGGCACAACAAAATTGATGGCAGCGGTGGGATCTGCCGAAGGATCGTCACCGGACTCGTGACTCCTAAGACCTGTAACAAAACCAAGGTGGTTAATCAGGCACGCCAGTGTAACAGCTGACGGACAAGGACAACGGACAACACGGGAAAGCGGAGCAGTGAGAGAATCACGGCCAAGCAGCAGACACCCGAGTAGGCACCCCGACCTACGACAACAGCACGGACAACGCACCAGCAGCGAACGACTACCCGCCGTATCAACCGACAACGCCGGGCCGCCAGCCGTACCCGCCAACGAGCGAGGAACCGCAGCGTCAGCAGCAGCCAGCGAAAAGCGTAAAGATGCGAGCCGTAGTACTGTAAGTCCGAATAATCTACTTATATCGCATGCATTTGGAAGGCGCTAACGTACCACCGATAGCGAATCGAACGTGGTTACACAGCGAACCTGCCCGATTAACCTTACGCGTACTTCGAGAACGACAAAGACTCGATAATGCGCGTAGAGAGTTAGAAACCCGACACTCGAGCGATAGCGAAATAGAAAACGTTGTCGATGATAACGAGCTGCCATTCACTAATCGCGACGCCGACGTAGTAACTAATAGAGCGATCCCGATAGTTCAGTCAGATCTTGAAAAAGTACGCAAGAAACTAGAAGCGTACTACTCTAGTGGTAGTGACTCGGAACTACCAGCGAATGTAATAATAGAACGCGAATTCCCGTTCTCTAGTTTCGCCGAAAGCTTGTTCGCGAAACCCGAGCCTGACTTTGCTATCGCGAACCAAAAGCAAATAAGATCGCGCGTTAGCCGAACTCCGAGCAACGTATCGCAACGCGGCGAATTTTCTTTAACATCATACGACAGTAGTATCTTTGATCCGAACGAAAATAACGCGGACGAAATAATGTCTTTAATGTATACACCGCCAGCGAACGCGCCGAACGACGACATTGAGCGGGAGATCGAACATCTCCGCCACAGCATACGGCACATCGACGAATGCGTCGTGTTAGTCGACATACACGAACCGCCTGCTAATCGCGATATAAACACACGGTAGTAAATACTCCACGCGAACAGAGGCGCGATCCGTACACCCTTAAGGAAGAGCGGCGCATAGACCGTCGAGACATACACGCACACGCTCACGACCGCGATACACGATACACCGAACACAACACCGACAGAAACGACTACGCCCAAATACTGGACGTACTAAATTTACTCCGCGCATATATGAATGCGTTAAGCACGCGAATAACGCGTGTGGAGAACCCGGAGAGTCACCCATACGACCGTCGAGAAAATGATAACGACGAGTATCGTATGACGTACGGACGGACCGAGCGCGACATAAGACACCGACGCGGTACCGCTCCGAATTTTATGTCATCAAAAGAAGCCAGAATAAGGATCGGAATTCGATGGATCCTCGCGAAATAAGTTACAAGAATTTTTAAATGCCAGTACCTACGCTACAGAACATAAACCCTGCGGAAGAAGAATCTTTAGTTTAAGCGATATTATACACCAAGCTCAAAGGAAAGCCATGCAAGACTTTGAGACGCGAGACATACAAACGTACGACGTATTGATGCAACAACTCGAAAAATGTTATCAAAGCAAACGAAGCACCGCGCATTTATAGCTCGAATTTAATTCACTAAAACAAAAGACCGCCGAATCAGCGCAAACTTTCGGACAACGCGTCGATAAACTCGCAATGAAATTATACGACTCGATGATAGAAGGCGAAAACCATTCCGCCGCATATAAACGGGCAATACTAGATACCATACAAAAACAGGCATTATTAAATTTCCAACTCGGATTACACGACGACCTAAAAATCCTCGTCCGCTCATAGCGATACGCAACGCTACAGGAAGCGATAACCGGCGCGAGCACGGAAGAAAAACTTATAGGGCCGACAATGACGCGAGCACACAACTTTTCCAACCGAAACAAAGCCGAATCGCATCCCTCACGACAGAATCGAGGAACGACACCGCAATGTTTTAAATGCGGGAAAACCGGACATTACGGGCGCGATTGCCGCAGCAGCAGATATGCGTTACCGAAACCGGATAAAACACGCGTTAACTCAGTCGAGAAATTTTGCAAGCACTGCAAAAAACGCGGGCACAACCGCGACTAATGTTGGTCACTGAATGGCCGACCGAAATCGAAGACGCCCGATCACGCGAAGCGCGACAATAATGATAAAAAAACGCACAGCGACAAAGAGAAAGGCGAACAAAAATTTATCAAGCGCGAAAAAGAGATACGGATACCGAGCGTAGCAGCGACAAAGAGGAAGAACGTGAAGATAAAAATAAGAAGACGCGCGCGCTCGAATATCAAGTAACGCATATATGACGAACACCGCGAGGAACAGCCGGATTAGATCTAATTACCTTACCGATCCGCGAGACCAAAAACGGCAAAGTGAACATGCTATATGATTTTGAAACTACTATCTCGTTAATAAAAGTTAAACGACTAAAGGGCGAGACCGTAATTTACAAAGATAAAATTACACTCGTCAAAATAACCGGACATAAGGCACGGACGATAGGTAAAATGTACGCGACGATCGACTTAGCTGGTCGTAAAATCAAGCACGCGATTTACGTCGTAAAGGATGATTTCCCTATGGAATACGAGAATATCCTAAGAATCGACTTCCTCCGAAAGCAACAGGTATCATGCGATTACAAAAGACGGGAATTCAAAATAGGAGACGCCGTATTAAAACTCTTGCCGTATGATAAAATTACGCTAAAACCGCGCAGCGAAACGATTATACAGGCCGCGACCGACCGCAACGAGATAGGCGTCATAAGAGCAGAAGAACCTGCGCCGGGAATTTATATTGGACGATGCCTAGTCGAACCGGAAAATTACTCGTGCCCGATCAGCGTTATAAACACCATCGACGAGATAATCGAGATTCGCACGCCGTTAGTCAAAATAGAAGACATAGACATAGACAACCCACATGCGATCTATACAATACAATCCGAAAAAACGCGAGATTACTCGTCACAAAAAAAACAAAATTTTACAACTATTACGGACCGACCATTTAAACGACGAAGAAAAGCAAGCGATACAGAGGATATGCGATGAGTACAACGATATATTTTATTTGAGCGGAGTCCACTGTCCTGCACTGCGACCATAGAGCACGCGATAAGCACACGCGCCGACACCGCACCGGTTAACATGAATCGACTTCCCGAGAAGCATAAGGCGGAAGTAAATAAACAGGTACAAGAAATGCTAGAAGACGGAATAATCAGGAAAAGCGCTAGTCAATGGAACGCACCATTACTGGTAGTGCCGAAGAAACCTGACGTATCCGGAGAATTGAGACTCCGCGTAGTAATAGACTTCTGACGATTAAATAATCTAATGATAGGCGACTCGTTTCCGTTACCAAATATCACCGATATATTGGATCAACTAGGAAACGCCAAGTATTTCACCACGTTAGATCTAGCATCAGGGTATCATCAGATACCAATGGCCGAGCACGATAAAAAGAAGGCAGCCTTTTCAGCCCCCTACGGATATTACGAGTTCAATCGCATTTCGCTTGGTTTAAGGAATGCACCAGCAACCTTCCAACGATTGATGAATTCGGTGCTGACAGGGATGCAAGGGCTAAGATGTCTTTTTTTTTTTTTCGATGGGGAATCCTGCATTGGACGCCCTTCACCTCAGGGGAGGCTCCGGGCAGTGTCGGACTCTTACCGACTAAACCCCACCGGTGACATCCTAACGCCGAGTGGGGATTCCCCGGGAAACGCTCTCGCATTACTTCCAGGGAATCCCCAGCGCGGTGCAATAAAGCACACTATAAGTGAACATGTGTTCTGCGAACCTAACCGAGTTTTAAGTGGGGCGAAGCAGCGTCACCTGCAATGCTGCCCGCCCCGCCCACCTTGGGGGAACGCTGTACAAGGGCACGCAAGGACCCCCCGATCCTTACCACCTGCGTAGCTCCAAGATGGGTTATCGAAACTAATAGATTTAAAAAATGCTACCGCGAAAAACGCGCTACAAAACACTAGTTGTAAAGTGAAAAGCAAGTTAAAATTAGAGAGAAAACATATATATATACATTATTTACAGCGTTCTTATTTACATGTATTTACAGTTAGGATGGAGAAGGTGAAGAGACAGCGGGCGAAAGAGACTCTACCTCCCACTCCCTCTCCCTCACCTCCTTACCACTTATCACACTGTTCGCAAACTGCGAGAAAGCGTACCATTTGTCCTGGGATTCCAACACAGACCCCATGATTATCCCAAGGTTTATGTACTCTTCTTCTTCCTCTATGTTAATATTTAGGTTATTCCACAGTTCGAGTCTCTGGTCGACCCAGGCAGGGCATTCGAAGATGGTATGAGCCACTGTGTCGTCTAAACATGTGCAATGAAGGCAGGCCGGGCTGTCCCGTTTGCCCATCCTATACAGATAGTGCCCGAAACACCCGTGACCTGTTATCAGCTGCGTGAGTCGAAAAGAAATGCTACCAAAGTCTCGATCAAGCCAGGCCGAGAAATGCGGCATAACGGCATCCCTGGTCACGACACCAGGGGCCTCGGGTCGGTTTAGTATCGCGGACCACTGTCGGTTCGTAACAGTTCTCTCCTGTTCTTTTATCTCCACTGCCTCTTTCGTCCACTCCCCCCTAGTCCTGAGGACGGAGACCCGGCTATAGACCCTTTGTCGCAAGCTAACCTCCAATACCCACGGTGTCATGCGAGCCAGTAAAGTCGCCATGTCAAAGGATAAGGTCCTGTACGCGGAGACCACTCGAATCGCTACAGACCTCTGCAGTCTAATTATAGGTTGCCGGATTTTCAAGGGGGCCGAAGAAAGAACGTCGCTCCAAACCGGCGCCGCGTAGGCAATAACCGACGTCAAGATGTTGGCGTAAAGTCTCCTCTTCCCCTCATGTGGACCCCGAAGGTTCGGCATGAGGCGAAAGAGGGCGCGAGACGCTCTCGACGTTTTAGACTCAATGTACCTGAAATGATCCCGAAAAGACCACCTACTATCTATCATCACGCCAAGGTACTTCATTCACGTGGTCGTAATCACGTGCGTATTGTCGACGCAAACCATCGGCATAACGCGAGGCGCCTTTCTTCTGCCATAGAAGTAAACCGCTTCAGTCTTTTGCGCTGCCAAGGAAAGACCTAGACTCTTAATCCTGCGTACAACACGAGCCGCCATGATGCTAGCGCGGAGCGCCGCGTCGAAAGGCCCGGATGCAGTGGACACGATGAGAGTGTCATCGGCATAACAAATCGTCCGGCATCCCTCCTGCTCTAAACGCAGAACAGAATCGAACGCAATGTTCCAGAGCAAGGGCCCCAAGACAGAGCCCTGGGGAACCCCTGCGCTCATGCTCCTCCGTTCAGTGTGTCCGTCGCGAACTCTATAACTGACTGATCTATTCGACAAGTAATCTCGAATAATGCGTCGCAAATACTCGGGGAATTGCCTCCGGTCCATCGCATCATTAATCACCCGCCAAGAGATAGAGTTAAAGGCATTAGTAATGTCTAGGCTTACCGCAATGGCGACTTCGCCCGCCGACAGGGCGGCCTCGATAAAGTTTCTCACAGCAAACAAAGCGTCCACTGTGGATCGATGACGTCGAAAACCGAATTGCCATTCGGATAGGCCGGATGCCGGATTCTCATCCATCCAGTCATGCATCCTTATGGCTATGATCCTTTCTAGCGCCTTACCAGCCTCATCGAGAAGGCATATAGGCCGCGCCTTGAGTGGAGCGTCGTCCGAAGTCGTTGGTCCTTTCGGGATGAGCACCAAATTGGCCCTCTTCCAGGGCTCTGGAAATACACCCTCCTTCATACAGAGGGTGAAGCAGCGAGCCAGCCATCGGATCATAGGCCGAGAGACCCGTTTCCACGCGCGTGATTTCAGACAATCCGGTCCCGGAGCCACGCTTCTTGCAGCGGCTTTGCTAATGACATCCTCCACCTCCGAAATGGAGACGTTCCAAGCATCATCCCAGGCGGGTGTTCGCCAGGTCACTTCGGCGGCACTTGGAAGCGTACCTGAAAGGAAAAGAGAACCCAATAACCTTGTCAGGACGCGATCGCTAACCCTCTCGGTCAAACCGGGACCGGCGGGGCGCAACCTATTAAGTACTATCTTATAAGGTAAACCCCAGGGATCGTCGTTAATCGAGAAGATCAACTCCTCCCAGGCGTTCCTTTTAGCCTTGTTTATTTCGGACCTAAGGTTCTTCTTAGCGATTTTATAGGCTAACTTTCTATTATTAATTTCTTCGGCAGTACCCCTGCGTCTAGATCTGATTAGTTGTCTCCGGGCGGAAATGGAGACCTTCCTACAGGCGGCAATGGTGTCGTTCCACCAGTAAGCGCTAGATCGGTCGCGCGACGAACTAAGTTTAGGTGTGGACGCGTCGCAAGCGTCACACACACCGCGCGAGGGCTAAGATGTCTAGTCTACCTCGACGACATTGTAATCTACGGATCCAGCTTAGAGGACCATAACAAACGACTCACGGAAGTACTGCGCAGACTACGGGAAAACAATTTGAAACTACAACCGGAGAAATGCGAATTCCTGCGTAAAGAGGTAATTTATTTAGGTCACATCATATCCGAAAACGGAATAATGCCGGACCCATCGAAGTTAACTGCAATAAAAAATTTCCCGATACCGAAAAAGGTAGACATTCAAGCGTTCATAGGATTAGCTGGATATTATCGAAAATTCATCGAAGACTTTTCGCGAATCGCCAAACCGTTAACGAAACTAACCAAGAAGAGCGAAAAATTCGCTTGGACGGCAGAGCAACAGAATGCATTTGAAGCGTTGAAGGAAAAATTAATGACGGCGCCAGTGTTGAAATACCCAGATTTCAGCGAAGAATTTAACGTGACCACTGATGCCTCCGACTATGCGATTGGAGCCGTGTTATCGCAAGGACAGGTAGGCAATGACCGCCCCGTTGCTTACGCAAGCAAAATACTGTTGCGTGCGGAACAGAATTATAACACGACAGAGAAAGAACTACTAGCTATCGTATGGGCAGTCAAGCATTTCTGACCATACATCTATGGAACCAAATTTAAAATAATCACAGATCATAAACCGTTGATCTGGCTATTCAACGTAACCGACCCCGGATCGAGACTAGTACGTTGGAGGTTAAAACTTGAAGAATACGACTATGAAATCATTCATAAAGCAGGACGAACGAATGCGAACGCCGACGTGTTGAGCCGCCAGGTAACAAGAGACGCGGAAGAGTAAGAGAGAGAAGAAGAAATTCTCCAGGTGAAAGAAAAGGAAGACACAAGAATCTACACCGAGGAGGAAAAGCAGCAAATAATCTACGAATATCACGATGCCCCACAGGAGGACATCAAGGAGTAGAGCGAACAATAAATCGAATTTGGCTAAACCACAATTGGCCGGGCATAACAAAAGACGTTGAGAGATATATCTCGAAATGCGAGTCGTGTCAGCAAAATAAACTATCGCGACGAAATAAAGCACCGCTTATTATTACCGATACTCTCACGAAACCGTTCGAGAAATGCGCGTTAGATATCGTCGGACCATTAACGGAAACTACAAACGGGAATAAATATTTACTGACATTTCAAGATAACCTCACTAAATTCAGTAATGCGATACCAATTGCGAATCGAGAAGCGAATACAATAAGCAAAGAGTTCGTTACAAAAAACGTACTCAAATACGGACTACCGGATAAAATCTTAACAGATCAAGGCACGAATTTTATGGGTGAGATCTTTAAAAATATTTGCAAACTACTTAAAATCGAAAAGATCAAAACAACCGCCTATTATTCGGAGAGCAATGGAGCGCTAGAACGATCGCACCGCACCCTCGCCGAATACCTTCGTCATTATATAAATTCGGATCAAACGGACTGGGACGAGTGGACACCCTACGCAATGTTCACCTATAACACGACCCCGCACACAGCCACGGGCTATACACCGTTTGAGCTAGTCTACGGGCACCAAGCCAGCCTACCGACGACAATGACTAAGCCCCCGAGAGCGACCTACAACTATGATGTCTACGCTCAGGAGCTAAGGGAAAGAATAAGGGCGACAAACCAAATCGCCAGAGACCGTGTCAAAGAAGAAAAACAAAAATCAAAAGAATATTACGACAAAGCCGCGAAGGAAAGCAAATTTAAAGTAGGCGACAAAGTACTCGTATACGACGAGACATTACGACGCGGACGATCAAAGAAATTAGACGCGCTATGGACAGGGCCGTATACGATAATTGAGAAAAATTCCGACGTTAATTACACGATAAAAAAGGGTAGAAAAACAATACGCATGCACACGAACAGATTAAAAGCGTTTATAGATGGTTAATAAATAATAGAACACTCGGTAAGCCGCATCCACGGGAAGTAATCCGGAGCAATTACCCGGTAGCGAGCCAAGTACGGGACATCGGAAATGAAACCCCGGCACCAACTCGGAAACAGTGCCCCGACCACTGGCCACATCCAGAGTTACGCGCAGCGAAAATGGGTGTTACCACCCCTATAGACGGCGGAAAGAGCCCGAATAATCGGATCACTCGAAGATTCGAGCCCTACGACGGGCCCGCGTTTGCACCACTCACACAAGAGAATGCGACCTCTTATAAAAGAAACCTCGCCGCAATCTTGGCAGGACATGTTTTTTTTGTGACGGAAAGACACAACGACGGATTGACAGTCAAAAGCAGACTAAAAGAAGAAGTTTTAGTAGCAGTGCAAAAAATCCGAGAAACCGAAAACCCTACATAATAAAATAATGACTAAAAGAAATAAAATCCGTCAGAATATTATATTAACACCGGATACTCAAATTCAGCGCCCATACTCGCGAAATAGACTAAGAACCGCCACAGTATTAAAGACTTGTACGAGACACGTAAAAACGCTACACATACATGCAAATAAAATGAAAGCGTTAATAAGGAATAAATAAAAAACACTTACCTCACTCCAAACGACGAGAATGGAAAAACCGCAGCAACATATCGAAGGAAAACGAGAAGCGGGCGCGACGGAAAACCTCCGAAATCGCGGGAATTTTCCACGTCATCCCCGGAGAAAATCAATCGAATAGAGTAAAGGGGTAAAACCACCCCGTAGCCTCAATTAGCCAATTCCTAGCCGGAGCCCACTCAAATGTCTTGGCAATACGAGATAACACAGCGGCCATTTCCGCGTAGGAGAAAAGCCCCCCGTTGGGAGCCTCGTCCTCTTCCACAAGTCGTGGAGAAACGAAGTAACGTTCGCGGTTAGGCACACTAGCACACACCATCTTTTCTAATTTTTGTGTAATTATTTAAAGGAGACGTGCAGGTAGACAGTAAAAAACTGACAGAAGAAATAATTTCAGTAGCACCGCACGAAACATATGAAATTAAAAACCTTTGAAATTATATCCGACAGAAACGATAAAAGGATGAAATATGTAATTACAGAATACTTCGGAGTGAACTCATCAATAACCAAACGGCACGATGCAAATCACTACTACGAAATCGACGAATTCAACGACCACCCTGGCATACACTTCGAAAAAATCGTTCAACTTTACTACTCCCAGAAGGCATGGAAGTTAGTAATAAAATTAGATATAACCAAAACGAACCAAAGGTACGAACAAGTAGAAAATTATCTACAATAAACGGGAACGGAATGCAACACAACAAGATTTCAAAATGACGACCACAAAAATACTTGCATTAATCTAAATAATATCGCAAAAAAACGAATTAACGTACTTAGAAAATATCATGACACAAATAAACACAATATACAAAAAACCAACTGACAGACGCAGAGGACTAATAGACGGAATAGGCTCCATAGCAAAAACATTGTTCGGAACAATGGACGCCGATGACGAAAAACACATAAACGAGCAATTAAATTTACTCGAAAACAATCAAAAGATTACACAACACGCAGTACAAAACCAAATAAAAATATTAAACACCACAATAACACACCTCGACTAATTAGAAAACACCATTGAACACAATGAAAAAATACTACAAAACAACATAGCGAAATATTTCAATCAAGCAGAAATAGACGAACATTATACAATTATTATCGCGATTATAGCCGAATTAACACGGGATGCCGAAAATATAATAGAGTACCTTACGTATATCCGGAAAGGCGCAATGCATCCTAAACTAATGCCGATAGAAAATATTATCGCCCATTTAAAAGAAGCGACACCACAATTACCGCCAGGATCGTATTTCCCATTTAAAGTTCATACCGAGGACTGGCTAGCGATAGAAGAATACCTTACGATAAGCGCGTATTACGACCGAGCAACCATATACACTATTCTGCGTTTTCCGTTAATCACACAACCGACATACGAAATTATAAACGCGATCGAATTTCCAGTACCCACTCATAATAATGTATATACCTTTGTAAAAATTAATAATAAAATAATCGCCGTAGATAAAGAAAAATTGACATATGTACTCATGACCGAAGACGAACTACAAAAATGTAATAAAATAAATTCACAATATGTATGCAAGCAAAGCAGGCCAATATATCGAATAAATTCGGACGCGCCGTGCGAGATACAAATGTACACGCGACAGCGTTATCAGCAAAATTGTAATGTAAGACACCATGTCTCGAGCCATGTGATATGGATCGCGTTACAGCGACCACACACTTGGCTGTACTCGACAGCTGCCGAGCAAACGATAAGGGTACAATGCGACGAACAACCCGAGAGGAGAGAAATAATTAAAAATACGGGCAAAATTACCTTGAGAGGAGAATGTAAATTAACAACAACAAACATGACGATACAGACAAGAAAAACTATTTACATAACAGACGTAGAAACATATCTACCCGAGAGTAACATAATATTCTCACATAACAATACACTTCTCACATAACAATACACGACAAAGACACACTGGAAGATATATCACAACACCATACGGAGTTAACAGAACTCAAAGCCAACTTAAAAAACATAGAAAACGACTTACGAGACAACGAACAGAACTTCTTCACACAAAAACAATTCATTTATCCAATGGCACCTAGTGGCTTTATAACATTAATAGTCGCAGCCATCGTAATCTGGATGATAATCCAACGAAAAAATAAGAACAAAACAATAAGACGACCCTCAGTCTCATTCATAGAGGATGATTTCAGTATACCTAGATCTATATTAAGAAGAAGTCAAAGCACTCGATACTAGAAGTAAACGATTGTAATAAAATATATTGTACACGGGAAACATAATTGTAATATACTTAAATAAAAAATTTTTTTTCGGATACAGAAAAACTCCGTACCTCCGTTTTTCTTTTTTCTACGGGGGCGGGGTGTTATAGCCCGGAAGCTATAACCACATTTTAATATAAAAAGATGTTGAAATTAAAGGGCGTTGACCGCGCGGAATGCTCGCACAGCAACTCACGGGCAATCGCCCGAAAAACTTGCGAAAGTGCAAGCGAAGAGGTTGAACTTTAAACCTGCTTTGCTTGCACTTGGACTTTGGTCGCGTCCCCGAAATTCCCGGAAATAGCGAGGGAATAAAAGGCCCGCCGCAGATGCGCACCGGGCAGTCGTAAACCAATTTTAATCAATACCCAATCGATTAAGCAGTCGCTTATACGGGAATCGCCTATCACGCCAAGATCGCAAGTGATTATAATAGACATAAGTTTACCGCGCAGTGAATCGCGAACAATACAATTTAACCGAGCGCGGAAAGGTATATTTAAATAAACACGCGCTAGTGAATAAGGTGAAACTGTTAATTAAAATAAAAAGTGAAATAGTTAACGAAAAGTGAGTCAATTAATTTCGAGACCCTGACGATCCCGGGGCCCCAGCTCCTCATCTGGCAACGATCCCGAATCTCATTGCCTACGCATCGCGAGGCACAACAATTGGTAGAATCGGTAATACACCACCGCGTTTTGCTACCGGAAGTATCCGTTTTTTCGTCGTCTTTGTCGTTTTTTTCAAGCCCATACCGAGCTTCGAGATCTTGGGTTTCATCGCTGCCCAGACAGCTGTGGCGGCGGTTCTCTCACCGAAAGTCGAATCTCTCGGAACGACGCGAGTCCACGCTTTCGTAGCAAGTATATTATCCGCCGCGTGTCTCTCGGTGAGATCGTTGCTCCGAGAGTACGCTATATCGTGTTCACGGCACGCCGCGTCTAATGGATTAATGCCTTGATCACTTCTGGCTAATCGCTTCTGTAGCCGCGTGCCCGGACCGCAAAACTGATAGCCGGGGATATGTAATTCGATTGGAAGTGCGTTTATCGCGTGATTTAGTAAACCTCTACCTATTTTCGTTGACATTCGCTGCAATCTTTTATCAACGGTGCTGGACCATCGATGTGCGTTCGATGCCACGGTTGATTATAATGTTTGTAACAGCGACGATAGGTCTGAACCTCCGAATCCGCCTTTATGTGTTCCGGAAGCTTGTCTCACAGTAGCTCCACGTAGTGACCACAGTTTCGCAACAGAACTGCTTTCGACACAAATTGCAGCTGTTTGACACTCAAATCGCGAATATCGGAAGGACTTGATAGCAGGACGAACATTTTTTCGCTACTGAGCGATTCGCGGTTACACGCCTCTATATATATATAAGCAGGCGTTCGATCCAGTCGGGAGTGCAAAAATGAAATTCGTGCGACAACATTTGACAATACGCGTGACAAATTGCGACGACAGATTATGATCGATGGGGGACAATGCGGAGATGCGCAGACACGGTACGTTGCTACCGACTACTATACGCGCGATCGTTTGCGGCCCCTCGAATTGCGGTAAAACCAACGTTCTGATAAGACTATTGGAAAGTCCGCACGGTGTACGTTTCGAGAACGTGTACGTGTACTCGAAGTCGCTGCAACAGCCGAAATATCGATATCTGGAGAATTTGTTGACGTCGATCGACGAAATCGGCTACTTTACGTTCTCCAATAACAATGATGTCATTCCACCGAGCGAGGCACGTCCAAACTCGATTTTCGTCTTCGATGACGTGGCATGTGACAAGCAAGATACGATAAGAGAGTACTTCTCAATGGGACGCCACTCAAACGTTGGGGAGCGTCCCGTTTGACCACGTTGCTTTTGACCACAGCCAATCATATTGACCGGTGTATAGGGTTTTTTACTAGGTCTATCTATCAGAGGGTTCTGTGGTCAAAAGCAACGTGGTCAATCGAACCCCACTCCGAACGTTGACTGTTTCTATCTCTGTCAGACGTACGCGAGAATACCAAAACATATTATACGCGACAACGCGAACCTGCTGATCATGTTTAAACAGGACAATACCAACTTGAAACACGTGTACAACGGTCACGTGAACATCGATATGTCGTACGAGGATTTCAGTGAATTATGCCGTACTTGTTGGCAGCAAAAGTATGGATTTCTAGTGATAGACAAGGACAGCTCGCTTACAAACGGTCGATACAGAAAAGGATTTAACGTGTTCGCGATACCGCAAAACGATTAGTCGCTACCGATATTCTGTCGAGAGGGGTGAAACGCTCGACACTCTACCGACATGGCTGGGAGCGATAATATTCGCGAGCGTGAAAAGATTGCGAGGAAGATTGCGAAAACGAGCGAATCGATCCGAAAGAAACATCGCGCTTTGAAGACCGGTAAGATCGATGACGATATCGCAGTCAAGACCCACTTTAAGTCTATTATCGAAACGCTACAAAAGATCGTCGACAACTCGAGCTCGATCGTGATGAAAAACTTGCCGGAGAGTAACGCTAACGCGAAGATTAAAACGTTACCCATAAAGCGGTACGCGGATAAGGAGGATGTGACGCCGAAAAAGAGAAAACGATCGAACGCGGATCGCTCATCGACGCCGATCGGACTCGACCTACATCCGATCAATCGGACGCTTCACTGGATAAACCGCCGATAACCTCTACACCGTCAGCGACAACGAGAATCGTACAACCTACGATACCCGAATCACTCGCAAACGAAAATGTTTTCGAAACCACGGGCAACTCGCTCGAAACATCCGTTCGAAACGTGTTACAAACGCTGGAAAGTCAAGAAATGTTGCGAGAGCACTTGGGGTCACTGGGGCAAAAATACATGGGCACTCTCCTCGGTGGTGACGAAAAAAACAAGATTGATCATGTATACGGTATATATTTCGACAAGGATATAATGCTGCTCGGTAACAAACAATTCGACATCGACAAAGATGACTCTATAATCATAGACAAAGTGAGAGGTACATTGGTACACCAGCATTATACGAGTTGATCTTCATGAGAATTCCCGATGAAGTCATTTACACGGAGGACGATTTGCAAAAATAGCAAGAGCATATTATTGACGACGAACGCGCATAAACGCAATTATGATGCGCAAAGCCGATTACGGAGCAACAGGGGATACAAGTACAAAGAAATAATCGCACCGTTGATGTCGATCGAACCGAAAAATAAAATATCTGGAAAGGGAGTATTCATGCCTCGCGCGATGACACTAACCGACAATAATATCTATTACGTGCACTGGGACGACCCCAACGATCTAGTGGATCATCTACGATTGCTCGACGCTTCGCGCCGAGCTGGTCACAACGCTCACGACAACGAGATCCTATCGATCATCGAGGAACTTCGCGAAGTCGGCTTTATTATAAATTAAACGTCTCGACAAAACTAATCAGTCGATCGGCGTCACACTCATCGAAAAAATGCCTATCAACAAATTTGGATTATTCGAACGACGAAATGATGCAACCGGTACAAGCGATCATAGATTGGTGAGAAGTTACGTGCGCAGAAACGCTCTGTGTCGCGTTGCTACGGACTATGACGCGATGTCGTGCAAGATTCGTCGTGTAGCGCAGCCTGAAGCTGATACTGATGCGTTCAACAAACTGTACGTGGAACAGTGCGTTAAAGCGTTGTGGAATCAACAGAAAGAGTCAGACGAGAAGCTGAATGCGCTCGAGAAAGATGTGCGAGCGTTACAGATTACGATTTTCGAGCTTCGGCGTACGACTAACGCTAACTCGGAAACTGCAACGAACGGCTCAGAAACGGGTCAGAAACGGCTACTGAACGGCTTAGGAACGGGTCAGAAACGGCTACCGAACGGGTCAGAAACGGCAACGAACGACTTAGGAACGGCTATCGAACGGATCTGAAACGGTTACGAACAACAATGAACGGCAGTGAACGGCAAAGAAACGGCTACGAACGGCTAAAGAGTGACAACGAACGGCAACGAACGGTTCAGGAACGGTTGTCTGACGGATATCTAACGGCTCAGGAATGAATCAGAAACGGCTACGAACGGCTCAGGAACAGGTACCAAACGGGTCAGGAACGGCTACGAACGGCTATCGAACGACAACTAACGGTAGCGAATGATAGAAAATAATTATTGAAGGACGACGACGAACGATGATGAACAATAACAGACAGCGAACGATAAAACGCGCGGCGATACTCAGACCACTGTCGTAACCCGACCAGCGATAAAATATTAAAGAAAAATAATAAATAAAGGAAATAAAACAGTAAGAAAAGAGAACAAGGAAAAGATTAAGAGATAAAGATTAAGTAAGGAAGATTAAGAAATAAGTAATTAAATAAAATAGAATGGAGAATAAAAGAAGACGTGACGAGAGACAAGTAAGTCACGGCGAAGTTCCGAGAAGCTGACGAAGCAGCTGTCAGGAACAGAGCACGAGACGTGACTCCGGTCAGGGTCATCACACTCCTTCCTGCCCGATAAATTAGTATATATAGAAAGCGATCGCGAAGACAGGGATCGCTAATCAAAACCAAGATTGTAATACGTATCGCGCTCGTACATTAAACCCGCGAAGTCGCAACTAAGTAACAAGTGTATAGAAGTGTTAGCGAATAAACCTCTTTTTGACTATAAAGTACGGAGTGTCTTTACTAGTGCGTGGATCCTAATCCTTTGGGCTAACGAATCCCGAAAAGTCCCTTTCCTAGCGGCTACGGGCACAACATTAATTGGTGGCAGCGGTGGGATGATACGCCAGCACCGGTAAGACAAAAGAGAGAAAAAAACGTTACACCCTCAAAAACACGCCAAGAAGAAAAGCCGTGAGAAAAGTTCACACCACGCAGAAAAAATCAAAAGCTGCAGAAAACTATCTGTCAGCAAACCATCAAAACAACCGACAACCACAGCCGAGGGGCGGAGACCGACCAGAAGTTCCGAACCACCCGGTACAGCGAGGCGACAATGAAAGTGCAACGCGAGAAGGCGCCGACCTACCTCAACCGCACGCGACAATCACGCCCGCAGACGACAGCCGATACCGAGCTTCGAGAAAAAGCGTAACGCAATGCTGTTCGCCGTATTACTGTAAGTCGAACGAAAATATTAATTGTAAAGCGCGTGAATGTCGGAAGGTCGAAACGAGAGACCACGACCTACTGCGAATGCGTCATGGTTATTTAGCGAACCGGCGAATAGAGCTATAAGATATAGTTTATTAAGCCCGACGAGAATAGCGGAAGAAGCGGTCCGAGACATACGCGATAACGTACGTAGAAATTTAAACGAAGAATTTTCCAGCGGAAGTTCACCCGAACCAGAACTCGGAGCGAACGTAATAGTAGAACGCGAATTTTCTTTCGGTGAAATAGATACAGATTTAATTGCAAATAACGAGCTACAGAATCCTGTAGCAGAGTCAATAACAAGCGCGCCGAGTAGACTAACGCACCGACGCGAATTTTCATTAACGTCTTACGACTCTAGCGTTTTCGATCCCGAAGAAATTTATAGTGCTCAAAATATGGATCAAATAAGAATAACTTCACCGCGACACATCTTCGCCGAGGATGTCGATAGAGAAATCGAACGTTTACGCGACGAAGCAGACAGAACACCAGTCGAAGCAAATCCGCGAATACAAGGCGAGGCAAGATGAATAACAGTCGAACCACCAAACGAAGTTAGGGATATGCTATACGACTTAATGAGGGAAATGCGAGAAATGCGAATGGAGATAGATAATTTGCGCGATCAAGATAGAGAGCAACGGTTAAACCTACACATAAATGAACAAGATCGACGCGAATACAGAGACGACAGATTTAACATCGCTTACGGACGAACGTCGAATGACATAAGAAATCAAGCAGGACATGCCATCGGATACCTACGATTAAAAGAGGTCCGAGACATGATACCGGAGTTCGACGGGACTTCAAATAAATTGCAAGAATTTCTAAGCGCATTATCATACGCGATAAAAAATACCAACCCCCTAGAAGAAGGAACGTTATTAGAAGCCGTGTTATGTACAAAACTAAAAGGAAGAGCAATGACCGACTTTCAAACTCGGGAAATTCGTGATTTTTCACAATTAAAAAAGGAATTAGAAACATCCTATCTCAGCAAAAGAAGTACAACCCATCTGCAACTCGAATTTAATACATTAAAACAGAAACATGGAGAAAGCGCGCAAGTATTCGGATTACGAACCGACAAGCTAGCAATGGAATTATATGAATCAATGATAGAGGGACGGAATTATACGCCCGAAAGTAAGCGAACGATATTAGATACGATACAACAACAAGCGTTACAAAATTTCCAGTTAGGATTACGCGACGATATCAAGTTACTCGTTCGAGCTCAGCACTACGCGACGTTGCAAGAAGCAATCGCAGGAGCAAGCGCGGAAGAAAAGGTAAATGGGCCGAACGGAAATTATCAACGTGCTAAGAATAATTACGCGAATTCACCGCCGACGCGCGATAACAAATCCATTATACAATGTCAAAAATGCGGAAAGAACGGACATCACGGACGCGATTGTCATACAAGTAGATACGCGAACCGGTTCACATTTCCGAGACCCGACAGACAACCCCGCGTAAATACGGTGGATAAATACTGCAACTATTGCAAAAAATCTGGACACAATCGCGACGAATGCTGGTTATTAAACGACTCAATAAAGACCAATCGAACCGAATAAAACAAAATAATTCGCGAATAGAAAATAAAAATCGCAAAGGTCAGGAGCAAGGGAGAAAGAAGTCTAGTTTCGCGCCGAGCAGCGACGAGGAAGACAAAGAAGAGACGAAGAAGCGACGACCGGCAATCGAATATCACGTTACGAACGTGCAACACACACCGCGAACGCACACAGGTCTAGATTTAGTGACACTGCCAATGCGAGAAGCAAAACGGGAAAAAATAAATTTACTATTCGATACAGGAGCCGCCATATCGTTAATTAAAGTAAAACATTTAAAAGGCGAAACTCTAATAACCGAAGATGAAATAACGCTCACAGGAGTAACAGGACATAAGATAAATACTATAGGCAGAATTAACGCTACGATACATTTAAATGACGGGAAAATCAAACACCGGATGTGTGTCGTTAAAGACGACTTCCCGATCGAATATGATGGAATACTTGGAGTAGATTTCCTAAAGAAACAAGGAGCCGTCTGCAATTATTTAACTAAACAATTGCGGATTGGACGGAATAATTTAAAGTTATATTCATATCAAAGAATAACGTTACAACCAAGGAGCGAGACGATAATTCAAGTAGCTACAAATAAAAACATGATAGGCATAATTCAGGCAGAAGAAACTACCCCAGGAGTATTTATAGGGAGCTGTCTAGTCGATCCAAAAAATTATTTATGCCCAGCGAGCGTAATTAATACGACCGACAACGAAATCGAAATGTTAATGCCGCAGGTTATACTCGAAGAAATAGCACAGGAAAATACGGAGGAAATAAATACTGCACAAATAAAAGAAAAGGAACTTGACATTCCGCGTAGCGAGAAAGTATTACAGCTATTACGCACACAGCATTTAAATGCGGAAGAAAGGAAGGCGATCATCGAAATCTGCAAAGACTTTAGTGATGTACTGCATCTGGATGGAGAACCGCTGACGTGTACAGACACCGTCGCGCACCAGATTGCAACGCAAGCAGATAGCTCACCGGTCAACGTACGACCGTATCGCCTGCCGGAGAAGCATAAGGAAGAAGTCAATCGTCAAGTGCAAGAGATGCTGAGAAATAAAATTATCAGACCCAGCACAAGTCAATGGAACGCGCCATTATTAGTTGTTCCAAAGAAAACCGATGCCTCAGGAAAACCAAAATTACGAGTAGTCGTAGACTTCAGAAAATTAAACGATCTAACGATAGGAGATTCTTTTCCATTACCGAATATAACGGATATCTTAGATCAACTCGGAAACGCAAAATATTTTACTACCTTAGATTTAGCTTCCGGATATCACCAAATTCCTATGGAAGAGAGCGACAAAAATAAAACTGCTTTCTCTACACCATACGGACATTATGAATACAACAGAATGCCCTTCGGATTAAAAAATGCACCCGCTACATTTCAACGATTAATGAATTCAATATTAACCGGCATGCAAGGAATAAAATGCCTAGTATATTTAGATGATATCGTAATCTACGGAGCGAGTCTACAGGAACATAATAAGAGGCTAATAGAAGTTTTAAGAAGACTGCGAGAAAATAATTTGAAATTACAGCCCGACAAGTGCGAATTTCTCCGAAAAGAAGTAACGTACTTAGGACACATAATTACGGAGAACGGAATATCACCGGATCCCTCCAAATTAGAAGCTGTAAAGAATTTTCCGACGCCTACAAAAGTCAAAGACGTCCAAGCTTTTATAGGTTTAGCCGGATACTATAGAAGATTTATTGAGAATTTTTCGAAAATAGCGAAACCGTTAACTAAATTAACGAAAAAAGAAAATAAATTTCAATGGACGCAGGAGCAGCAGCACGCGTTCAAAGTACTAAAAGAAAAACTAACGACCGCGCCAGTATTAAAATATCCAGATTTTGCACAAGAATTTATAGTAACGACCGATGCATCAGACTACGCAATTGGAGCTATATTATCGCAAGGAAAGATAGGAGAAGATCAACCCGTAGCGTACGCCAGCCGAGTATTATCTCGAGCGGAGCAGAATTACAACACAACAGAAAAAGAATTACTAGCAATAGTATGGGCAGTCAAGCACTTTCGACCATACTTATATGGAACAAAATTCACAATAGTAACTGACCATAAATCTTTAGTGTGGTTATTTAATGTTACGGATCCTGGATCGCGATTAATGCGATGGCGATTGAAGTTAGAAGAATACGATTATGTCATTGTGCATAAGGCAGGTCAAGCGAATAGAAACGCTGACGCGCTAAGCCGGCACGTGGCTGATATCAACAAAGTCGAGGAGGAAGAGACGAACGACACGGATACCGCAAGACGATATACCGAGAAAGAGAAACAACGAATATTATACGAATATCACGATGCGCCCGTAGGAGGACATCAAGGAGTTGAACGCACCATAAACAGAATTCGTTTAACGCATAATTGGCGAGGAATCACAAGAGACGTCGAAGAATATATTGCGAAATGCGAGAGATGTCAGAAAAATAAATTAACGCAAAAAAATAAAGCGCCGTTAGTAATAACAGATACCGCGGACAAGCCATTTGAAAAATGTGCTCTAGATATCGTGGGACCTCTAACGATAACTAACAATGAAAATAAATATATTTTGACATTTCAAGATAATTTAACAAAATTCAGTAAAGCAATTCCGATAAAAAATCAAGAAGCCGCGACCATCGCGAAAGAATTTACAACAAAAATAATCTTCGAACACGGAATACCGGAAAAAATTTTAACGGATCAAGGAACGAATTTTTTAAGTGAAATGTTCAAGAACATATGCAAACTGTTAAAAATTGAAAAGATTCAAACAACCGCGTACCACCCAGAAAGTAATGGAGCGCTAGAACGATCGCATCGTACCTTAGCAGAATATCTCCGACACTATATCAACGCCGATCAAACGGATTGGGATGAATGGATTCCCTACGCAATGTTCACGTATAATACAACACCGCACACGGCAACAGGATTTACACCGTTCGAATTAGTATACGGGCACAACATTAAATACGGGCATCGAGCAAATTTACCGACGACATTGTCGCAACCACCAAAGCCTACGTACTCATACGATGATTACGCGCAGGAATTAAAAGAAAAATTAAGAGCGTCACAACAGGTAGCTAAAGAACACCTAAAAAACGAAAAAATAAAAGCGAAGGAAAACTATGATAAAAAGACAAAAACTACCACGTTTAAGGTAGGAGATAAAGTCCTTTTACACGACGAAACCGTACGCCGAGGACGTTCAAAGAAACTTGATTCCTTATGGATAGGACCCTACACGATTACCGAGAGGAATTCGGACGTGAATTATACAATAAAAATGGAAAGAAGAGCTATACGCGTACACGTAAATCGACTAAAAACGTTTATTGAAAATTAAAAAACGGAGAGTCAAAACGCGAGGGGGAAGAAAGAAAAGAAGAAAATAGGGAAAATAAAAAGGAAAGGAGAAGAAAAAAGAAAAAATAGGAAAAATCAAAAGACGTCGACACCTACCTTATTGTCGTTGATCACGACCGCGCCCGCGACCAAGCTCGCGCAGGAACGACTCAAACTCGCCCACAATCTCCGTAAAGCCGCGACCAGGCCCTCGAACGGAAACAATCTCCCGGACGGCACGAAGAATGCCCCGGCTACGGGCCAACGTAGGGTTGAACGGAGGACGAGCCACAACTAGATCGGGAACTCCGAGCTCCGCTCTCTCCCTCAGAACTGCCAGTGGCACGAGTTCGTCCCGAAACGAGCGTGCAAAGTGATTGGTATTGTCCACGCCGTCTAGCACCGGAAATTGTGCACTCACTGGTTCACTATTGCCACAAACAAATAACTCATACGAGTTAGGGGCCATCACAAACTAGCGAAGAAAATAAAAACTGTCGCGACGAGGCCTGAAGACAGACTGACAAGAGGAACGGAAAGAAAGCCTGAGAAAGGTTATAGAGAACGAAGAGAGTATCAAAAAATTTAGCTGCATATGCAAATGCATTCAGCGAAAAGAAAGAATACACCTCGATAGTTCTAAGTATTATAATATAATACAAAGCCTCTATATTACAGGAGTCTTGTTGCATGGAGTACCTGCACGAAGAAGGAACCTGATACCCGTGAACCATTTTTGTTAACGAAATTTGCAACCAAACCAGGGATATATTTCGAGAAAATCGGACAAATAAATCAAGCGGAATCAGCATGGAAAATGGTAATCACAATGGATGTCAAGGCAATAGACCAACGATACCAACAACTGCAAGGATACATAGAGCAGACAGAAGAGCTGTGTTATAATAAACCACTCATAGGAAAGATGAAAAAACGTGTCAACACTTATTCCAAATAATGAAAAAGGAGAATAAGCAATTAGAAACATCGTTAAAACGACTGCAGACCGCATATCAAACGCCAAAGAACGCACGAAGAGGATTGCTCGACGGAATAGGCATCGTAGCAAAAACGCTATTTGGAACTATGGATGCCGACGACGAAAAGAAAATTGCCGAACAATTAAATTTACTGCAAAACCAGCAGCAAACATTGCAACATGCGGCAAAGAACCAAATAAAAATTTTAAATACCACAATCGCCCACGTGGATAACCTCGAAAAAGTTTTACAGGAAAACGAAGAAAGATTCCTGAATATAACGATAAGAATGAGGGACCAGAGAATAGGATATGGACAACGTGAAGATTTGGACGAGCATTTCCTGACAATAGAGGCAATAATAGCGGATTTGACACACGACACGGAAGATATAATCGAGCATCTTACAAACGCGAAGAATGGAGTTATAAATGTAAGATTAATACCGATAGAAAAAATATTAGAAAATTTAAAAGAAGCGACATCACAATTATCGCAAGGTTTATATTTTCCATTTCGAATAGCCGCAGAAAACTGGATGAATATTGAAAAATATATATCAATAAGCGCGTATAACGATAACTCGAACATACATACAATTTTAAAATTTCCATTAATTATGTATATCCTGCGTACGACATACTAAAAGTAATGCCGTTACCGACGTTTGATTACGGAAATGTATTTACATTTGTAGAAGTAAACCAACAATTAATAGTAATAGATACGGAAAGCAGAACGTACATTACAATGACACAAGAAAATTTAGACCAATGTATTAAAGACGAAAATCATTATATCTGCGAAGAAAATCATCCCGTATATCATGTAGATGATAATTCACTCTGCGAAGTACAAACATACTTGCAATTAGCAGGACATAAAAGAAATTGTAAAAATCGACAGGTAAATTCGAATACAACCATATGAATAACGCTGAGTAACCAAAACTCATGGTTATACTCAACCAAAAATAAGCAATACATAATAATATCGTGCAAAGGACACAAGACAGAAAGGATAGAAATTAACAGAACAGGAACCATAACGTTGACAGACAATTGCAAACTGACAACGCCTGACATGACGATTAAAACGAAAAGATCAAAAATAACGTCATACATACAGACACACGTACCAGAATACAATCTAACGTTTTCACGAGACAAACAAACGAATGAAAATACAGACGATAGCCAACTAATAAAACTTAGGAAAATTATACAAAAACCAAACGAACTTATGGAACTAAGCAAAACATTAGAAGACACAGACAAACAATTAGACAATGACAGTTTCACGACACATAAATATGTGACATACTCAGTAATTTCAAGTTTTACGGGAATTATAATAATAATCGCGATAATTGCAATAGCATACGCGATAAGGCGAAATAAAAGTAAGAGTGAAAAAACGATCGAAGTAAATATAAATCCAATGAGCAAACCGAGACACATACAAGAGCACATATACAGCACAGCAAGTAACATACCGATAACAGAAATAGGAGCCGAGACAACAGTAAGCAGAGAAAGCGATACTGCAATATTACTTTAAACAGCGTTAGAAATAAGAAAAAATGTAAACAGCGAAAACCTACCATTATAATTAGAATAAGAGACGAAAACTCGTTTTTCGGATAACTCGTTTTCTTTTTTCAAAGGGGGAGGAGTGTCGTAACCCGACCAGCGATAAAATATTAAAGAAAAATAATAAATAAAGGAAATAAAACAGTAAGAAAAGAGAACAAGGAAAAGATTAAGAGATAAAGATTAAGTAAGGAAGATTAAGAAATAAGTAATTAAATAAAATAGAATAGAGAATAAAAGAAGACGTGACGAGAGACAAGTAAGTCACGGCGAAGTTCCGAGAAGCTGACAAAGCAGCTGTCAGGAACAGAGCACGAGACGTGACTCCGGTCAGGGTCATCACACTCCTTCCTGCCCGATAAATTAGTATATATAGAAAGCGATCGCGAAGACAGGGATCGCTAATCAGAACCAAGATTGTATTACGTATCGCGCTCGTACATTAAACCCGCGAAGTCGCAACTAAGTAACAAGTGTATAGAAGTGTTAGCGAATAAACCTCTTTTTGACTATAAAGTACGGAGTGTCTTTACTAGTGCGTGGATCCTAATCCTTTGGGCTAACGAATCCCGAAAAGTCCCTTCCCTAGCGGCTACGGGCACAACACCACATTCGATCGACGAATCGAAACAACGATGGATCGAGGATCGGGAAAAATCGACAAAACGAAGTGTTATAGCCCGAGAAGCTATATAGATAAGTTTTATATTAGATTAAAAGAAGCATCCCAGACGCGAAGGAATGCGCGAAACGCTAACGCAGCGAGCCACGCGCGGAAACCGACCTTGCGAGAGATGCAAGCGAAAAAGTTCGACTTTGAACTTCCTCGCTTGCATCCGGACAACGAAAAACTTTTACGTCTAAATACCTGTTACCAGGCACTTCCTCTTATGGAAAAAACCGCGATAATAAAGAGGCTCGCTGCTAACACGAGCGAGCCAGTCAATCAGTAAAATTAGCGAAATACAGAACGGTCAGTCCGTCTGTCAAATATCGAAATCAAAAAGAGAGATAACTAATCGCGACCACGTTGAAGGGAGTAAGACGGGAGTGCGCTAAATAAATAATTACTGCTTTATGTAAAAGTTAAACATTCATTTAATAAAATATTAAAATAAAAGGATAAAAGAGTGAATTAAGCGGATCTCGGAATCCCAATTCCTGTTCCTGGCTAGATCCCTTTTGAATAAACTTCCGTGCCGTTCACGGCGCAACAACTGGTGGCAGCGGTGGGATCTAGGAAGTCCGCCAACCAGCTCGCCAAATATCCTTAAGACTTGTGAACATAACAAAAGTGTTTAAAAAAAACGGGCACGCCAGTGTAAAGCTGACGGAAAAAAAGCAGAGGCAACACCATAAAGGAAAAATACACGGACAACACAAGCAGTGAAAAAATCAGCAAGCAGCAGAAACCCGACTAAGAACGCCGGCGTTTAAGGACCAACGCCGACCTACGACAACACCACGGACAACGCATCGCCGCAGAGCAACGACCCGCCGTATCACTACCAACGCCGGGCCGCCCGCCTTATCAGCCGACGAGAGCGAGAGCGAGAGACTGCAGCGTCAGCGAATGAGCAGAACAGAGCGTAAAGATGCAAGCCATTATACTGTAAGTCCGAAATTTATAATAAATTCTGCGTGAATGTCGGAAGGGAATAACAGCCCTAAACGACCGATTGCGAATCAATCGTAGCTACTGAGCGCATCAGGACAGCGAGCCATTAAAGCTGTCCCGCTAACACCAGCGAATCTCGACGAAGTACGTAAGAAATTAGAAACGTACTATTCGAGCGACAGCGACTCCGAATTACCTTCACACGTAATAACCGAACGCGAATTACCATTTAGTAGCTTCGACGAAAGCTTATTTGCGAATTACGAAACTGAACCCGTTATCGCGAAGAGAAAAGATATCAGACCACGCGTCAGCCGAACGCCCAGTAACGTATCACAACGAGGCGAATTTTCGTTAACATCTTACGATAGTAGCATTTTTGATCCAAACCAACGAAATCAACGAAATCAACATGTTAATGCACACACCGCCACCGCCGAGCGAACTGATACACGTGTCAAACGACGTCATCGACCGGGAAATTGAACACCTTAAAAATATTATACGCACCGTTCACGAACACGTTGTAGAAGCCGAGGTGCACGAACCTCCCGCTAATCGTGATACTAGTACAAGTAGTCTGAATAATCCAATTTTGCGCGAAATAATGCGAGGAATACAAGAAGTGCGTGCGGAAATAGATATATTACGAGAACAGAGATGCGAATCTAACATATACGAAGGCGAACGACACGTTAACCGCCGAGACGTACGCGATAACACACGTGACGAAGACACCATGAGCACGATAACGACAGATACAATAATACATACGGACGCACAGAGAATGATGTAAGACACCGACGAAATAATACCGAAAGCTATATTTCATTAAAAGAAGCGCGAAGTGTGATTCCGGAATTTAACGCAACATCACAACATAAATTGCAAGAATTTTTAAGCACATGTAATTACGCTGTACAAAGCATAGACCCAGCGAACGAGACAAGTTTAGTAGGAGCTATCTTATGTATTAAATTAAAGGGAAAAGCTATGCTAGATTTTCAAACGCGAGACATATGAACGTATGACGAACTTAAACGACAATTAGAAATTTCGTACCAAAGCAAACGAAGTACCACTCATTTGCAAATTGAATTTAATTTCTTGAAACAAAAATCCAACGAAAGCGCACAAACTTTCGGAACACGTGTCGATACTTTAGCCATGGAATTATATGAATCTATGATCGAAGGAGAGGACCACTCTGTCGTAGAAAAACGTATAATATTACATACTATACAAAAACAAGCTCTACAAAATTTTCAAATCGGATTACGCAAAGAAATACAAATGCTAATTCGCTCACAAAATTATCGCACCCTTCAAGAAGCTATAACTGCAGCAACAGCTGAAGAAAAAGTAAAAGGCTCAACCGCGTCACGATCAAGTCATTTTCAGAATCGTAATAGATACGATCAACCGTCATCGCGACAAACAAAAACACGACTCAGTGTTATAAATGCGGAAAAACCAGACACTACGGACGCGATTGTCGCAGCAGCAGATATGCGTTACCGAAACCGGACAAATCATCTCGCGTAAATACCGTCGAAAAATTCTGCAAACATTGCAAAAAACGCGGACATAACCGTGAAGAATGTTGGTCGTTAAACGAACGACCTAAAGCGAAAACGTCGGACCGAACCAAGAAAGATGACGAAAGAAAATCGCGAAATAATAATAAGAACGGCGATAAAAAGGATAGTAGGCCGCGAAAAAGAAACTCAGACTCCGAGCGAAATAGCGACGAAGAAGAAGGAGATAAAAAAAAGACAGCGCGCGCGCTCGAGTACCAGATAACTCACATGCGACGGACACCGCAAGGATCAGCTGGACTGGATATAATTACGTAACCAATACGCGAAACAAAACGCGGACAAATTAATATGCTTTATGATTCCGGAGCCACTATTTCTTTAATAAAAGTAAAACATTTAAAAGGCGAAATCGTTATCTATAAAGATAAAATCACGCTAATCGGGATAACCGGACACAAGGCGCGAACAATAGGCAAGATATACGCGACTATCGATTTAGACGATCGCAAAATAAAATATGCGATATACATCGTGAAAGATAATTTTCCAATAAACTACGAAGGAATACTAGGAATCGATTTTCTTAGAAAACAGCAAGTTTCGTGCGACTATAAAAAACGGGAACTCAAAATAGGAGACGCCGTGCTAAAGCTTCAGCCTTATGATAAAATCATGTTAAAGCCGCGCAGCGAAACTATTATTCAAGCTGCAACAAATCGTAACGAAATCGGAATTATACGGGCAGAAGAAACCGCACCGGGAATATACATCGGACAATGCCTCGTAGAGCCGAAGAATTACATGTGTCCTATCAGTGTGATTAATACTACAGACGAGACCGTCGAGATACGTACACCGCGCGTAACCGTAGAAGATATTAGCGAAGACAACCCGCATGAAATATATACCATTCAAACGGAAAAGACACGCAAATATTCGTCACCGCGTAATGGACAAATCTGACAATTATTACGGACAGAACACTTAAATGAAGAAGAGAAGCGTGCGATACAAAAAATATGCGAAGAGTATAGCGACATATTACATTTAAGCGGAGAACCACTGACATGCACCGTGACTATAGAGCACGAGATAAATACGCGCGCCGACACCTCACCGGTAAACGTGAGACCGTATCGTCTTCCCGAAAAGCACAAAACGGAAGTAAATAACCAAATGCAAGAAATGTTAAAAGACGGAATAATTCGGACTAGCGCGAGTCATTGGAATGCACCGTTATTAGTAGTGCCGAAGAAAACCGACGCATCCGGAAAACCGAAACTGCGAGTAGTAGTGGACTTCCGACGGCTTAACAATTTAACGATAGGCGACTCATTTCCACTGCCAAATATCACGGATATATTAGATCAGCTAGGAAACGCCAAGTATTTTACTATGCTAGATTTGGCATCAGGATATCATCAGATACCGATGGCCAAACGCGATAAAAATAAGACAGCCTTTTCCACCCCCTACAGACATTACGAATTCAATCGCATACAATTCGGACTGAAGAACGCACCAGCGACTTTTCAACGGCTGATGAATTCAGTTTTGACAGGGATACAAAGGCTCAGATGTCTAGTCTACCTAGACGACATCGTTATCTACGGATCCAGCCTAGAGGCTCATAATAGAAGACTCGCGGAAGTACTACGAAGACTACGAGAGAATAATCGAAAATTACAATCGGATAAATGCGAATTTTTGCGAAAGGAAGTAATTTATTTAGGACATATTATTTCCGAAAACGGTATGCTAGCCGATCCGTCTAAACTAACAGCGGTAAAAAATTTTCCGACGCCGAAAAAAGTTAAAGATATTCAATCGTTTATCGGATTAGCCGGCTATTACAGAAAATTTATCGAAGACTTTTCGCGTATCGCCAAGCCTTTAACGAAGTTAACAAAAAAGAATGAAAAATTTTTATGGAACAGCGAACAACAAATCGCGTTCGACACTTTAAAAGAAAAATTAATGACGGCGCCAGTGCTAAAGTATCCAGACTTCAATGAAGAATTTAAAGTGACCACCGATGCCTCCGACTATGCCATCGGAGCCGTGCTGTCACAGGGACCGGTAGGCAACGACCGTCAAATCGCTTACTCGAGCAGAGTGTTATCTCGCTCGGAGCAAAATTACAATACGACTGAAAAGGAACTATTAGCGATCGTATGGGCCGTAAAACATTTTCGACCATATGTATATGGAACGAAATTCAAAATAATAACCGATCATAAGCCATTGATCTGGTTATTCAACGTGAATGATCCTGGATCAAGATTAATCCGCTGGAGATTAAAACTCGAAGAATATGATTACGAAATCATACACAAGGCCGGACGAGCGAATGCGAACGCCGACGCGCTAAGTCGAAACGCGATATCAGAACCGCAGCAAGAAGAACGAGAAGAAGAAATCCTCAAGATAGAAGAAGAAGAAAATACCGACGAAGCAAGAACATATACCGAAGAGGAAAAACAGTTGATACTCTATGAATATCATGATGCCCCCGTAGGAGGACATCAAGGCATCGAGAGAACTATTAAAAGAATTCGGTTAAACCATAATTGGCCGGGATTAACGAAAGACGTCGAACGATATATTTCTAAATGTGAATCTTGTCAAAAGAATAAATTATCGCGACGAATAAAAGCACCTCTCGTTATAACAGACACACCTAGCAAACCATTTGAAAAATGCGCGCTAGATATAGTCGGACCGTTAACAATAACTAATAATGGAAATAAATATTTGTTAACATTTCAAGATAATTTAACTAAATTTAGCAAAGTGATACCGATCGCAAACCAAGAAGCTAATACAATCGCGAAATAATTTGCGACCAAAATAATTTTTGAATACGGAATTCCCGAGAAAATATTAACTGATCAAGGGACAAACTTTATGAGCGAAATTTTCAAAAATACGTGCAAATTATTAAAAATCGGTAAAATTCAAACTACCGCCTACCATCTGGAAATTAATGGAGCGTTAAAAAGATCGCACAGAACCCTAGCCGAATATCTTCGCCATTATATAAACGCGGATCAAACAGACTGGGACGAATGGACGCCCTACGCAATGTTTACCTATAATACTACTCCACACACGGCTACGGGATATACGCCTTTTGAACTAGTCTACGGACACAGAGCAGATCTACCGACAGCGCTTACAAAACCGCCTAAACCGACGTATAACTATAACGATTACGCGCAAGAACTAAAAGAAAGATTACGCGCAACTAATCTAAACGCAAAAGAAAATCTCAAGGAAGAAAAATCTAAAGCGAAGGAATATTACGACAAAGCCGCAAAAGAAACAAAATTCAGAGTGGGCGACAAAGTACTCGTACACGACGAGACGCTTCGACGCGGACGATCGAAAAAATTAGACGCGCTATGGACCGGACCATACGTAATAATCGAAAAGAACTCCGACGTAAATTGTACCGTAAAACGAGGAAGAAAAGCAGTGCGCATGCATACAAATAAATTAAAACTATTGATAGATAATTAAAGCATGCGCTTACCTTAGCCGTGCCGCAAGCCGGGCCGGGGAATAGGCGCACGAGACGGAGGCGAAATAGGCGACGAGGACGGCGACGCTGGGGGTGAGGCCCTCTCACCAAAACAAACGCTCTCCACCCGGATGTGGAGAGCCTCCGGCACCTCCCCATAAAAAGGGAACGGCTGTCGTCCCTCGAGGACCCTCTGCACAGACTGGAATGGAATTCTCCAGGCTAAGTCGCGAGGCACCGGCACGACCTCGTACACCTCGCGCACGCCACTAACCACATCTAATCTCACCCACAACGAGTACGGTGCATTAGACCGAAAAATAGCGGCACACGCCCGTCAAAATGGATCGGTCGGCAGCTCACGACCGACCATGGGCGCACGCCGGCACACGCGACATAAATGCGAATGTTCGCGCCAATTAAATAACTCATCGCACTCGCGACAAGGAACAGCCAAATTACGGAGATCCATTTTTATTTATTTTTTTTTTGGCTATGTATGTACTCGTAAGACAATCAGAAGCAGACTGAAGAAAAAGATGCAGCAGCATCCCAAGGTGCATAAGAAATAAAAAACCTTCCCACCCGATAAAAAATCGCGAACTAAAAACGAAAGTGATACGCGCTACTAAAAGATAAATAAAAAAGAAATATAATATATTATTACAGGGCACTCATATTCAGCTTCAGCCCAGCGCTCGCGAAGCGATACGACACGTACCTCCCGTACGAAATCGAAGAATTCAAGGACCATCCAGATATCCATTTCGAAAAAATCGGTCAATTACACTATTCCAAGAAGACATGGAAGTTAGTAATACAGTTAAACCTAACCACGATAAACAAAAGGTACGAACAAATAAAAAATTATTTACAACAGACAGAAGCAATGTGTGACAAGACGAAATTTCAAGATTATTATCGTCAAACCACGTGTACAAATCTAGATAGCATCGCGAAAAAAGAAGCAGCATATTTACAAAATATTATGGCACAAATTAATACCATATATAAAACGCCGACAAATCGACGTAGAGGACTAATAGACGGACTAGGCACAGTAGCGAAAACATTATTCGGTACAATGGACGCAAATGACGAAAAACATATTAACGAACAATTAAGCTTACTACAGAATAGCCAACAGACTATACAACACGCGGTACAAAATCAGATAAAAGTATTAAACGCGACTATAGCTCACATTGACGAAGTAGAAAGTATAATCGAAAGAAACGAAAAATTACTGCAAAAACGCGTAACGGAACACCTCAATCAAGAGGAAATAAACGAGCAATTTACAATTATTACCGCGATAGTAACAGATCTAATACGAGATGTCGAAAATATAATTGAGTATCTCACATATATACGAAAAGGCGCGATGCACCCGAAATTAATGCCGATCGATAGCATTATAACACAATTAAGAGAAGCGGCACCGCAATTGCCGCAAGGATTATATTTTCCATTTAAAGTCCACGCCGAGGACTGGTTAGCTATAGAAGAACACACAGCGATAAGCGCATACTGCGATCAGATGAATATATATACTATATTGCGTTTTCCATTAATTGCGAAACCAACATACGACATTATAAATGTAATCGAATTTCCTATACCCTCTAATAAAAATGTATACACTTATGTAAAAGTCAATAATAAAATGATTATTGTAGATAAGGAAAAATTAAAATATTTAGTGATAACTGAAGACGATTTACAAAAATGTAATAATATTAACGCACAATACATATGCGAACAAAGTTTACCGATATATCGTGTAAATTCAGAAGCACCGTGCGAAATACAAATGTACACACAGCGACAGCGTTATCAGTATAATTGTAATATAAAACACTATGTCTCGACTCATATGAAATGGATAGCGCTACAACAAACACACGCCTGGTTATACTCGACAGCCGCCGAACAGACGATAACTATACAGTGTGACGAACAGTCTGAAGACAGGAAAGTAATAAAAAATACGGGTAAAATCACTTTAACAGGCGAATGCAAACTAATTACAACAGACATGACGATAGAAACAAAAGAAACAATATATAAAACAAACATACAAACATATCTACCCGAAGTTAATCTAACGTTTTCACGAGACAATAATATGACGATTCAAAACCAAGACACGTTAGAAAATATAACACAACACCGTGTAGAGTTAATGAAACTTAAAGCTAATCTAGAAGACATAAATAACGACTTACGAAAAAACGAACAAAACTTTTTCACACAGAAACAGTTTATATACCCAATGGCGTCTAGCGGAATAATAACGATAATTATAATAATCATTGTAATTTGGATAATTATGCAAAGAAAAAATAAAAATAAAAATAGAAGACAACCACCCGCTAGAATATTAGACGACGAAGACTACAGTCTACCCAGATCAATATTAAAAAGAAGCCAAAGTACACGATTTTAGAAATAAGAAACGATTGTTATTATATACATTGTACACGGGAAAATATAAAATTGTTATTCTAAATAGTTTAAGAATGAAAAAGAAAAAGGGAAAAGTAATTCTAATCTTCAAAATATATACTAATACTTTTCCCAAGTAAGAAAAACTCCGAAACTCCGTTTTTCTTTTTCAACGGGGGAGGGGTGTTATAGCCCGAGAAGCTATATAGATAAAAGTTATAATAAGCGTACCAGACGCGAAGGAATGCGCGAAAACGCTAACGCAGCGAGCCACGCGCGGAAATCGACCTTGCGAGAAATGCAAGCGAAGAAGTTCGACTTTGAACTTCCTCGCCTGCATCCGGACGACGAAAAACCCTTACGTTTAAAAAACCTGTTACCAGGCACCCCCTCTTATAGAAAAAACCGCGATAATAAAGAGGCTTGCTGCTAACACGCGCGAGCCAGAAAATGAATAGAGGTTGCGACATAAACTAGAGACAGTTCGAAAAGATAATCGCGACCGCGTTACTAAGAGGGAAACAGGAGTACGCTAAATAACTTGATAACCACTGTATTATATGTTATGAGTTTAATTAAAATAAAATGACAGAAAAGTGAATAGAGAGTTATACGAGTGAATAAAATAAAAAGAATATAAAAGGAGAAAATATAAGTGAGTCGGGCGTGATCCACGGAGTCCCAACTCCCTAATCCTGAAGACATCCCATAACGATAATAAAAAGGATTGTGTCACCCCCACGGACACAACAAGTTATTAATGTGCTATTATCAGAATCTTTGATACATTTACTTTTGTTATAAAAATTATAAAGTATATATATGTATATATACTTTATAATTTATATATATATATAATATATATATACATATATATATATATATATATATATATATATATATATATATACAGGGTGTCCCAAAATTGATAGTAAAAAAAGGGGGCATATTCTACAGGTCAAAATAAGGTGAAATTTTCCTATAAACATGGATCCGGAAACGCACCTCCTCTGAGCTATAGCCCTCCAAAGTTTCCCGAAAAAACTCGATTTTTCTGTATATTGTCTAAACTTGTGCTTTGAATTTTATGAAAATTGATACATATACGTATTTTTGTGCGTTTTATTCATTTTTGGTGTCAAAATTGTCCAAAAAAATTTTGAATGGGGTTTTAAGAAAGGGGGGGCTACATTTCAATGTGCCAAAACTTAGGTGTGGATGCAATAAATTTGAAATACGTTAACATTTTATGACAGAAAGTAAAAAAATAAACATTTTTTGACTCTTAGAGTTTTTTTATACGGCGAACCGTTTTCGAGATAATATTTCGAAAAACTTTGGAGGGCTGTAGCTCAGAGGGGGTACGTTTTCGGACCCATGTTTATAGGACAATTTTACCTTATTTTGACCTGTAAAATATGCCCCCCTTTTTTTTACTATCAATTCTGGGACACCTTGTATATATACAGGGTGTCCGGTATCAAACGCACCAACGCTAGTGAGCGGGTAGAGCGCAGTAAACTGAAAAGAAAAGTCCTTTACTATTTTGCTAAATTCGCAATAGTTATTGCGTTATTAATTAAAATATCTGAGCTAATGAGCGCGTGGAAAGCGGTAGGCCGGAATCGGTAGGCATGTACGATGGCTTACTTTTTTACGTCTCTTAACAACGGAAGCATCATCTAAGCGAAAGGTGGAGTCACGCAGCGAGCGACGAGCGACGCGTGATATTTGTTGCTAAGAGATATAAACAAATAAGCCATACCTTACATGTCTACCGTTCCGGCCTACCGTTTCCCACGCGCTCATTAGCTCAGATATTTTAATTAATAACGCAATAACTATTGCGAATTTAACAAAATGGTACAGGACTTTTTTTTTCAATTTATTGCGCTCTACCTGCTCACGAGCGTTGGTCCGTTTGATACCGGACACCCTGTATATACATATATATATATGTCAATAATCTGTGTTTAGTACTTTTTTAAATAGAGACACAATTTAGAAGACCTGATATATTTTTCTCATAATTAATGTATGTAGTAAAATTGAAAAATTTTAGATAATACTGTAGTGAGCAGTGTGTGGAATATAATAGATATTAACAGTGTAAGCAACAAAAAAGAATGATATTCCTAAAAACTTACTTTTTTAAAAAACAGTAAAAAAAGGCGCCAAGTACACGCGCCAGTTAAAAAAAACTGTTATATTTGTTTAAAAATAGTGTTATTTTAACCTACAAAAATAATGATATCAAAGAAAATTGCGCCAATTAAAAATATAAACTTTGAAAAATATTAATTAAAAAATAATATTAAATTAAATTAAAAATTAATAGAAAAATTAAAAATTGGAAATTAATACAAAAAATTAAAAATTTTTACCAAAATTAAAAATTAATACAAATAAAAAAATTAAAAAATTTTAATTAAAAAAACTTGGCGCTGCTTGAGATGTAGAAAAATGAAGAGTTAGATGATACTCCAGTTAGAAGGAGACAAGATATGTAGAATTAAAATATATAATCGACTTTAGGATGTGCAACATTATACAGTCTACGTTCTTCTCAAGTCGTATACGTTCGTGCGAAGAGTGTACAAGTTTACTGTTTACTGTTTGTGTACAACTATGGAAGAAGATGAAGATGTACACTACCGCCGGATATTATGAGGCCAAGACGCGCACACACTACTAGAAATCACATCAAACTTTGATCGATGATAACTTTGTTAAAAACGGTGCTACAACGATTTACAAAAAATCATTTAAAAGCCTATGAAATTCTGCGTTGAATGAACCATATTAAAAATTTTTTACTGCGATAGATGCTACAGTATCACGTTAGGAAGAATAAAATATTTTTTTCACTTTTGCGCAATTTTCTCTCTCATTTTCAATTTACTGCCGGAGGTAGAAAAGTTTAAGGAAAAATCTAAAATAATTTACACATAATCGAAATCTCACCTTTTATTTGCGCCGTATTGAGTTAAAAAATCTCTACCGGTTCACGAGTTACAAGAGAAAATGTATACCTACCTCGCAATATCGAACTCAGCCGCCGATCGCGGGAGTCGGCGCAGCACGACGGTCCCGCTGGCTATTTCCTTCGTCGAATTACCAGTGTTTAAATATTTGATTCCATTTTATCATAATGTAAAAGCTATTAACAATTCATTTGTAAAGTATATATAAGTACATTATAATTTTTAAGAACTATAGAATAAAATATATAAATAAAGTAAATAGAAGAAATTTATTTATAAATTGAAAATAACTGAAATTTTATAATAATTTAATTAATTTTTCAAAACTATTTTAAATAAACATTTACAAATTAAAAATATGTTAAGACTTTACTTCTATTAACATTTTTTAAATAATTTAGTTTCTTTCATAAACTCATTAAATTTTAGATTCTTCGAAGTATCCTCCCTTTTCTTTTATCACAGCACGGCAGATTTTTGGCATTCTTTCGATGAGTTTTTGAAGTGTTTCTGTTGAGATTGACTTCCAAATAGTTTGTAGGTAAGACCATAATTGTTCACTATTTTTTGGTTGAAGTTTTCTTACACCTCTATCAAGTTCATCCCAGAGAAGCTCTATCGGATTACAATCGGGTGATTGCGGAGGCCAGTCCATACATTCAAAAAATCCTTCCTCTTCCTTTTTACGCAAATAATTTATACAGAGCTTTGATTTGTGTTTCGGGTCGTTATCTTGTTGAAAAACAAATTTTCCTTCAATTAGCCGCTTTCCAGATGGTAGAGCATGCTTCATTAAAATTTAATAATAATAAATTTAATAATAAAGAGGATTCTATAATAGCGATTCCGATAACGAATATGTGAAGAAACTCATCGCGTGTTAGACCAGGCTGACATTATTTCTGTGAATGAAATAAAGAAAATGTGCAGTATATATTTTTATTATAAAACTGGAAACTATAAGTTTTGTACCGCGTGTTTTATTCGTATTGGAGAATTATATCCAAATTTTAGTACGGTGCGAATACATGAAACGGCGTGTTACGGTTTAATTCTCGGACAGTTTTGCAGTGAGTGCAGATTTCCATTGCATCAGATATTGCCGCGCAATATGTGTCCAATTTGTATGCAATAAACTTTTTTATCTGTACGAATGTCATAGACTGAAAAAATTCTTTATGTGAAAAATGGATAGAAAAATTATGGATTTGGAGAATTTTCTGTGGCTTCGATCCGCTCATGTAGTGAGAGAGGACTATGCTTACTGGGTGATGGATTGTGATTATTGTATTTCGTTGTTGGAAAACCAAATTTTCGATCCACAAAGACCTTGGAAGTTGACTAAAGTGGGGTTAGAGGCTCGAATCGAACGTCTCAATTATTTATTGGGTATTCAAACATCTCATACGTGTAGGTGTGAGTGTTCCAGCGCTATCAACAAACACTCCAGTAAATTCCATCGTGCAAGCGATACACAGTCGAGAGATCGGTTTGAAGAAATCAATGACGAAAGAACTAGAAGGTGGTCTCTTTGGAAATTTTGATAGTGTTCCATTTGACATATTATACTGGTGGGCTCAGAAGTTTTATGGAACAGAACTCAATCGAGGTTCTAATCAACAGCTCGTTCCCGGTTATCTGCAGCATCCGCGGAATAATGGTGAGCATTCGTTCAAATGTATATAAAATTAGTGTGTTGTAACTTAAAAATACTCATAAATTTGTTTGTTTTTTCTTTTTGTTTCAGTAGAAGGAAGCTCCTCCCCCTCAACAGAAGGAGGCTTCCCCCCTCCCCCTCGACACCTTAAATCATATATTTTATTATACAGTTATATTTTATATCATTATTGGTAGCTTTTCATATTTTTTATTTCTTAATATATTTTTAAATACATTTTATATTTTATTATTATTTTTATATTTTAAATACATTTTTTATTATATTTTATGTTTTCATATTTTATATTTTATATTATATTTTTATATTTTTATATATTTTTCATATATTTTTTAATTTTAATAAACACACAAATATTTGTATAACACACACACATTTATTGAATAAATGTTTATTTTAATATTATGAATGTTTGATTTTTAAAATTTATTTCACCTCCTTACCTTAGCTCTATGAGATAAAGGAAAGAAAAGAAAAAAACATGAAAAAATAATAAATAAAAAAAAGAAAAAATATAAAAATAAAAAAAAAACAAAAATAAATAAAAAGAAAAAACATTAAAAAAGAAAAAAGAGAAAGAAGAAAAAAGAAAAAAACAGTAAAAATAAAATAATTAAAATATATATATATATATATATATATATATATATATACACGTCCATCTTTTCCTTTTCCCTTGAATACGCATCTCATTCATTATATCTCTCTCTCACGCTAAAGCCGCTCTCTTTCGCGCTATTGCTCTCTCACGCCGCTCTCTCGAGGAGTGGGATTCGATTGACCACGTTGCTTTTGACCACAGAACCCTCTGATAGGTAGACCTAGTAAAAAACCCTATACACCGGTCAATATAATTGGCTGTGGTCAAAAGCAACGTGGTCAAACGGGACGCTCCCCTCTCGAGAACGCGCTACCTCTCTCACGCGTTATCTCTCCTTCTTCCTCTCAAGCGTGCAAAGACCTCTCTCTTGCGAACGCGCTACCTCTCTCGCGGTTCCCCTTCCGTCACAGACCCCTCACCTACAATATACATCATGCACCTACAATATGCGTCATACACCTTCCCCTCCCCGCGGACCCCTCGTCGACCGACCGCGGTCTTACACCTTCCCCCTCAAGATCCAACGCAGTCTAACACCTTCCCCTCTCCCTGCGTGACGTCATTCCCCACGTCCACTGATCCCCCCTCCCCGACGTCATTCTCCCGCGCCAATATATCCCCCCGTGACGTCATTCCCCCGCGCCCGCGGATACCCCCCTGCCCCTTACCCCCCTCAGAGGATCTGGATTAGAACCCGCACTATTCCCCTACTACAGTGCATTTTTAATTAATTGTTTTAATTAATTGTATTATTTTTCTATGTACACATGTATATATGTATCAATATGTATGTAGCAATATATCTTTTATTTTGTTTATGTTTCAGCCAGAACAACTGCTAAGTTTATTAAATTTAGTGCGACAAGGCCATGGTAGAGGAAGAGTGGCCTTCATTTGGACACGGTACAATTGGACACGTTGCAAATGGACACGTTGCAAATGGACACAAAATTTTGCACACGGTTCAATTGGACACGGTTCAATTGGACACCGATCAATTGGACACCGTTCATTTGGACACGTAAAAGTTGCACACCGTTCATTTGGACACGTAAAAGTTGCACACCGTTCAGTTGGACACATAAAAATGCACACCGTTCAGTCGGACACGTAAAAATGCACACCGTTCATTTGGACTCAAGTCTTAAACGTGTGTACAAAGTGTCAACGTTTGTATGACTTAAGACACAAGGCAGTATTGTGCGTTACTAAAACAAAGATTTAAAGCATAAAACATTGTCTTAAAATTATAAGCCAGCCATATTCTGCTTAGGCCCTACTCTTTCGGTACGGTCGTTTCTGCCGCGTAACGCATTGCACAATACGGTTGTACGAGCTGCGCGCTGCGTAGTTCAAAGCAATTAGACAGTTTCGCTGGCAACGCTTCTATGCGTTTATACATTAAATTTTTTAATATATGAGCGTATATAAACGAAAAAAACATTTTTTTACTGTAGTTCAACAATTTAATTTTTAGTTAAAAAAATAAACATGAAATAAAATTAACAACAACTGATTTAATAAAATTTTATACCTTATCTACCTTAATAATCGAGTTAACAAAATGGCGAATTCAATATGACGAATTAAAATGCTAAATTTTGTTGTATTTATATGTAAGTTATATAGGTTTTTGAAGTCGCTGATGACGAATCTGCAGTAAAAATTATAAAATTAAATGGCGGATTAAATGTGGCGGACCAAAATACTAAATTTTATTGGATTTGAATGAAACTCATTTTGTATGGATTCTTTGAGTCGTTGATTCGAATCTAAAATCGAAATTTTCAAGTTTAAGAAGTCAGCTATATTAGATCTGACATTTTGAATTTGAACATTTCGACGGGTGACCTCCGTTTGGACACGTAACGATTGAACGTTCGATTGGACACGCACTATTGGACACGTTTTATTGGACACTGCTCGATTGGACACCGCTCAATTGGAAACCGCACGATTGGACACGGCACGATTGGACACTGCACGATTGGACACGCATATTGCACGATTGGACACGTACATTGCACGATTGGACACGGCACGATTGGACACGGCACAATTGGACACCGCACGATTGGACACCGCACGATTGGACACCGCACAATCTGTCATACCGACAACTTGCAGCGACACGAGTATGCTCTGTGGTCATATGCGCATTCGTTTTCGTTAAAGTGCATGAAATTTAAACGCAACAAATGTGAAAATTATAAACCCATGTGGAATTTCAGTTTGCGTTGCAAAGTACACGCACAGACTGCACCCCCGCCCTCCGCCCCCACCCCCTTTACAAACCCATGTGGAATTCCACTTTGTACTTTACAATACAAGCGGTGTTCAATCCTGCGGTGTCCAATCGTGCGGTGTCCAATCGTGCCGTGTCCAATCGTGCAATGTACGTGTCCAATCGTGCAGTGTCCAATCGTGCCGTGTCCAATCGTGCGGTTTCCAATCGAGCGGTGTCCAATCGTTACGTGTCCAAACGGGATACGCCCCATTTCGACTTTAGATTTGTAATTAGCGACTCGAAAAATCCCTGGAAAATAAGTTTTACTCAAATTCAACAAAATTTAGTATTTTGGTCCGCTATATTAAATCCGTCAATGTTAATTTTGGAATTTTTACTACAGATTCGTCATCAGCGATTCTAAAAACCTTTCATAAGATGTGAATTAGATGCTAATTATTTATAGAAAAAAATCAAGCATTAAAGAGTTAAAACAATGATTTAGGCCATAAAACATTCTCTTGAATCGTTACACCAGACATTCTGCTTAAGCTTTTAGCGCTCATTTCTTTCGACACTTGCATTGGCTTACGCTATAGCCTGTCGAAGTCAGAGCTATCTAACTTTCGAGCAAACATCTTTGCTAACATTAATGACATATACCATGGGTCAATTGTTTGGACATTTTATATATAATTGTATTTTTTTTGTTTTCGTCTTTATTTATAAATAATATATTTTATTTTTTAGTATAATTGTGATGAATTTTGTTTTCTATATTTTTTTAATATTCGCTGTTATTGCCTGAATACACAGAGTCTTCAACTTCGCGCTGCTTCACAATCTATAATTGAATTGTTTCCAGTTTCATTGTATCTTTATTTTGTTAAATGTCCTCCTTTATTCCTTTTTTTTCATCATGATAATTTAGAAATATAATGAACACTATATATTTATTAGTAACAAACACGTACACATATAAAGTGTGTCCCAGAATTCACAACTTTAGACGACGTTTTTTCAGTCACTCACCCATTTACACACACACACACACACACACACACACACACACACACACACACACTAAATGTTTTTGTTCTATTTCTGTTGCAGGAAATACTAGATTGGAAAAATGGTCTCCCGAGTCCCTTAGATGTGCGGGATTGTGCGAGGATCAATTTAATGAAGACTCATTTAGAAAAGTACAAAAAAAGATTAAAGCGGAATGCTGTGCCGATCGATTTAAAAAATGAATGCAATAACAGTTATGCATAGAGAAAGAAAAGCAGACAAATGGAAATAGATGGAGCAGCTCAAGAAGTATACATACAGCAAGTTGAAGCCATCGAAGAAAACGCCATACCAGTTATTACACTTACCACTAGTATAATAAATCCGGATATCGTGATGAGATGGATGAGCAACCGGCACGGTTACCACTTCAAACATATGGACCAGCAAATTTACGTTTTGATACTCCAGCGGAAGAGGAAAATATCATGGAATAAATACATATAGAGCCGCCCAGGTATGAAAGAATTGATAAACCTGATTTGCCTAAGAAAGGAAAAGCCAATAAAACAAACAATACGAATGAATTAAATGTTATAATTAATAATTTAAAACGTGAAAATGCTCGGTTGTGAAAACATAAAAAGTTTAAGACATCGGCTACGTATTAAACGTATACCTAAAAAGCCAAAGGGAAATAAACAAAAGAAAGAGATATTGAATAGACTGATAAATGAACAAGAATTACACCCTGTGGCAAAAGCTATGATAAATTTACAGTTGCATACACCAAATGCAAAATATACAGAAGAAGAGAGAAATTTATCGAGGCAACTTTATTATTATTCAGCCTCTGCATTTTGTCGCTTACAGAAAGCAGATTGCAATTTTCCTGGACAGCGAACAATACGAAGATGGTTAGAAGAATATGACATAAGACCGGGATTCTGCAACTTTATATTTCATAAATTAAAAGAAAAAATTACTCAAATACCAATGGAGGAAAGAGTGTGCGCTTTGAAATGGGGTGAAATGTACATTAAATCATATGAGGAATATTCATCCAAATTGGATGAAATAGAAGGCCTTGTTGATCTCGGACCTCTAGGTAGAAAATCAGAGAGAGCTAAATGTGTGTTCGTGTTTTGTCTAGATAGTTTGAATGCACGGCACCCATGGCGTCAACCTATAGCATATATCCTTCCAGGGAAATGTATGAAAGCGGGTGAAATAATTATTTTATTAAAAGAATGTCTAGATAAATTAAATGAAACAGGGCTGATGTGCAACTTGTGACATGTGATCAAGGCACATGTAATCAAAGTGCTTATACTCAACTCGGTGTTGATTCAACAGAGCCATTTTTCATATATAAAGAGAAGAAATATTACGCTGTCTTTGATTTCCCGCATCTGGTAAAAAGATTGGCAAGTTTCCTCAGGACGCAGTTAGAAACATTTATTGCAATGGAAATGTAATTGCTTCCTATTCCGCTTTTGAAACGACATGGTCCATCGAAAATTCCACAAAAGGAGGCTCTAATTTATTGTTACACATAACAGAAGCGCACATACGTTCAAATAGTTTCGAAGCTATGAATGTGAAAAGAGCATTCCAATTATTCAGTCATACTTCTGCAGCTGCGATAAAAACAGCCGGCCATGAACAAGAATTAAATACAAATACGTGGCAAGTTACAGCAGATTTTGCAGAACGCATGAATAATATTATCGATGCTTGCAATTCTTATAGTTTGAATATGAAATTTAGCGGAAAACGACCATTACCCTTTAAAAATTCAGATATTGAGATTTTATTAACAGAATTTGTGGAATGGTGTTCAAGATGGTCAAAATCAGCAGAAACAATAATTCAAGTACCTTGTTTCAAAGGCTTTGTTATAACTATAAAAGCTATTCTTGAAACTTGTAAAGCACTCTTAAGTAAAAATGAAGCATTTGAATTTGCAACAGGATTATGCAATCAAGACTCAGTGAAACATTTGTTTCCCAAACTTCGACAACGCGGAGGATTTAATCCTAATCCGACCGCAAGAATGATACGACTTTCCATCAGGCACATACTTTCCACGGGATATATTCAAACGAGTGACAAAGGCAATGTACAATGCCCAGAAACAGAGACTCTTATTAATCAACCGAATAAACTTACTAAGGCTATAGAAGATGTTATGGAAACAAGCAATACAGCTCCAGAATATGATGTAGATCAGAACGATAATTTATTTACAGAGGATGCAAATATAAGCGAAGAATATTTTGATTACGAAGATATCGAAAATGAGCAACGTAGTAATTACGATGACAATGCTATAGCATTCTTCGCTGGATTTGTGGCACGACGAAGTTTTGAAAAAAGTAATTGTGATAAATGCCGCAATGTTATGATGAAAACGCCAATGGACAAGTCAACAGCAAATGAGAAATATATACAATTTAGAGAATATCCGAACGCAGATGAAGACGCTCCGACAGTTACAAAATTAGTACGCCCGACAAGTTTTTTATAAATATTATGAGAATACAGTTATTGGTGTTTAATAAAACGTGGCAGCATTATTGGGCATCTACACACATTCTTGATAAAATTGTTATGGAGTGTATACAAGAAACGAACAAAATACATGCTACATGGTTTGATATTAATGACGAGTGTTATAATCATCGAATGCAAACATTAAGATATATGATTACTGTAAAACTATACTCTCGCACGAGATACAATAATGTATCTGTAAATATGCTGGAAGAAAAACTACTGCACTTCGCAGAAAAGTTAAAAATTTTTCAAACGAATAAAACAATTGCGTAAAAATTAATCAGTGAAAAAAATAGATGAAAGGAATATATAAAAGATTTGATAATCATGTTAAGTACACCCTTAAGCATGTGTTAAAAAAAAGACAAAAACCGCAACCGAGCAAAATAATTAAAAAAGAAATAAGGGAAACTATAGATGCAGATAAACGTGTAAAAGATAAAAAAGTAAATCTACAAAAAGCCAGCAGAATTTAAGAAACTAAAAGAAGAAAAAGATAGAAAAAGGAAAGAAGATGAAAAAAGTAATAATAAGAAGAACTAAAGAGTAAGAAAAATTAGAAGAAATTACGTAGAACACATTAATCCTTTATCTTGTTATGTTTACTTGTATCATGATATTATATCAATAACGCTCAAATGCATAGAGTATTAAATATTTGCAAACCGTGTTACTTTGCAATAAATATTATTTTCGAATAATAATAAAAATAAGTATGATAAGATACAATTTCGTAGAAGATCGCAATCACAGTTGAAACATTAGCATAAATCACAGACTAGCAGGTTCTATCACGGATTAAACGAAAGGTTTAATGCGATCATGCTAAGAAATTGTAAAATCATAAGCATTTTTGCTATTAGCAATGATGTGATACAAGTAATAGTAGTGAGATTTGAAAGACATATTTTAACAATAAAGATGTAAATCATTGGCATACGGTATTCTATAGATAGAGGGCAAGGAAAAATTAATGTGAATACCGTGATACATACAATATATGACTAATTCAAATAATTTAGTCAACTAAGATAATAACAAAAAGAGATGTTCTCAAATACACATGTTGGGAAAAAGAGACATCAAAAGCACATAAATGATAATTGCAATTATTTCAAGGAAGCCTACATCATGTAGATTTCCCCGTGATAAGACCTGGTGATCTAAGATTTATGCAATTGTTTCAACTGTGATTGCGATCTTTGCGTCATGTTCATTCATGCCAATGAAAGTCATATATAGTTATTTAATTTAATAAAAGTATATTTATTAAAAGTTATGTAGTTATCATTTTTAGTAAAAAAGTATGTATTTTTTATGAATGTGTTCTACGTAAAAAAAATAACATTTTATTACATACATAATTATAACAAAATAGTATTATTAAATAAATGTTAAGTATATAACAGTTATGTTATATATAAATCTTTACAGTCTTAATATAAATATATTAGCTAATAATTAATTGTTTATAAATTAAAGCGTGTGCAACAACTTTTGCTTCATGCATTACATAAAAAATAGTGGATTAGGCCTATTGGGGAAACCACTATAAAAAAAGCGCACCATGCTATCTACCGCAAGGTGATGGGGAAAAGATAGCGCTTCAACATCTTCCCGCAATGTAAAGGACGAGAGAATTTATTGTGTGTAATCTCACAAGGGGACAATCAACCTCGAACCCGCTGAATATTGCTCAACTTTTAATATGTTGTTACACACCTATCTTTCACTAATACAAGGTACAGTAACTCGTGTCAATGCGCAATTTATAAGATATAATTGTTAAAGTTTCTATGTGCCTAATGTACCGTGCCGGTAGATGTGAGTGCCAAGTAGTACGCGTAGCCAATCGAGTAAGGCGATGGGCTACGATGCTGAATGTCTCAAGTTCGAACCCTGCTCATTTCAAGTTTTTTTTGCTTCTTCTTTTAAAGGTGTTTTCAAATAAGTTTCTCTGTCGTGATCATTTTATTTCATCTATGTGAATTCATCATAATTATTTATTAATAACAATTATATTGTATAAATTATATATAATAAAAATATACATATTATTTTATATTTTTACTTGGAGTGATGTGTTTTATATGCGTGTAACTAAAGTATTAATATTTTCATAACAGTATATATAAAGAGAAAAGATCACGCGCATGTTATACGGAATGAACTCGATGCCGTGTTTCTCAATACGAAAATTATGGGCGTAGCATGGACACGCACCAAGTACAGACTTTATCGGCAGTGCCAGAAAATGGGTGTGCGAAATAGTTCCAACTTTGAAAATGGGTGCAAGGGGCGTATCAAGCAGTCCCGTAAAACGGTAACAGGCAAAACGCCGGCGTGGCCGCTCTCGTTTCTTTCTGCAGAGAGAAGAATGAGAGCAGCCACGCTGCCGTTTTTCGTCCAACGCTTTTTCTAGGCCGCTCACTAGCGTCACGTACATCCATTTTACGGCCGCTTGGAACTAAGTGGCCACATCCACTTTCGATGTCGATAAAAAAGCCAGTTTTGGTTCATATCCGTGCTACATCTACAATTTTTTTGGTTCGTGTCCATGCTACATCCATATAATTGTGGATCAAAAATATATATCGAAACTTCATGAACTTATTAATATGTTTTATTAAATGCGTGTAACGTTTTGGCATTCTAGTAATACATAATACGATATAAATACAGCGATATAAATTATTACTAAAGTATTTCAAGCGACGCGGTAGCGTCGCGACGCCAAGTATATAAAAATTTCTTTCTAGCTTTTCGAAGTTGCCTATATACAGGGGCTGCGGCGCTACCAAGTAGCTTATCCGGAATTTTACCTCAAGTTAAACTTTCGATTAAGATATTTCTTGAACTAAAGCTGTAATAAAAAATCTAACTGCACTTTTATCATATAATGTGGATACAAGCTTTCGATTGCGACCAGTTTCAATAAGATTGATGCAGTCAATCCTGAGAAATGATTTTATTCATATATCAGAATGTCAGAATGTGACTTTTCGTTCTTCAGTTCCAGATTCAGACTCACGTACGTATGCTCGCACGCACACATGCAAAGCGATTTTGTCCCTCAAGGCGCGTTTGCAGTGCTCATGTACGATTTTATTCGCTTGAGTGTGCAAATACGCCTTAAGAGACAAAATCATATGTGGATGTGTGGAGATAATGTTTATATTTTATACGCGCGGGGTACATACAATACGAGAAGAAAAGTAATAAAATAATTAACGGTTATGAGAATATCGCGGAATAGTGCAACACTAGGGAAAAGAAGTGATAAAGTGACATAAAATTATTAATGGTTAAGAGTATCGCAAAATAGTGCAAGGACAAGGAAGAGAAGTGATGTTATATTGAATAAAGTTAGGTTATATTAGCGAAACTGAGCGAATGCTTTTACACTTAAGTGAATCTGTGCATTATCAAATAACATATTTCTCATAAATGAATTGTTGGAAAATAATTATTATAGAAGCATTGAGGGAATATTTGGAAATTTTGGCTGGCCATGTTTTCGATAATGATAAGCAGGTAATTATACGCACGAACGCGCATTCATATATAATGTTTATTTATATATTGTATATATAAATGTAATTAATGCATAATTAATATTTTTAGGTTATCTTACAAATGGCTAAGCAATGAGTTGCATGTTTATGTTAATATAGTAAAATAAATCTTGTGATTCTACCAAAAATATCATAAAAAACAACAACATTGAATACAAATTTTATTAATTGACAGTATAAATAATAAAATGATAAAATCATATTGCACTTCTATAGTGTCCACAAACATTTTGCGGATCAGGAATTACTCGCAACTTTTGGTTCTGGAAATGTGAATGTTTATTTTATATATAAATGTAATTAATGCATAATTAATATTTTTAGGTCACTTACGATTGACTAAGCAATGAGTTGCATGTTTATGTTAATTCTATCAAAAATATTACATATACAGTTGAATTAAAAGCATCGGAGTTAGAGTCTGAAATAAAAATATTATCCATTTGTTAAAGAAGAGATATAAGGTAATAATTTTGTTTATAAATTACATAATAAAGGTTATTTATTTTCTTGGACTAAATACTTTAAGGACAAGATTTAGGGCTATTGCACAAGCTTTTCTGTAACACGTTACGTTATGTTAAGTACTGACTGTAAACTTAGATTCGCATGTTACCTTAATCTTCAGTCAACGCACAAAGAAAATCCTAACATAGCAAAAATATTACTACGTTATGATTTTCTTTGTGCGTTGACTGAAGTTTAAGATTACATACAAATCTAAGTTTACGGTTAGTACTTACAATTAATGTAACATAATGTATTAAGCAAAAGCTTGTGCACAATGGCTCTTAGTTTATTTATAATGGTTGAACTTTATTTTTTTAGCAATGAGAAACGTCAACGTGAAAATTGATGATTTATTCGGATGGAGCTGTCTTTTGCAATATAATGTTATCGGAGAGCATTAGAATATCTGTCATCGACAAAAGTAGTTCAAATTTGAATCAAAATGAGAAGGAAGAGTCAGTTAATGATGTTGAATTGCAAATTTTATTGGAGGATTATATAAAAGTTCATAATAATTTGGCAGCTGTATTGATTAAAACAGAAGCTTACGATGCAGTTTTAGAAAATATAAAACGTTTTGAGGTGTCAACCACAAAACGTGAAACCATTATTTAGGAAAGGTATTGCAAAAGTCTTAATCTTTAATTTACTATTTATATATATTCTTGATTTATATTTTACATATGGAAAATTCAAATATGTGTATATGTATTGTGCATAGGAACAATATTGAGATTCAAAGGGGAATATGAAAAAGCTTATGCAATCTCTCTCTTTCTCTCTCCACTGAAATTTAAAAATTAAATCCAGAAATGAAGATAATTACTACAGAATTAATGACCTTAAAGGATAACATTGCTAAAGACACAGAAAACGAAAAGCACTTGTATCGTAAAATGTTAGGTGTAGTTGAAGATACCAAAAATCTATCAAAGAATATAAAAGCAGATAATAAAAGTATTATTAAGTACATAAATACATACATATATACACATATATACATATGTATATACATATGTATATAAATATATTTAAAAAGACGGATTTTTAGTTTTCAACTACACATAACATTTTACGATATAGATGCTTTTCTTTTTCTGCGTCTTTAGCAATTTTCTTTCCTTTAAGATCATTAATCCTTTAAGATCATTGATTCTGCAGTAAATATTTTTATTTCTGAATTTAATTTTGATTTAATGGAGAGAGAGAGAGGGAGGGAGAGAGAGAGAGAGA